>VZTN01014917.1:246828-317772 GCA_013400515.1 Erpornis zantholeuca
ATGGCATGGAAAGCCGTGAGCATTTTTAAAGGTCTATATCTAAACAGGAGAGATTAACTAATCTGTGGATTTAGTTGGTTCTTTTTGAGGATAGTTACTCCTGACTGAAAAGAGAAGGAAAGGCTGAGCCCATCTGTGTTCTACCTCCAATTTCACATCAGGATCCAGGCCCACCTTGGAGATATTCTGGCCTATCCTAACACTCAACACAGGGTCACNGGCAGTGAGATATGAACAGTAACAGCAACAACATAAATAACAAAAGTATACAAAAGAGAGGGGGATTTGCATGCAAAAATGCTCACCAGGGACCCTGAGATAATGAACAATGTGGACTATGCTGCCATGCTTTTCTAGCAGAAGCCATCCCCATCTTCTTGGAAACCAGAGAATCCCTCGCCTGCAACCCCAGCAATGATCTGAGGTAGTACAGAAAAACATCTGGGTCCTGGCCAAAATTATGACACCTCCCATGGTAGAGTGTCTGCCTTAATACTGACTTCAGGGTGAATATTTGCAAAGGTTTGACCTTGAGAGAGAACAACCCATGTTTGTAACAGCAGTGCCATCCCGAGGAGCAGAAGAATGATCCTCTGTCTCCTGTTGCAGTTCTGGACTTCACCAGAAGGCTTCTCTTACCAGCTCTTGTAGTGGCTTATGTTGCTCTAGAGGTAAGTATTGCTTAACAGAGCTCTGCTTCTGGATTATCTGAAGCAACGGGGTTAGTTCTGATACTTGTGGCACCTGGCTCCCCATCTCTGAATTACCAAAGCTCTGACAATCTCCGAGTTGCTCTTGCAACAGTGAATGTGAAGTTTTTTAAAGTGCTTAGAACATTTTTAGAGGTCATGATGATTCTGTAAACAAAGTATGTTCATCTGATCTGTATGAATATAAAAAGAAAGTCTGTTTTTTTTCTCTTCCTGCCTCTCCTGTACCCAGATTTTTTTGGCCCTAATTCTGTAGCCTCCCTCCTCTCTTCTCCCATATTTCAGAATTTCTTCTCTCATACATATTTTAAGTGCATTTTCATTCTACAGAGACTCTAACGCTCATCTGCTCTGACAGCCTAAGATCCTTGCTGGTCTATTAATTTAATATTCATGAATATAAGCAGAAAGGGCTCCAGTCTCTTACCACCAACCTGTTCTTTGGTCAGGACAAGGAGAAAAGTCTTGCCTGCTGTGATCATTAAGTATTTCTTCTAAGGCCTGGTTAAGTCCATAATAAGTCAACTGTCTTCAGGGCATGATACCATTTACTTGTGTCTGAAGAATTTAAGACTCAGCATGAAGCCTATTTGCACACTTTGAATATTGACCCTCGCCTATAAGATAGGACACAATTTTTTTTTGAAGTGGGATTTTTTTTTTTTTAGATAATTAAGTCTTTTCTTTCATTTCACCTTTCCTTACCTGTCCAAGCCTAGTTCTTAGGAGATAAGCTCAAAATGTAGCTTTGAAACAAGCACTGAAAAGTGGAAAAGCTGCAGGGACTAACCTGGAACTTGAAGTCAGAGTGGTAGGACACTGTTATGCTTGTAGCTAGTGTTATTTCCTAATGTATGAGTCAAAGTACTTACTAGGTGCAGTTGAGTTTTAACTGTTCCCTGTGTTATCGTAAAGGTACAGAATATACTACAGACACTTAAAGAAATGTGATGGAGAAAAGGCATGTCCCAGCACTGCTGAAGGAGAGTTGGAAAATATGAGATCTCACAGCTCCTGAGCAGGAAGCAGGTGGGGACTAAAAAAGAGCAATTAGAGCAATGCCTTTTTTTTTTCTCTTTTTTTTTTTTTCCTATCTGTTCTTTGAAGGCAGCTGAGCAGCACTTTTGTATGAGCAGGTGATATGTGTCTCTGCATAAGTGTGTACACAGCCTCTACAACTGTTTGCAGCCTCTTTGCCATGTGTTTACTTCAACTTGGAAAGTCCAAGTCCTGTTTCTCACGCAATGCCAACCTCAATTTGAGAACAAACTTACACTAATATTCAGAAACTCTGCCTACAATAGCAATAAAATGTGTAACTATTTATGTGCTAGCAGCTGAGCATGTTTCTTTCTTGTCACAAGTCAAGCCACCTGTGACTAGTTATAGTGGCTGTGTGTGATCATCCTGCAGCCAGTGACCCTACTTCCACTGCAGCACAACCCTTCTCTATTCCTTCCACACTGATTTTGGGCTCTAGCACTGCTTTGGCTAGCTGAGACTGACTGCAAAGGCTAGGAAAGATTGATTTGGAATTCAAAAGGATTTTGATCAAGGGGAGATACTGTCCAAAATGAACCAGATGGAATTCAAGACAACTGTAGAGATTTGCCCTTAGGAAGGAGAAATCAAATGAGTGAATACAAATGGGGGATGGTGATCTCAGCAGCAGTTCTAAGGAAGACCTGTTGAATTAAATTATCTGCAAGAGTCTTATTCCATCTCCAAAGGAAAAAAAAAGGGGGGGAAGGGGAGAAACAGTCTTGGTATGTAGGGAAAGAGGGGAGTACTTCTAAGGAGACTTTAGTGGGAGCATCTTATACAAGCTTGGTAACAGCTTTGGAGAAAAAGGCTTTAGGAAAAAGGGGCATTGTGCTTCCTCTGAGAGGCTATCCTCAGCAAAAAACAGAGAAATGGAAATAGGAGAGGGCTCTTTTACTGGAGACGTGGTGGAGGGGGGAAATGTTAAGTAACTTACCCTCTGTGTGGGTGAGAAGAGTATGAAGCGAGGGAAGACAATTTTCTCTAATAGATACCTCAAGAAGGCATTAGAATAATTCTTATTTTTTAAAGTAATTGGATAAGGATCTTCATAAATAGCCAAGGTTGGGCTGTCTCCATTTCCTTAAGGAGGGGATAGGAGGGGCTTTCTGCCCCTACTTCTAAATGATCTATCAATTGCTTGCTTTCTTATGACTACTTCATTTGACCTCAAGAGAAGATATGCTTAATTTCTAAATCAAAACTGCCATTCAAGAAAAATGAGTAGTGGCTTTGGGACCTTCCTGCACCAGCTCCTCATTTATTCCTTTCTGTGTGCAAGTTGTGTTCACCGGGTAGGGACTGCAGAGTTGCTGGCGTGCCAAGACTGTCCTCTGGGGTGCCACTGCTGGAGACATGACCAGAATTTACAGTCTCTGCCCATCTTTCTGCTTGTCTCCATGGTCAGTTTACATCAAACTTACTTGTAAGTCTCCCGTTCAGGGTCAGGGATCAAGAGCCATCTACTTTCTGAACTCCGCCCTCTGTTATTTTGGTTTTTATTCTGGAGGAGTTGTTAGGAAGTGGCACTAGTAATGCACTGCAGGTACCAGCTGACAAACTCTAAGCCAGTAAAACACTGACCTGAGAGACATCTAGTAACTGAGGCTGGGGTATGAAAGTAGAAAATCCTGTAAACTACAGCTGTAAATGCACCACAGATGAAATGGCCTTCCTTGCATTCCTGCAGCAAGTCTAGGGACTTTATCAAAGGTAGGTTACAGGATATGTCAATCTTGTGTACAGCTGCAGTTAAAGAAAAGACAGGTCTTAATAAATCTCTTTGCTGAAATATGCTTTCCTTTCCTCTAACCTCTGCTGTCAATTGCTTGCTTTCAGTTATCTTTCCAAAAGGAGTGGTTGTACATTTAGAAGAATCTGAAGATTATTTTCCTGCTTTTCCTCTTGCCTTTAACTTGGTCAGTCTTTGAGATTCAACAAAGGCTGTTTTCCCAGAGAAACTGGGCAGTAGCCAAAAGGCCACAGTAGTTCAATGGAAATATTGAGTGGCTGCACAGAGGTGTTTGAAGTAATGCTTCAGAAATGTCCTGGTTAGAAGGAAAGGCATGGCCCAGGCAACAGAGGCTGCTAAACTTGCTTTATTCTGTGGTTATGTGAGGTCTGGGAGCATGGTACATGTCACAGGTGCAGTCTTGCTCCAGTGGACATGGAGGTAATATGGGCAACCTTTTCCCTGTGAACAGGGGAAGAGGGTCTTCCTGAGACAACAAAAAAATCTGCAGGACACTGAGGTTGCAGTCTTCTCTTTTATAAAATGATCTCTCTAAATATCCTGGCTAACTTTCATCTGCAGCATCAAATACTGACTGGCTTTTCTTGAGGTGATCTCCAACTCCTGCTGTGGCAAATGAAGTCTCATGGACCCATGCTTTGGCTGTCCTTCACACAGCAATCACCAGGAGCTAAATATGTTACAGGGATCTTCTTGCCATGCTGAGCAGGGAGCAGAGCTGCTTTACTGGATCACTAACTCAGAATCCTGGCGTGAACTACTCGTGTAGTACATAATAAGTTTTTTCCAAATACTTCTGTATTCTGTTTTAATACTGTGCTAATTGTAACAGCCATGTACTGTGAAATTTGCTCAAGATGCTCAGTAAAACATCTGCTGACTCTTTCAAACTTGTGTTCTTAGAGAGTGGTTTAAGACTATTGCCCTACTACCTAGGTGATCAGAAAATCTGGACTGTAGCTGCCCAAGGGTGGGTGGGGTAAAGGAGGGTGGTGTTAGGGTTCCAGTTGCTGGTAGTTTACAGTCTGAGTGGTTTCTGACTGGCAGCTGCAGCTGGTACTGTGACCATGGGGGACTGTGGCAAAAGGTACGTACTGTTGTTCCCTAAATGCCTAGTGATAATATACAGTTGCTGATATGACTGCCTGAGGAGATCTTGGCACTTTTTAATGTAACATTAAGCCTTCTCCATGTACATCTTGCTGCATTCTAATGTCTCACAAATGTTCCAGTAGGCAAGACTACAATGGAAAAGGTATCATATGCTGCTAATGTGAGTAGCTCCTGTGTGAGATGCCTAGTCAGGCTGCAGCTGCCATGCTTTCTTTCCCATTGCAGGGCCTTGACTTCATGTGATGTGGATGCCACAGAACCCTTCTCCCACCTGAGGAAATACAGCTGGGAAAATGTGCACGTGTATGTTAATAAAATGCTTCCTTGGCTTTCTGGTCTTCCCCCCATTTTTTCAACATGTGAAGGCTTTTTTATTAATGTGGACAGTGAATTTGTCCCCTTCTGGTAGAATGGAGATATGAAAATACAGATTTGAGATGGGACTGAGTGACTGAGCTCTGAGGTCTGGGTTTCAATCCTCTGATTTCATCTGTGTTAGCCACTAGTCAAGGTACTTTTTTTCTTGCACTCAGTATTTTGCTTAGAATTCGATCATCAAATCCATCGTGAAATTTCAGAATTGGTTTTGCCAGTGGTAGACTACCAACAGGCAGTAGAAGAACTCTCTAACATAATGAAAAGTCACATAGCAGAAATGAGGGGAAAGCAGCATTTGACTGATCAGTGAGGGGTTTACATCAGCTGCCTTCTAACCTACTTTTGTTACCAGATCCCTGTCTGTGACCTGATATGCTTTGGAGCCCTTAATTGTCACTGCTTGTGTAATTTGGGATGTGTAACTAATTTGTGTAAATTAATTACACATCTAAATGAAGTATCTTCGTAGATAGACGTATAAGAATTTAAATATGGGCTGTTTTCATTTGAAAAATACTTTGATCAGAAACCAGAAAGAAAGATCTCTGTCCCTGTCCAAATACTAAAATTCAAGCCAGTATTGCTCCCAAACTCTTGGGGCTCAAGTGAAGCTTTTGATACTGGATTANTCTTTTCCAAGTCAAATGTATCAAATCGTACAGTACCACTTACCTTTTTAAGATGCAAGTGCAATAAGGGGAGAGCCTTATAACTACAACTGATTTAATGAAAACCCTTTAATCTCATTAGTCAGTGAAGCACTATGAGAGCCCCTTCTGTCAAACCTGTGCTTCAGACATGCTGTGGCCTCAGGCTATGTTTTGGAATTGAAATTTTAGCTTTCTGAATCCCAACCTGATCAGCAATTTAAGTGTAGTCATTAGAATGGCAATTTTGAGGCTCTTTCCCTTTGTGGGCACTGTGGATATGTTCATTCCAGAAGTGGTATAGATTCTGGTGGGGTGAATTGGGCACCACTGGTAATAAACCTCATTCTCAAAGTCACTTATTTCAGATTTCCCCCTGAAACAGTTTATACCAGAGTTCTAAGGATTGAGCTGGAAAGTACTGCTAGACCATAGGCAGGGATAATATATGGTCTTTCCACTCTCGTGTTCCCCATCAGGGTGTTAAAGCTTTGCAACAAAAAGATCCATTCTCAGTGGTGTAGATTGCTTTGATGTTTATAGGTCCCCTAGTGCCAGGTTTATCTCTTTAAGGCAGAAATGCAGCTTCTTGTTTATTTACCTGTCCCAAATCCAGCTTCACCTCCCAATTTTTTAGCACATCTCTTCACAGAGAGCAGGTCAGTAAATCTAGCTACAGAGCCATGTGTGCTAATGCTCTGTGTCCATACTGTCTGCTTGGTCCAGGAGCAGAACTTCATGCTTGAATTCACCACACACACATCCACATACTCTTGTGACAATGACACATCCCACAGTTTGGTAGTCACAGGCTTGCTTTAGCTAGCCCTCTTGAATACCCTTCTTGAATACCCTGTGTAGCACTTCAGCTCTGGTGTTTGTTAGTAAATCAGAAGCAATGGTGTGAAAATGCCTCTGGGCCCTGATATGTTACAGATTATTAACAGTAGGAGGGAGACCCTTAGACAGGTGCTTTGGTTTCTTTGCTGCCCAAGGAACTGGTTCCTCACTGCTTTCTGGGACATTCTCAGTCTCTCCCTTAATGTGACTCTTGCCTTTTATGTCCTCACTGTGTACTTCCCCGGCAGTTTGGAGGGAGCTAGGGGAAATTGGAAAGAAGAGGGTTAATAATGTGCATTTCTTACAATTAGAATGGGATAAATAAATAAATAAAGGTAGCATTAAAGGTAGCATAACAGAAGGATGAAAGAGATAATGGATATGCCAAAACAGGTATAAATGAAGAAGTAGTGGGAAGGACCAGAAGGACCAGGAGAAGCTGCAATTATAACCTGGAGGTTCTTGCTTAGTTTACCACAGACATACAGAACATTCAATAATTCACCTGTTTCATGGAGTTTTACATGATGTCTTGCCCAATCACTTCTCTTCTGTTGAATGAGCCCCACCCTTGATGTTTATTCATTGATAAATTTTGTACACCAGTCATGCCTGTTCTCCACTGGAATAGTTGTAATTAATGGGTGTCAGCCTTAAGACAGGATGTCATCACACTAGGTATGGTACCTCAAATAAAAATTTGAGAGCACTGAATATGGTGGAAAAGTTAGTATAAACTCACTAATGAGGAGCCAGATCATTAGAGAAAACTAAAACTAGAGAGATGATGTTTAATGAGTAAATACAAGTCATTGTAATTGATTAAGGCTGAATACAGAAACAGGTTTGCAGAAAGGTCTGTGCTTTTTCTCTTTAGAACAAAAAATATTTGTCTTTTGAGAGAAATGGACAAAAATTTCAGTGGTTTTAGGGGGGATCACATTCTTTGGTTCTTTGTTTTGCATTTAAAATTCTGAGAAAATTTGTTAGAATTCTGTGTAAAATGTTGTTTCAGAGTACATTATTCTGCTTTTAATACACCAAAGTGATGTGGTAAAATTTGAAAGTGCTTTTTAACTAGTACACTTGGGTGAGCTGGACATTAGACCAGGAAATGTCCTACTCCAAGTGACTGGCTTTCAAAGATAGGAGTAATGTATGTATGTACACATGCATAGGTGTATGGAACAGGTTTATATATATAAAGTTTATTTTTGCCATCCAAAACAAGCATTGTTTTGACCAAGGAAAAAAAGCAGCAGCTGGTGATGCTGTAAGCATCCATGGCAGCTGCTAAACAAAGAATGAATGCAAGAGTGCTCCAGTTAGGAACTTCAGGTGTGCAAGTGTCATGGCATGGAGGTGGGAGGAACATCCACTTCACTTCACATAGCTTCAATGCAACCACTTTTAAAATGCAACATTGCAGTTTGGACATCTGACTTCCAAAATATTTGGCAGCTTGCATGGAGTGCAGAGCAAGAATGTAGTCAAGGGTTGGAGTGACTTTATTTACAAGGACAGATTTAAATATGTATAGCTTGGTTAAGTTATGAAGAAAGGATATTTGCACTAATAGTCTAGATATTTGGAGATCTGGAGAGCACAGGCCTGGTTAAGTCATTTTAATAATCCCCTAAACTAAAATTTCACAATGGATGGCAGAAAACTGCATGATGATGAGATGTCTTCATTTGCCAGCTGGTTTCCTTCATTAGTCAGAGGGCATCCTGTGGTGTGGGGTTTTTACAAAGTGCCTAAAAAACAGAAGCAGCAAATGTAGACAACCTTCCCTGTGGAAACTCTCCTGCACTGGCCCAGGATTCCAAGTGAGCCAACATTTCTTCTTCCAAATAAACACGCTGCATAATGGCAGAACATAAGCAGAGCAAGCTGAGTCATTTATCTGTTACAAAATGTTCAAAGGCAAACTGTGATTAAAGAGATGAATTTTGATGACTTTTTCTACTTGGAATCATCCTGAATTTCTTGAGACACCCCATTTTAGGGTTCATTTTTTAAATGAACATGTCTGGATTCCTGGTTTCTGTCAGACTGTTCTGAAATCTATCTCAAGTGTGTTCAGCGACCAGAGAACCTCCAGGCACAGAACTGTTTGGGCTGGAACGAGCTTGCCTAGTCTCTACAGCATGTAAGGGAAGTATAGCACATTGCTTATGACTGTGTCCAGATGGGCTTTGAATATCTGCCGGGGTCGAGATCCCACAGCCTCTCTGAGAAACTTGTTCTAGTGTTTGACCACCTTTGCTGTAAAAAACAAAGCTTTGTTGTCCTTATGTTTTAAGGGAATTTCCTGTATTTCATTCTGCACCCCGTGGCTCTTGCTCTTCACTGACACCACTGACTAGATAGTCTGACTCTGTCTTTGCTGCCTGCTACCAGGTATTTATATTGGTGAGATTCACCCTAGGCCTTTTTTAATTGAGGCTAGACAATCCCAACTCCGTTAGCTTCTCATGTGTCATATGCTCCAAGTCCTTGATAATCCTAGTTACTCACTGCAGGACTCCCTCCAGTACATTCACATCACTGTTGCATTGGGGAGCCCAGATCAGGGCACAGCACCCCAAACCCTGTATCTTTAGTGCTAAGTAGAGGAGAAACCACCTGCCTTGACCTCTTGTCAGTGTTTTTCTTCACAAGAGGCCACTGACTGCCACACACACTGATGGCTCCTTCTCAATTATGCAATAGAACTCCAAAAGCCTCTTTCCAACCAGTTGGACCCCAGCACATGCTGGTTCTTCCCTGGGTACAGGACTTTGTGCTTCCCTTTGGACTTCTTGAGATTTCTGTCATCTCAATTCTTTATCCTGGCAAAGTCCCTTGGAGTGGCAGCACAAGCTTTTGGTGTGCCAGCCTCCAGTTCCTCCAGTACTGTACCTTCTGCAAATTTGCTGAGTGCTCTCTTCACCACTGTCCAGATCATTCTTGGATCACAGAGTCATCATGTCCCTTCCCTCCTTTTCTAAATGGGTAATTTTATTGTGAAGGTTGGCCAGGGGTGATTTCTATTTCATAAATCCATGCTGACTATTCCCAGTTACTCTCTTTTTTATCCTTAATATATTAGGACATGGTTTCCAGAAGGATTTGTTCTGTCACTTTCCCAGGAATCAAGATAAAGCTGATGGGTCTGTAATTGTCCAAATCTCCTTTTTGAAGATTGAAGTGAGTAGTGTTTGCTGATTTGGAAATTATCAGTGGAAAAAAGTGCATCAATTCACTCCCCTTTTTTATTTGGTTTGGGAAAATTTGTGTTTTACCTGGAAAAAAAATATTAACAAGTCTTCAAACTATTTTTTGGGCTGGAAGAAACAGTTCAATAGCAAAGCTTGGGCAAGTGTAAGGAAGTCAGGGAGTGGAGTCAGATCCTGCAAGTTGTAGTTGGGAGTGGATAAAACTTGCACTCGAGCTCAATGTCACTGAACTAAGTGCTGCACTACCTCTTCCCTAGAAAGAGTATTTCACTACTTCTCTTTTTCATGCCAAAGGCAATTCTCATTGAGTAGCTGGACACCACATCTGTCCTGGGCGTCTGTCTCGGAGTGACACCGAAGGGCTCCCTCTTTCATACCGCCGGGCGGGAGGGGACCGGAGAGCCAGCCTCTCCCCTCCTTGTTCTCCCTGCTGCTTTTGTTCCCTGCCTTAATTCCCTTTTGAAGGGCTGATATTTTATTCAGCAGCCCCTGCTATGCTGGAGCCCGTGACAGAAGTTTCTCAAAAGCACTCCGTTGACAAAATGCTAACAGCTGGTCTTTGAAACTCAGGGAGTGCTAGTCGGAGAGGTGAGGGTGGCAGGGAGCAAGGCAGAGCAGGGAAGAGAAAGAGGAGAGGGGGGCAGAAAATGCACTATTTGTTAGGAATAATGAGGCAAAAATATGACAGAGGTTTTTATTGCAAATAATAGACAGTGAACTTCAAAGAACAGCAGAGAATCATTAAAAAAACCACAGCAACAGAGTTAAATAAATGCATAATTATCCAGCGCCATGAAGGTGGAATTTACTGCACCCGAGATTCTTAAGGGAGAGTCAATAAATTCACAGCTGGTTTGGGTTTTTTTATTATTATTATTCTTTTCCCTCAGGAACAGAAGAAAAAGTGAATGAGCCCAGGGCTGCTCTCAAGGTTTTGGCGGGATTTCTCTTCTTGTTGGCACAAACTGCAGCCTCTGTCTCAGTGGAGACAAGGCTGCCAGATCCACTCTCCCAAGGGAGACAGGATGATTTGTGAGTGGCAGGACTGAATGCTGTGTGTGTTTGGGATTAAACCAATGAGGAAGCATGTCTGATCCTAGGGAAATTTGAGAAAATATAGGAAAATATGTTGCAAGTCCTGTATGCACCTTAGCATGGGTGTGTGTCAGACTATGGGTGTGAATATTAGGCTAACAGGGTATGTCACTCCTGCTCCTCACTTCTACATCAGAATCCTTGAGGCTCCTGTGTGTGGGTTTGTGCTATGGCAGGGTGAGCTCTGACTGATGTGTGCATGTAGAAGCAGGGGGCTGCCTGTGGGTCCCTGCATGAGAGGTGTCATGTGGGTCAGCTCTGCTATGCAGGGGCACAGAGTGGGGCTGGTTTTAAAAGGTGACAAAGTACATGTGTCCTTCAGCAACAGCGAGATGGTATAATTGTGTATCTGCATGAGATACCCTCCCTGTTCCTCATCTCCTCACAGTGCCATGCATACTAGACCTGTGTGAAAATGTTCCTCACAAATGCCTTTTTTTCCCCCAGGATAAAATGCAGATTTGTTCTGAACAGATTTCCGACTGTGTTTCCACAGGGCGCATTGCTTTCACAGACTTCCTTTCCAACACCCCCATTTGCACTGTGCACCAGGTACAAATGGAGACCTGTAAACCCAGAAAACAATGGCAATGCATCGAGGTTTATCTGGTCGGCTCGAAGCAGGACCTGTGTGAGTCCTGTGTCTCAGTGTATTCCATAATTAGGCCAGCAAGCAATTCCTGTAAGGAGCTATGTTAGGGAGACTTTTGGTTTTGGTAACAATTTCAAATAGAGTATTTCATGCTACTTCTGTAAAACTAAATACTTTGATTTTGAGATCATCAAAAAGCTTTGTTTTGATCAAAAATGTCAACATTCTGAATTGGAATTTCCATTCCATGGGGAAGAACAAAAGTTTCAATTTTTCATCACCAGCTTACAATGCAAAAACTCTTCTGGTTTCACAACAGATAAAAAAACCCCTTAATCTCACTGTTTTTCTCTGCATCACAAGGTGACACCCATAAAATTACCTACAGAACAGACTTGTTTTCCTTCCCACTTCTCACCAACACACAGAAAAAGCTGCAGTACTTCATGACACTTGATTTGAACCAGTCAGCTTTGTGCTCTTAAAGCACCGGAGGTTCGAAACTGAAATCTGAGTGAAAGCAGTGTTGTCTTCTGTAAAGCTCTGCCTGCTCCCTTAACCACGCTGCTGATGGAGCAGACAGCCACTGTTGGGATTGAGGGCAGCTGCCAACATCAAACCTTTCACGTGAAGGCAGATGTAGTGCAACAGGCAGTTAAGAGAGCCTGAACTAAGGAGTTTGACCCCCTCTATTGATTCTCTTACACCCAAAATTTTTATGCCAAGTCTGATTGGGTTTTTTTGGGTACCCATGGAAAAATACGGACAACAATTTAGAGCTGGACAGCCAGTGCTGAAGTACAGTCGTATAAGAAAGAAGAATGACTCTCTTAAATGACAGGGGAGACTGAAACTGTGAGACACTTCCTACTCCTATGGCTAAAAGACAAATGATTTCAAGAAGAAGCTTTCTCTCCGATTATCTTCCACGATAAACACTTTTCAGCAAGAAGGTAATGAGAAAAAGCTGTGCCTAACCCCAGAGGAAAGGAGAGAGACAAAAGAGATCACATCATGGTATCGGTATGCCACCAAACCGGCAATTGATGCTAACGACAAACGGACACAGGAGATAAAATCAGAGTCACGCACTGAAGCCTTCCTCTGAAAAGCCTGTGCCCGCCTCTGATGGAGACCCGGAGCTCTGCTTTCTCTTTGCTCCACAACAACGAATGTGCAGCTTATCTCTCCCAGCAAAACACTGAGCAGAACTGCGGGTGAGTGCTGCGTGGGGTGAGTGTGTGAACAGGTCTGCGTGCTGGAGAGCCTTTGTGTGCTTGCCTGTGCGGGCATGAGCGCCCCAGGAGCATCTCTGTACCTGTGGGAGGCACAGGACTGGAGGTATCAACCCCTTTGCACCTGCATCTAGGAGTTAATAGGATTAGTCTGAGGTTTTAAAAAAGCTGCTGTTAAAGGTTTTGTGATAGCTGAACATGTGGATTACTCAAGGCACCTTGCTCTGCATTCTGGGGGGTTTGGTGGAAGGAATCAGAATGACCACATGCACTGAGGAGCTGCTAGAGGGTATTACCTTTGCCACAGATGGTATTATTCCTGCAAGTAAAGCAACCAAGGGGAACAGGAATTGGATGCTGAGGTCACAGAAGAAAGTAACATGAAGCACCACTTACATGCTGGGAGGAAATATTAAGGGATACTAAGGTTTGACTCATGAGGATACAAAGTAGTCATCTGACACCACCACACATCACCTATGCCTGGCAGGGACAGAGAGGGGGAGGCTTACGGGAATTAGGGGACAATCACATGCACATTCTGCTGGTTGTCCCATAAGTCAAAGTTTCTGGAAGAATAGTGGGAATGACTGGACTGCCTCTGTGGATGTTGCACAGGGCCGAGGTGGGCTGGGAAGTGTGAGTGTAAGGACAACATGCTCACAAGGAGAGCCACTGCTGCCTCAGTATGTACTCTGTGCAGGGTACCTCCTACTGCAATTCCTGGCTATCCTGAGGAAAGCTTCTTGTGTGTTCCTCATGGTTAGCAGCGTATGAGGGAGGGAGCTGTGTTGGAAGGGAAGGCAACACTGAGCACAGCAGCCTTTCTCCTTCAAGTGTGCAGCATGAGACCTTGGAGAAGTGGAACAAAGAAGGCAGATGTGACAGGTGGAGGAATAATAGGAAAAAAGAAGCAGCTGTGAAAATAACCCATAGTGTTTAATGTGTGGGAGGAAGGATATGGATGTTTTTGGGGGCTCTGGACACTCAGTCTGGCCTTTCACATAGCAGAAGAGTGCAGTAGTTGGCATGGGTGGGCAAATCAGCCTCCAAGAACTGCTTGTGCTCTGCCAGAGCTCTAGTCCTGCTTTATCTGCCTTGGAGTGTCTGTGTCCTGTCTGTACAGGCCAGGTCTGGGTGCAGCCATGTAGTCTGCACAGCTCATCTCCCAGGGCACGCTTAGGAGGAGACAGGTTGTTGCAAAGGTGAGGCTGCTGCACCCTTAAGCCATTCCATGCCTGACAAATTGCTTTTGCTGTGACAGGTCCACCCAGCTTGCCCTGACCTGGCCCCCTAAGCAGGTACATACTGCTGTTTGTATCCTGCACTGATGCTGAGAGACTGAAATCTCTGCTTCTGCTGGCTAGCAAACGTCTCACTGGGGGATTGTCGCAGAGAGCACCGAATAAAAGAGAGAGAAAAAAGAGAAAATAAAATAAGCCTTACTTTCAGACCACCTTCTGGCTCAGAAAAGTTCAGGAGGTTTCAAAACAACCTTCTCCTTGCAGGAATCCTCCATCTCCCAACCGAGCTAGCACTGGTGAGACACAAAGCCATAAATCAGGCTCTGGTTCCTTTTGAAAGAATTGGAGTTTTTTCCATCCCTGAATTTCTATTTTATGATAGAATCCAGAAGGGTTTTGCAAGGCAAGCCTGCATAATGCTGTAGAAAGTCAGAAGACACTCAAGAGCAAGCTCCAGAAGAATGCCCCTGAAGTGTTCCAGGTCAGCAGACCAGAACCAGCTCAAGGTTTGTTCACTGCTTAGGTGATGTGGAGTGGTTTGGGGAACAGGCTGACCCTGGAGTAGCTATGGTCTGTTTCCTCCACTCTTTGCTTCTGCCTTGCTGGCTCCATTTGGTCTCTGCTCAGGTTCCTGTTGTACCCCTTGTCCTCACAGTGAGGCATGTGTAGGCACAGGCAAAAGAGAAAACAGAGCTGTGTCTTCCCAGGGCTGTTTGTCTGTCCTTGTGTATGGACAAGGTGTCAGGGTTTTAAGCATTTCTCAGCCTCTGAGCTGCCCTTTCTGCCACCCTGGAGTAGCAGTTTGTGGGATCATGTGGAGAGGAGCAGGGTGGTAGATTGAAAGTCAGGCTACACAGTTCATCCTGTGTAGAGAGTGGAGGCAAACACACACAGTTTGGGGATGGTTTATTTTTTAAGGGAGGTCTCCTAGAAACAAACAGCTGAAACCCTGTGTTTAAGTGGCTGCTCACAGCCATCCCCATGACAATGCTCTGTCAAAGCTTAGCTCTTCCAGCTCACCAGGATCCCCTTTACCTTATCCACCACATTTGTACATTTATATGTGTTACCCATCAGTGTAATTTCACAGGCTTGCTGCTGAGGACTGCTTTGTATGGTCTCCCTGCACAGAGCTCACTGTCCCAAAATGCTCCCGTGCCATGAAGTCAGCATTTACACAGCAAGCTTGTTTTCAGTCTGCTGCAAACATCATATTGCTGCAAAGATCTAGAGCTTGGCAGCACAAACTGTTGTGAATTTGCAGAGCGTGGTGGCTTTTGCTTGATGAAGAAAAGTAAAAAAAACAGGCACACGTGAAAATAGAGATGTATGTGTATGAACACGTGGTCCTAGCCACAAAAAAAGTTTTTGAAGTGGCTGCACTGACCCAGCTGGTGTAGGTTTGGATCTATAATTGCAGTTGTTCTCATGACACTTCCTCTTTCCAAAAGCTTTTTGGCAGAGACAATGTAGCTGGCAGGAATGACAGTGTGAAATGAAGATAAATGAAGAATATGAGCACATGGATCCCTAGAAGGAGGCTGGGTTGATCTTAATGCAGATGCGAATTTTCAGGTACTGTTTTGTACTGTTTTTCCTTCTCTGTAACTAGAATAGCAACAACACAAGGAGAAACTGAAGTAAGCAGTAGAGGAAAAAAGCAACCCTGCATTTAGTACTTCAGCTTAGGGTTTTAGAGAGCCCAGTTCATGCCCTGCTTCTCCTGTAAACTGGTGTTTAGGTGCCATGAGAAAGAAGGGGCATCCTGCCCTTTCTCTTCAGAGCCTCAATTTAAGCCTATTTTGACACGTAGCTAAATGTCACTTAGGTTCATGTGCCTTTCTGGCCAGTACTAAAGGAGAAGCTATAGCCTGGTGTCTCCTGTCTAAGAGTACAGATGGCACTAGCACGGGGCATGGCTTTTTGTGGCCCTACTGCTTCTGAAAGACAAGGATCAGTGCACGTCCAGAGCTGCTGTGAGGGGACTTTTGGCTAGGAGGATGGGGGGTACAAAGCTGTGGAGGCTGGCTCAATAACTGAAAAGTAGATAATTCTATAAACCATAGATGGATGTTTAGGAGACAGATCTCTGTTAGTTGCCCAGAGCCGTTTGACTGTGATTTTGTGATGTGGTTGGTGAGAGGGATGCTCACCATGTGAAATCCCCCATCCAGTGGAATATGCAGACAGGTGAAGTCCCTGTATAGCTGAGTTCCCTTGTCAGATATTATGCCATCCAGATGTACCTGTTTGGATCATTTCAGGAAAACATCTGCACAGTGGGGAGCTTCCCTCAACTCTCCTCCGTCCTCCTCACGAATTGTACGCAGAAATACAAAATCCCCTTTTTGCATGGACAGTTTGGTTCTGCTGTAAGTATTTTAATATGATTATGGGTCAGTCAGGTCCTAATTGGCTTTAATTAGCAGCTTTCTTTAATTAGCAACTTACATATGTGAGATGTCAAATTCTTTCCTCTTTTTCAAAAGTATTAAAATAAGTTACCTCCAATCTGATCCAGCTGACGGTTCTCTTATGAAGAGGGCAAAGACATCTGTCCCCACACAGAGGCTATTTTTTGGTGGGGAAGCAGGTTTGATGTTTTGAGTCAAATGGTCCCTTCAAGGGAAGATTGGTAAAATAGAATTCCATGGTATTATCAAGCTGAAGTCCCAGCAAGAGAAGAGACAAGTATAGATGAGTTTCAGGTCACTGATTCCTTTTTCTCCTGAATGAAGCTTTCTGAATGTATTAGAAATTGCTGAGATTCTCCAGCTTTCCACAAGATCCATCTTGTTACTTTAATTTCCTTTAGTTGTTCGCTGTTTGCTCTGTAGCAGGTGGCAGTATGTACAGTACTTTACATGCTGGGTAAAGATGTACAAAGTAATCCTTAAGCCTACTAATGTCTCTCAGATCAGTTTTTCTTCAATAGCTGATTGCAAAATAGGGATTTTTTTTTTTGTCAGCATCAGAAAGCAGTGTTTCCTGAGGAGGGAAATTAAGCATTTAGTGTAACTCAAGATAGTTTGTTGCTACAGTGCTGCTGTAGGATCAAGAAAGGTGTAGTCTGGGCATCAGTGAAGTTGGGTTCCTCAAATGAACTTTGTCCCTGAGACCATGGGGTTGTTGTGGGGGTTTTTTTGGTTGTTGTGTTTTTGGGGGTGTTTTTCTGTTGTTTTGGTGGTGGCAGTGGTGGGGGTTTGGGGTTTTTTTGCAAGATGGCAACATATCTCATGGGAGACAGAGGCTGATCTTCATCTACCATGACATTAAACATCTGCATTTGAGATATCCAGATATCCTTACTCTAAACCAGCCCATGAAGTGTTGCTGTAACTATCCTTGCCAAAGGACAGCTCTCTTCCATTGGATGGCAGGATCTAGAAGGCCTTCTGTTCCTGTGTCCTTTTCTTTGAGAGAGATATAAACTCCATCAGCCATGGATAGAAAAGTCTTTCTGCAGAGGCCTGTGGAGGCACAGTATGAGAGGTGAAGGGAGCAAACCCTTCACCTAACCTTCATAGGATAACCATTCTCTCTGACAAATGTGGTGATACACATTAGAATAGCCCTTAGATGTTTATGTGTGGGTGGGGTTTTTCCATATCAGGATATTTTTGTCACAATTGCTTAAGAGGAAAGACTTTTACATTAGCTTCTTGGGAAGCTTCAAGAAGAAATGTACTCTGAAACTGGATTTGAAGAAAGAGAGTCAGAGGGGCCCCATGAGAGAAGTTCTATGTTGCTAAAAGGAGTGTGAAGGTGGATGGACTGGTTATATGGCCCCACAGTTGTTGAAAACATGTTTTGTGATAAATTCTCTACTGAAATAGAGGGCTCTGTCCATTTCTAGTCCTCATCCTGGCAGGGGAAGGAAAATCTAAACCCATGTAAATCAGATCTGAGTGGTTTCCACCTGCATTTGGAGACAGCCTGAAACACCTCTGAAGGGTTATGTAGAGGCATTCTTCATCTTACTTGACTTTTTTTCATTTTGCTCTCAAACCTACCTTTGAATACTTTTGGTAGAACAGTTCCCCAGCAGGTTTATTTCTCCCCTCCTCTGCCCACTATAAATGGCCCTTTTCCCTTGCCTTGAGATAGAACAACCACATCTTTACTTCCCCTGATGCCAACTGTCTTTGGGAGGTTTTTGGTTTTGCCTTTGTTTTTCACCATGCAGATTTTCCTTTCTTTCAGCACATTGAATTTCAGGCTGGATTGATGTTTCTGCAGAGTAATGTTTTTCTGTGTGATAAATAACAGAAGGAGTCTCTGCAGTGATCAAATGAAGCTGGGATTTCCAAGGTGACAGAGTCCACAGAAATCTTGAAGAGTTTAGGATTAACAAGCTCTGAAAAAGTTATTGGTATTGTAATTATAGCACACCAGAAGGATTTGTCTGACTGTTTGCTTTCTCCTCTGTGGATGTGGCTCAGTGGCAGTGTGCTGGAGTGAATGTTGTCTCCTTTCTTTGTCAACCAAAACATCTTTGCTTCCTTCAAACCAAGCTTGAGCAACCTGATTTAGTTGAAGGTGTCCCTGCCTTGGTAGGGACATTGGAAGTAAGAGTCTTTAAGGTCCTTTCCAGTCCAAGCCATTCTATGGCTTGGAAAAAGAGAGCTGATGATCCAGAGATTATTCAGTTCCTATTTTTCATTGTTCATGCTTGCTTTGGTGGATGTTACTTGTTACTCAACACAGCTCAAGCTCAGGTGATTGCATGTATGAAAATTGGCAGGATGCTTATTGCTTCTCACCTCTGGCTTCTGACCATGCTCCACATCCGAAAATCATTTTGATTTGGTGGCTGATAAGTTGCCTATCAGATGGGTAGAGGAGGTATAGCAGAGCACTTCATCCACCTCCTGAAAAATAATTTGGTATAAATAGCCTTCCTGTTGGGCAGTGAGCCAGAATGGGCTGGGCCAGAACAGGACACAGAGATTGCAGTTTTTCTTCCTTCTGTGAGTCCTATATCTCAGTTTAATTGCTGAGGTTATTTTAGGGTAGGAGGGGAGTGAGGGAAAGGGAGATGGGATAATGGATAGAGTAGCTGGTGCTGATATCGCTTGCAGATCTAAACACGTAGGATCCTTTTAATCTTGCAGTTTGGCAGTCTGGTACCTTATGCTACCACAAAATTAACTTAAAGCCTCCACAGATCTTTGGGAGAGAAAACATAGTCAAAGTACAGTAGAGCAGACGACAGAAAAAACTATAAGGTATAACTAATCAGATGCCCTGAGATCCCAGTGTTGCTCAATCCTCTTTGCAAAAATTAAGCTGATGACTTTGACCTTTTTAGGGCCTTAATTTTACAGATGTAATGCCAGCACTTAATACTTTCCATGTGCAAAACTCAAAGCAGCTTAAAAAATGAGGGTAGCTGCGGCAATCCTTTATTACAGACAGGCTCGCTGAGAGAAATGATTTAACAAAGCCATTAACAGTCACAAGGCTTGCCTGTTCTGTGTATGCACAAAGTTAACATATCCTCCAGACTCAGCTTACTTCATCCAAAGTTATCAAGTAGCTCAGAGAAAGTACTTTGTTAATAATGTTCTCCCCTCCAGCTTGCTGATGCTGTGCTCCCTGCCTGAAATCTCGTGATATACTGGTTTTTCCCTGTCTCATAAAGGCATGGTTATTATGCACTCTACTTATCTGATGGCCTTGTCTATAGTGCATGAGTTACCCCTGGCTAACTGCTGGTCTTAGGAGATGCACCAAGTATCATGTTGATCCAGGTACTTGTTTGGCTCATTATTAGGACATTACGGACAGAAACAATTGCAAAATTCAGTAATGACAGTGCACCAAGGATCATAAGGGCTGACTCTGGAGTCTTAAGGTCAGATCTGAGCCAAGACTGTTTTTTCAGTAAAGACAGTAATACTCAGCATGACCTGAAGCCCTCTGAATGTTGCTGTTAGCTTCTGTAAGAAGCTGATGGATACATTCAGGCGTTGCAGCTTCATTAATGTTTGTGTTTTGCAACCTGGTGAGTCCTGTCAGTTAGTGATAAACCACAAGACCATTTCAGAGATTTGGAGACCTGAGTACATTGGCCAGGTGCTCATTACAGTGGATTTCTGTCGTGGTGCTTGGTAGGAGGCACCCTGATAGATTTTTTTTCCCATTAACAGACTCCACTTCCTAGTTTTCCCTTCCTTGCATTCTGTAGTTGGTGGTGCTAGACAATATGCTCAGAATCATTTAGGTTAGAAAAGACCTCCAAGGTCATCGAGTCTAGTCTTTCATCAACCACCACCTTGTCAATTAGACCATGGCACTAAATGCCACATCCACTCATTTCTTGAACACTTTCTCTCATCTGGTGGCACTGCTTGCCTGGGAGAAGAGGCCAAGCCCCACCTGGCTATGGCCTCCTTTCAGGGAGCTGCAGAGAGCAATAAGGTCCCCCAGAGCCTCCTTTTCTTCAGGCTAAACAACCCCAGCTTCCTCAGCTCCTCACAGGACTTTTGCTCCAGACGCTTCACCAGCTCCATTTCCCTTTTCACAAAGGACTCACTCCAGCACCTCAATGTCCTTCTTGTGGTGAGGGGCCCAGAACTGGACACAGGACTCGAGGTGTGGCCTCACCAATGCCTACAATGTACAGGGGGACAATCACTGCCCTGCTCCTGCTGGCCACACTATTGCTGATTCGGGCCAGGATGCCATTATTATGCCATACATAGGCACCCAAAGAAGTGGCTTGTGTGAGGTTTGAACCAGCAAAGATCAGAGCTGCATTTCAAAGTCTCTTCACATTCCTGGTTGCTGCTTCTTTCATCTCCTCTGGACCTCTCTCCTGCCTGAAATGCTGGAATAAAGCATTCTCTGAAACTGATTGCACGGTCTGTTTCCCCCAGTGACTCCTAGTAGAAGAAATCTTGTCTCTTAGATATCAAATTTGAAAGCAAAAATGAGAGAGAAAATAACAGTTGCTTTAAATAATGAACAAAAGCACCAGGAAATTTATTTCCTCCACCTTTCTCCCCTCCCTCATGCAGATATTCTCTTCTTTAAAAACAGTTTTCCAAAGTGAGTTTCATGCGGGATCAACAGCCCTGCAAAGCAGCATCTTCCATTCACATACTAAATGGGAATAACTAATTTGTGGGAGTTGAGACTTTCACTCAGCAGGAGCAGCATGCCTTTAGCTTAATATAACTAGAAGGCTGCATATATGTTAAGGTCTGGGGTTATCTCCCTGGTCCATTCAGTAACAAAATCCTGTGCTCTTCTGAAAATCAGGGGTGAGAGCAGATGAGGGAATTTATTCATTTCAAGGGAGGTGATAAATGATCAATTAATTATTTCACCATAGCTACTAAAAAGGGTTTATGTGATAAAGTCTATCCGTGGCTGGCCTGAAACAGGTGTCCTCCAGGTGAAAAACTGTGGATGTTGCTACAAATCTTCTTGAACCTGTTTTGCCTTTGAAATGGGCAGATTGGAATTGATTGCAAGCTTGCCATTGTTCAACTCATATTCTGTGTTTAAAAAAATTGAATGCTGCTGCTTTACTACTCTCCCCCCCTCCTTTTTTTTTTTTTTCTTTCCTGCATAGCTCTTTCTGTCATCACTCCATCTGTTATTGTGATTGGTCATCTAACACATAATAATGCTTTCTACTTAAGGGAAACAAGCAGGTAGTAGCTCCTGGTGCAAATGCTTGCCTATAGAAATCTAATGTTAATTGCTGAAGCTTTTTGTGTCAGTAAAAAAAAAAAAAATTAAAAATTTATATTAAAGCCACAGAAGTGGGTGTGAGGCCACTTGAACTGCAAACATTTTAATAACTCAAGCACTTGTTTCCTAGCATTTTCTTCCTGTCATTTTCAGATGTCTTATAACTGAGAAAATATACTAAGGGATATTTTTAGGATGAACGGGGTTAATAAGGTACAATGCAAATCAAATTTGAACTTTCTCCAAATCTCAAGCTGAACAGCTTTTGAGGCTCCAAAAATTTCAATTAGTTTTCTTTTTTCTTTTTCATTATCACTGCAGTTCCAAATGTCCAGGTGTCTGCAGATACCAGATTCAGGGAGCAGTGATCTGCTCTGATAAGGTCTGTTCTCATGTTATTTCTAAGATAACCAGGAGCAGGATGAATTTGAAGTCACGTTTTGAAAAAGTTAGTGCTGATGGGAATTCTCTTCCTGTTTTCTAAATGTCTGGATATTTCAAATCAGGCCAGGAGTGGATCAAGCACCTTAACTAGAAAAAGGTATGAACAAAGTTCATAGCCATTCTCTTAATAGCTGTACTTGTATCTATCATTTTTCGTTATGTTTGTGGGGCTTTTAGCCCCTGGTTGGTTGGGATTTTTTGCTGCCTATCAGCTAATCTTACAATGTTATTGCCAAATAGATAAAGAGACTAAGTTTTATCCGGAACTCATACATCCCCAAACTTAGGAATCTTGTCTACAATTTTTCCCTTTTGAGGGAGGGAGAAACAAAGTTGTTATCCAGAAGATGTTAAGTGACAAGAAAATTCCAACATTGCCTGGAAAGTTTTGACAGCCTGGACTTGTTGTGTTGAAGGTTCAGCCAAGGATGTGACATAGAGACAGCCCTAATAGTATTGATGGATAGAGGAGATAAGACTGAGCCAAAGATCAACTATTTTCCCAAGCTTATTACAGGACTTACCTGATTGTCAGAGCCTGCTTGCAGTAACTGAGACGAAGAAATCATAATCCCGTGTACAAACAAAACCACAGTTTTTAGAAAACAAAGCTGTTGAAAAGCTAAGAGAAATGAGAAAGAGACCCAGCTGAAGCCAGCTGTGGAATCTTTATTGCAGTGTGCTGGACTGAGATGGATGGATGCCTTAAACAGACAAGTGTGTGGACAGAAAGCATGAAAGTTGCATGGTGGCCCTCACTGGGGAGGCATTCAGAAAGTCAGGAAAGTCAAATATTTTTCCTATCCTCTACTGGAGGTGGGAAAAGGCAGGACTGATTATTTTAGTGGTCTGGGAGATAGTTCCTTGCTCATATGCATGATTTTGAGTTCTGTTTTCTTGGTGGTTTTTTGCAGTTTGAAAATGAAAAAAAAAAAAAAAAGTGAAGTTTGAAGTCCAGAGGGTATTTGTGTCAGAAATGGCCTCCTGCCTCCCTTAGGTTCATGGGTGCACCAGAATGAGTGGGAGTTGAATAGCTATTTACAACTGGCATACTGGAGGACAAGTTGATCATCTTCCTTGAATAGGCATGAAGGATGTGTTGGAAAAATTGAAATGTCCACATCCACCTTCCCGAGGACACCGTCCCCTGTGTGGATTCCCTTCCCCTCACGTTGGCTCCAGCAGCCTGGACACTTGTCAAATCCCCAGCATGCAGCTGCCTGCATCTCACACTCCATTATTATTGCTGATGCTAATCTCTGACCGCTGAACACGGGTCAGAACCAGGAGATAATTGCAGCTCCGATCTGCCAGGCACAGTCCTTTGTGAGTAGTTAATGAGTGTTCAGGAAAATAAAGCAGAAAGAAGAAAAGGGGGATTGTGGTTTGCATACAGTGAGATAGGGAATGAATAGGAGGTGGAAGGAGGGGACAATTCACTGATAGGGGAAAAAGAAAGAATTGGGAAAAAAGAAATCATTTGCACTAAAGCTCCTACTGCCTTATTCTTGTTTAGCCCAAGTGGATGGGATCTGGTAAGAAGGGGACTAAGAAGGCATGATGTAGTCACAGTCTGTGCCTGTTAGCAGTGCTTTGGTTCTGGGTGCCATGAATGCAGAGATGGGGGTCATCCTTCCCCCTGCCAGTCAGGGGGTTACATCCACAAGGCCAACATCCTTGTGTTTTTTGCTCTCAGGTATTTGCTCTCCTTTACTCTGCATCTCACACTGCCTGTGTGTTTGAAGGTGCCCTCTAGAGATTGGCTATCTGCTCCTAAAATTGGCTTTAGCTCTCTCTTAGCTTGAGTGGCAGTGACCTGTATCTCTCTAGCTGAATCACCAAACTTTATTCCCAGCTCTATCTTTATATCACATACAGAGGGATCGTTTTTGGTATCTGAAGGAAAGAGGTGACTTTTATCAAATCTTTGACAGGCCCTTACTCCAAACAAAAGGTAGCTGCATCTAGTGATCCACATGACACTGTTGTCCCTAAAACTTTAACCCCATGTGCAAGAAGCCACATGCAGAGTATAGATATTTTATTTCATGTCTGTGCAGAGATGGGTGATAGGTGTTAAATCCACAAAGCTAGCATCTCTTCAGTATGCCAGGTGCTCATTTTTATACACTTTGAACGATAAAAAAATTGCCATTTCCTGTATGTCTAACAACCTAAAGCTATAGTAATTGGCTTTTTATTCTCTCATTTGGTTTAAAGATACAGTGCACATTTATTTTACTATGCATGCTCTAAGAGGAAGTGACATATATGAGTAAGGGGTGATCATAGCCTATGGATGGGCATTTTTCTATGTTAATGATCACAAAGTTGTTCTTTGGCTTTGTAGTTTGATTCATAGTGTCCTCCTATTCTTACTTCTCAGGTCATGCTTTTGGTTCCTACAGGTTTTGTTGTTCTCTCATTCTTCATAAATTCTTTTGTTTGTCCTGTACAATACTCAAGCGATTCAGTGAATTTCTAACTTTTAACCTTCTCATTTGTGTTTTCTTTCAACAACATGACTCCTCATGAGGATTCCAGAGAGCATGAGTGTTCTTCCTTAAAAGGAGATGGCTCTACCTGTTCCCGTGACATCTGTCAGAGGGAATAAATCATGCCCTATGGGGACACAACAACTTGGTAGTCTGGCCATGCCTGGGTTTCTGGAAACCAGAAACCACCTCAAAGAAGGGGAAGGAAAACCACTTCCTGCTAATGAATTAGAGTCACTCAGGATGGAGTCTGAGGGGGAAATAAATGATTGTGGTGCGTGTTTGTGTCCATATGAGTCCCCTCTTCCTAACGACCATGTTAATGTGCTCATAAAAAGATATGGTGCAGGGGGGACGTGACTGTTCTGGCTGATTAGCATTTTATGGCAGAACTAAGCTCCTTGACAAACTGCTGGCTGGGTGGGCTGTTTTTACAACCCAGAAAACTCTACTTTAAGATGCTGAAAGTATGAATCTCTTTTCACTATTTTGAGTGCTATTATATTAATAATAATATTAGTTACTATTGGCCTTTGAGGGGTCTTTCAACTCCCATGAAAACATAAGATGGCGAGGGAGTTTGGGAGACTCAGATGAGTCCTGACCAGAAGTGCCCTGTACAGGCACAGCAGGACAGGGCACTGGGCTCACAGAAATGCCTGAAACCAGCTGCAAAGCATGACTGGCATCCTGGGGCCTCTTGGACCCAGGATCAAATAACTAGTAACCAGAAAAATAGGTATGGAGTCCTGGTGTCTTGGCCATACCCAGTCTCCCTCTGCAGTTTGCTCTTTGCTTTCAGTGAAGTATTAATTCTGCTTTGCTTTCAGTCCAAACTCATGTGTACCGTGGTTCTGTATTGCTTTGCATTCTGGAGGCATTTGTGTTTTTCAGTAGTGTTGAATGATCTACATCCCCTTTGTTTGGGAGGAGATTAGGGTTTCCTCGGGGCAAGATACACCATGGATACATTTCCAGGTTTGGAACAGTCTGTGAGGTGCTGCTCCAGTCCCAAAAGTTGCTGGACCAGATTTATGTCAAGAAGTAATGCTGAGATAGGAGGTATGAACTGGTAAAATGAGGTAGCAGAGAAAGAAGAGGGTTTGAATCTGCCAATATAGCCTAGAGACCACCAGCCTTTCTGGCACTGGGATTACTGCAGATATTCATATAGAGAGTAGGTTCCTCAGAGCTGCAGAGCAGGTTCAAACTGCAGTGCTTTGTGAGCAAGGAGCAGCTCCTTATGTAAGGCAGCAAGCAGAGGGACTCTGTGACGGGGAGCATTTATCCCACGTACTCCGTGTTGCCTCCAGTGATGGAAGGGCTCCATCTGGTTAGAAGTCTCAGTATGTAACTGCTTATCATATAATGTCACTCGGAAGTCAATTTTTTTTAACGAGGGGAAGTGACAGGTATTGAATAGCCTAATGTCAAGAGAATAACAGGTTTTACGCCGAGAGATTTAGAAATGTGAGAGAAGTGGTTTTCAGGGCAGATAAATTCTGTGAGTGAATGTGGTGCATTGTGCTGGGGAAGGGACACAAACCCAGCTGCAGTGACAACTCGTGGGGGAAAGTGCAGTGGAGCAGGTGAGTTGAGCCATGCTTCCTGCTTATATGTCTGTGCTGACACACACCTAATTAGTAGTGAAGACCTCAATCAGCAGCCTGCCTTTATTCAGTCATGTGTGTAAGCCTGGGTTTCTTTATGTATGTGCTGAAAAGTGTTACAATAGGTCTCTCTGGAAAAGCTGGAATAGCCTTCTGGGCATTGGGAATAATTAATTCTAAGCACATATTCAAATGCATACTGAATGGATGACCGGAGCCATGTGAGATATTTGAGAGGAAACCTGCAAGTATGTAAGACTCTCTGCACTTCTTATCTTGTTGCTGACTCCATCCTGGAGCTTGGAGCTGGAGCTCAAAACCATTAAGAAAAAATGTAATTTCACAACTGTGTAAATTTCTCATAATGCCTTTATTGAGTGTGTAGCTTCCTTCCCTTCCTCCACACCTTCTTCTTCCCAGTGTGCTGTGTGGAAACACAAGGGCTGTTAGGTATTGCTGATATATAGAACTGAATTGCTAACTCACTTAACGTGAGGGCTTTGAGAAGGAGTTTGAAATCAAGGGAATTTAGTTGAAAACCCCACAAGTAGGTTTTCACACTGGAAATGCTTATCAGCAGGATAATGGATAAGCAGGAAGTTATCAAGTGTGGCCAACAGGGACTAAGCACTGCAGCTCACAAACTGAATATTTGGAATCACTCTACCACCCAAATATGTGACAAAATAGTATATTTCTCATATAATAATATAGAAATTCTAATATCCTATAGATATAAGGAAATTGCCTTTTGCACAGGGATCTTCCACCATCTAGAAAGGGGAGAAAAAGACTCACATTTCATGAAGCAAAATATTTGTAATTACAATTTGCTGTGTTTGCCTTAGTTTGTCAAAGGGTCCCCCTTTTATTATTTTGTGGGTCCCCATCTTGTTTACAGTCTCCTTTCGACCTCATGTGAATGTTGCAGGCAGGATAGAGCCAAAAGGAATGAAAATGGAAATGTTTTTCCAAGCTTCACCAATAAGCTGCAAACACCAGGCTGAGGTGCCAAGATGAAATCCTCACTGTAGTTCTCAATAAGGTGCTTTTGCTTTCTCCTTCTATATCCCAGCAGTGAAGCAGTTAATGGTAGTGGCCCTTCTACTGCCAGAGAGACGTGGGAGCCCTTGAGAGGGGCAGGAGGGTTCACTTCTCTGAGCTGTAGTTTTGAAGTTTTCTTCTGCCACGTGTTTCAGCTGAGAAGCTTAAAATCTCACTCACTCAGATTGTGACAGCTCCACAGCCCTGCAGCTATGCTTCCCTGAACCTCTGAAACAATTCCCCAGAGAGCACCCGGGAACGTTCTGGCACACTGTAATGGGCACCGAAGCCTTGGTAAAGCTGAATCCAGCCTTCCACCCCTGCCTTGCAAATGACTGGTGTTCCATCATCTTTGTTGATGGGCTGTCTGAGGGTGTTAGTAAGCACACGGGAGCCCAGACCGAAATTCCAGACAGTGGGAGATGTCCTTGCATGGACCTGCTTGCCGTTAGCTACCGGGCCTGCTCCTGATGGCAGATCCTAGCACTGCAGAGCAGCACACACAAAATGAGCTGGCAGCCTGCCCAGGCTGCATATGGTGGCTGGAGATGGGGTACATTTGGTGAGAAATTGGGAAGCTGTGATGATAGGGAATAATAGCAGCTATTTCTGCTATGGGATCATTATGTCCTGAACAAAGATGTGTTTTTGATGAGAGTGGGATGAGTGGTAGGATATTTTGGCTTGTCATACCTACAGCTTTGTTCATCTCTTTTGAATAAACGTGTGTAGTGCTAAGAGTGCGTCAATGGCTTTCTTCTGGGGAGAGGATGACTTTTTAGCTCCATAGCAGAAGCAATGAAGGACGTGCCTGAAAAAGAAGTCCTATCAAGAAGCCACAGAAGTGACATCCTTCTTGGCAGAGATATGATGAAAGCTAGTAGCTGCGATTTGGATCTTTCCTTCCAGGCGAAATGAAGCTGTCCTTTCTGGAGGTGAAGAACAGGCTACTGCTTAAGGCATGAGGCAAAAATTCTGAGGGCCAAGAGGTTTCCAGGATAATAGCAGCAAAAGCATTAATAAAATAAAGTGAGGGAAGCAGTTGTGAATGTGTCACTGAAAGCAAGCAGGTAGATAAGATGTGTTGGACACAGGACTAACTGGAGAAGCAGACCTGAAAATAATGAGGGAGAAAACTGCTGTTCATTATGGTTTCGGCTACATTAAGGGAAATAGGGCTTGACACTGGACTTCTTTGGAAATAACCAGGATTATGCCAGTGAACTGACCCAAATCAACTCCAGGACTAGAGTTCTCCATCTGTGAATACTGCTTAATTGCTCAGTGCAAAGGAACAGCAGTGCCAAGGCCACCACTAAGGTCTCAGTCTCAACTACCTCATTTTGAGCTCTAGTTTCCTGACAGAGACTCATGGTATTGAAGCAGCTGTGCCTGAGTTTCCTGTGTGAACCATAGTCTGCTCTTCTCAGACTTTCAGAAGAGTGTGTTTGGTACCCAGAACGGTAGGGATGACAGAAGAAACCTCTGCCAACCAGCTTTTATTTTTTCTCTTTGTCAGGCTTCTCTCTTCTTCTCTCTCAGGAAAAAAAATCTTGATTTTTTTATTCCTTAGAGGCATGGGTTATGCCATACTGTAATCTTTTGTGACTACAGGGCATACTGCAGAGGAGTCTGGAGAATGAGACGATTTAAAGCAGTGTACTGCAAGCTTTTGACATGGGGACAGAGACAGGAGCTTGAGGACTTTGCCTGTGTTTCTCTGAGGTCTCCACGAGTTTTTCACAGCAGTCTCTAGTCAAAGAAAGTCCAAATCTTTCTACTGAAGAAGGACTTAATGGCTTCTTTTATAGTGTGGCCTAGTCAAGGAGCTCTGTCACACCAATCTTCCCATCACTGTGCCTTTCCTGCCAGCCTGCCAGCACCCAGTTCAGCACTAAACCAGGAGATACCTGCCCATATAAACCTGAACACTTCTATAGACCTATGAATACAGGTGGAGCATGAAAAACCAATGTCTGTGAACCTCCCTAAGGGGTCTGTAAAGGCACAGCCATGAATCTAGACAAGGACTAGCTTGAACTGGGACAAAACGCTTAGTGCTGCATTCAGCCCGATTGTGTTATCCTGTTATGCAGGAAATAACACAATCGGGGTTGGAACAAAACAAGGGGTAAAATGAGATCCCCTCTCCAAGGTGGGATCTGTCCAGCCCTAATTTCATCTGTGTAACTGCTTATGTGTTTTTGGCGGCCAAGAAGCCTCAGTGGAACCACACAGGATGTATGGCTTGTATCTAATCTGCTACATGTGGAATTTTTGGGCTAGCAATAGTGCTGAAAGTTGGCCTTTCTAACAAGAAATCACCTGCCATACAAACTCTTGAAAGCACAGCTAGGAAGCCAAAGCTGGGGATGATGCCCAAGTGTCACAATATTCAGATTTGGGTTCAAGGTCTGAGCCCTGTCTATTTCCAGGCCACAGCACTGGGTTCTGGTAGCAGGATTCCTATGCTGCATACAAGACTGGACCACTGTAGCAGAAGCCAGAAGTAAAAGGTTTATTACAGAGCAACCAATTGATATCTTAAACTCACTAACACCAGCCTGGCCTGAACCACTTCCTTTGCTAACTTAAATAATTGCATCCTGCTAGCCTTTGATGCCAGAAAGAAGGAGACTGCATCTTTAAATAGAGGAGAAAATGATAGGGGTGAGGTGATCTGATTAGTCTGTAAGATGAGCGGAAATTAGTTATTTTCATTCTTAATCACCCACAGGATGGGCCAATTATCGAGCTGTTAGAGACCTATTAGATGGTTGGGAACTCACCCTTCCTCACCTTCCTCCCATAACCCGGCATGAAATTATTGAAGTCACTCAATTTCACTCTCATTGAAACCCATGAAGAGAGATCTCACAGCCGAGCATGGGGTGGTTTCAGAGGCCTTTTTCTAATGATGGGAGGCACTCTGGCTTCCAGAAATTGGTTTATTGATTTTATCCAAACCACCTCCCTGGCAATGCGACCTGCACTTTTGCAGGAACAATTCTATCTATTTGTTTGTCTGTCAGCCTATCTACTTGTATATCTATCCTCTCATTTGACTAATCTGAGAGAGACAAACAAACTTTTAACAGCTGTCTGTCTAATCAGTGCAGCATGTTTATCCACTCTTGAACAAACCTTTATTTTGTATGTGTATTTGCCAATGTATTCAATGAGTGCTGCTTAGGAACAGCTGCATCCTGTGGATTCCCCACTAATTGGATTTCCTAAGTGTGTTTGTCACTTGGTATTGCAGTGGTAAAAGGTGATGGGTCAGATTCATTCACATTGCATTGGTCTCCTCCTTCCCTGCCTCTGACTGGGTAAGAGTAATTAACAAAATGAAGAAAGCACACAGAAGCCACTGTGTTTCATAAGAGAGAACTAATAATTTGAGGAGTGAGGAAGAGTGGAATTAGTGTTAGTTTTTCGGATTTAAATTCAAAGCCTCAGTCTTAGGAAAAAAAAAAGAAGGAACACAGTGGGGTAAGAGTTGAAATAATTTTTTCCCATCACACTTACAGAAAGTTCCATGCCCCGTCCCTGAGAGTGTTCAAGGGCAAGGGCAAGCTGGATGGGGGCATGAGCAACCTAGTCTAGTGGAAGGTGGAAGGGGGGTTAGAACTAGATAATCCTTAATGTCCCTTCCGACACAAACTATTCTATGAATTTATGGCAGAGCTGATTGCAGAGTACTGATAGGAAACCTGTGGCTCCATCCTCGCCCTTGTGTATCCACCTGTATTTCACCATGTTTAGCAGAGTGTTGTAGTTATAGAGGGTAGTTATAGAGGCAGAGAGTGTAGTTATATGCTTCTGTGCATAATGCCTGACTGCATTTTTGCCATGCCTCTGTCTGGGGGTTGTAGACGCTGCTCCTGCTTGGAGCTCTGTGTTGCTATTTGGTGTAAGGGGCTGGGGTTTTGAAAGTCACCAGAGGTGACAGGATGCTTTAATTTTTCTTGGCGCAGTTTTGAGTAGAAATTAGAATCCTACACGCTGGCTACCTAAATACTTTTGAAAATACCCAAATATGTCTAGCTGCATCTTTTACCTTTTCAGATGCAAGCCCACATTTTTTCACATAACATTTTCAAAGGTATTTATTGAATATGGTCTGCAAACTTTTGCCACTGGCCGACCCTTGCCATAACCATTGTCAGAAAAAACCTCTGAATTGCTGACCTAATAGCTCAGTTGTGTAAGTTTAGCTGCCTCTTCCCCTGCTGAAGATGCTCATGGGTATCTGAAGCTGCTGCAGATGACCAAAGACCAGCAGGATACCTGCGCCCTTCCAGAGTGGTAGCTTTAGGTAATGTGGGAATTGTCCCATGGCTCTAGATGATTGTTTTTAAGCAACTGAACTGAGCTTCCTAAACTTCAGGGGCAGCAAGACTGAAAGGAAAAATGCTGTGCCTTTCAGCACTGTGGCAGACAATCTGGTGGCTTCTCTTCCAAGTCTCCCCCTTCACTGCAAGAGTGCATCAGCATTCTTCTGAAAACTGGCAGCAGTGTGCCCTGGGAGACAGAAAAGTAGCTAGAAAGATTTAAGGGATTATGCCAAAAGGAAGCTTCTGATTCTTTTTAGAAATAAGATGATTAGCCCTAGTCTAATTCAGAGTACATATCCCTTTCTGCATCCAGCTGGTGCAATGGAAGAGGTTGCCTATAGCCAGCTATGCCACACAGATGTTAGTGGGAGCAGTTTGCCAATGCAGTGCCCATCAAAATGACCCTGCTCAGCTCTAATCTGCTTTATTTTAACTGCTGTGGATTAGGGAATGATCACATAAGCAATTTCCCTGGCAGGTCTGAGAGGGTGCCACTTTCCCCTGTGATTTGGTAACAGGCAGCTCTGCAGGCCCTGCAGACAGTAGCCCCAGTAGACATCTGGTCTGTCTTACACCTTCAGTCACCAGATGATAGCTCAGTGAGTCATGAAGAAAGCAGCCTCTGTCTTTTGTAGACCTTGGGAGAAATGCTCATGTGATATGCAATGAAAAGGAGTCCAAGAGGAGTGTGTGGGATTTGTTATTTTTAGTTCAAGGGGCAGGAAAGACCTTGGGCGTATTATTCAATGCAACATATATTGTTAGCTTAATACCAATGTGTTTGAGCTACTGCTAAGGGTAGGTTTGATACAAGAATCTGGGTATTCCTGCACCCTCTATCTGAGACCATGGTCCTGCTGTGACTGCAAATATTATTTGAGGTTTGGGATATTTAAGGATATTTTAGTTTCACCGTTAGCAGCCTTTGGGCAGGTGTTGGTCCCGATCATACCAATGCCCTCTGAAGGATTGCGGACTGTTTTCAGAGTTGTGCTTGTGTAATTGAGATCAGAATTATCCCATCTGCCTGCTGCATCTTATCTGTGTAAGGGAGAAGGACAGATTACTCTACTACTTTGATTACCTTTGCTTATTCTTTAATTTAAAACTTCTGTTCATTTACAACATTTACTCTGTATTTGCAAGAGGTTTCATGGACACATGCAGAAGCATCGCAGCAGGTGTTTATGAACACAAAAGGGAAGACTAGGCTTATTTAAACCAGTCTCCTGTTTTGGAGTGTTTTCTAGCTGTTTCACACAGTTCTGCCTTTTCTTTAGGTATCTAATCGAGTGGGGTAGCTAATGTGCTGCAGACAGTACATTGGGCAAGAAAGCACAGGGCTAATTTTAATGATATGCTACCATCTGTAGAAACCATTTAGGTACTATGGTTTTGGGTAGCCTGTAAGGACCTGATAAATGCTGTCGCTGTATGCTGGAAGTTATTTGATCGAACTGGCTGTTGCTGTTGCTGTCAGTTCTTCAGGTGTTAGTTAATCTTTCTTCTTGTGGCATAGCCCTACTTGGCAGGAGCTTCCTACCCCTCCTCACTCCTGTCCTCTGGGCAGGATCTGTGAGCTTCCATCTCCATGCTTACTTCAGCTGGCAGGTCCTCCTCATCCTCCCACCTGATCCCAACTGGTCTAGACCCACATAAAAATAACTCCCTTCTATCTCCCTGCCCCTGGGTTTAGCCTCCACCTGCCTCAGTTTCCTTAGATTTGCCCCAGCTGAAGGGCAGCACATCCTTGACCCAGACAAAACAGATGGCATCTCCCTATGTAACATTCAGACACGAATTTCTCACTCAGGCTGAAGGAGAGGGCTCAGACATGTCTGTTCTCCCTCATTAGCTTTGTCTGACATCACGCTCCAAGTCATGGGGCACAGGAATGGTTGTGTGGCTGTGCAGAACTGTGCCCCTATTCATTTCTCGCCTGGATGTGGCTCTGGCAACACTCATGTCTGCCTTTGTCTGTCCTAATATACAGATCCCATGAGGCTGGGCCTTCTCAGATCCACAATTTAATCACAGAGAACTGACATGATGCTGAAAGTGATTTGTTGTGTCCATGCTGGCAGTTAAGTCATTGCCAGCAATTGCATCCAAACTCCATAAATTGCTAGCATGGACTGGTGATGGGAAAGTATCATGGCTGTCACTGCAGCACCAGCACAGCTTTTCACCCCAGCCAAGATTTTGTGCTGGGGATCTAATGGGCTTCAAATCCTGTACAACCAAATTCTCCACTAGAATCCCTTCACTGGGTTAAACAATGGAAAATTTTGCCCCCTCTTCTTAATGAGAAAATAGCCTTAAAAGAAAGAGTCTTGTGGGGGGAAAAGGTGGAATTGTGATTTGAAGTTTAAAAAAACAGATGGGTGTAATGCAAAACAATTCAGTGTTACAGAAAAGGAGAGCTGGAACAAAGGAGACTGCCATTCTTCTCCCCAGCCCCAAAAAGTCTGAGAAGGAAAGCGTTCATAACCCAGAGCTTGTGTTTGTTTAAGGGTAATCTGGGATTTACCTAACTTATTGCAGCTTTAGTGCACAGCAGCAGCAGTATCAGCAGCAAGGGCATGAAAAACGTTAGAGCCAGGCAAATAGTATGTGTCAATCTGGAGTAGTAAGAACCATCAACCTTATCTATTTTTTAAATGTTGTTTTTTAAGAACTAGCAGGGGAAAAATATATATATTTTTGGTAAACCCTTGCCCCTTTCCCCAGTAAACCATGGCTTTGGACAGTACATGTCACATAATCTTTGACAAACAGAAATCTGTGTACATGCTCATTTCCATGTAATGGGTGTATTTTGACATTGTTTTCAAACTCATCTCATTCTGTGATTGTGGACATTCAGACCTTTTTCTGAAGTCTACTAGAGATAGACTTGCAATTTATATCCATGAGATATGGATCAGGCCAGGGTATGTGATCAGGTATTTGTGTTCTATTACACCAGGGATTTTACTTGAGAAAGATCTGCACCATCAGAACTGTTCCCACTAGAATAATTAGGAGGAAAATGTTCTCCACGAAGAAAATTTATCTCTGACTGTCATGGGAGATCATGTTCTTTGAAGTTAGCTGGAGGAAGACAGATGCTTGGCTGGACACCACAGATTTTTCAGGTGTGCATGATTTCAGGTGAAGTTAGTGTTGTGAAAAGGGCCAAATGGAGGATTGTGAAGACTGATGGTCTGTTACTACCTCCTTCTAAGTTTTATATGAGCAAACTTTCCTTTATCCAGACCTAGCCCTACCAAGAGGCTTTTTCCTCCCCACCTTGGTTTTTGTGCTAAGGAAGAACTTCTGTCCTTTCAACTCCTTCTCAGTCTGTCAAAACACACGACAGTGTAACAGCACTGACTTCAGTAGGGTTCCTCATGTCTGGCACTTGGCTTAGTGAGATGCAGATCTCCTGAGCAGAGCAGGAGATGAAAGGTCAACAGACTTGGGCTGGATCCCTGATTTCATCACTGAACTGCAACATGATCTTGGATGAGGATGGTGTTGTCTCCATTATTTACTCCCTACCTCTGTAGTTAATGGCCCTTACCCATGGCCAAATTGCCCTTGAAGGGTTGTCCACTGCCAATGTACTAAATCTTACTTATTGAATGCCAAGTGGTCCCTAACCCCGTGGAGGTGTTTTACTAGCTGTGGATGAATTTGTTCACCCCTTGTGTTCATCACGGTGGTTCCTGTGTATGGCTCAGTGTCCGAGCAATCTGCTTCCCTTCTGGTGTCCAGAAAGGAGAAGCCAACAAGCACTTCTGTCTCACCCCTGAGCACAGCAACCTGCTTTTGCCACAGAGGATGTCTCAGACTGCTATTCCACCCGGTCATTTCCCCATCCCAAAGGAGGATCTTGTCTGTCTTCCACCAAATCTTTCATCAGTTTTTAATATTCTTTCCTTCTCTCAGCTTTTTTTAATCCCTATTTTTGTAGCGCTTCCTCTTTTTAACACAGCATTAAAAGGAAGGATAAAAAAAAGAAACAAAAAATGTATCAGAGCAGAAACAGGTGTTTCCTTCCTCCTTCCCTGTGCTCTGAGAAGTTTATTTCTTGACATCCATTCCCCTCAGGTGACCTATGGAGCTCTGTCCAGAGACCTGTGCCTGGTGACTTTTGTCTCTTCTCCATTAGGTTGGTCCCCGGGTCAATGGAACAGGAAAGAGGGAGTTGATGTTGCTGGATCTATTAAAAATCCAGGCACATGAGAACCTCTCACACTCCAGCTGTGGGGAACCAGCCTTGGAAAAGCAACAAAAGAGCAGGGCAGGAAAAGCAGTCTGGGTCGAGTCCCTTGAAGCCAAGACAAACCTACTCTGGAAAACCTATTTTGAGGTCGCAGGTCATCACAGGAAGGAAGACCCTTCCTATCACTGTGTAAGACAGGGCTTTGCTGCCCCTGTTTAGCAGTCTGATTTCATTCTTTAAAGAATATCCTAGCCACACCCAGATAACCTAAAGCCTCCTGCTTGTTTCTTAATCAGTGTACTTTAGCTTGTTACTGTAATTTGTGTTCTCTCTGCCATTCCTCATCCTCCTCAAACCTTCCCAGAGTTAAGCCTTAATCCACCTACATTTTCATCTTCCTGGAAAGACCTCCCACCTCAAAAATCAGGCCCAATAACCTCCTTAAACTCATTTTTAAGCTTCCTTACCTAATCCTCCAAGTTCGATGTTCCTCTTAAAAGGCTCAGGCACATAGATGCCATCTTTTACCATGGGGAGGCAAAGCCCCTTCCAATTCCTTCTGCCACCTGTTCCTAGAAGATTTATTTATCTTACAAAAGCCATGTTTCTGATACTGGAAGTCTGGGGTCCTAATCCCTACTGTCTACAGACTTTGCAGTTTAGTTACTGGATTTCAAACACTGTTACAACATAATATTGTTCTCAGTGATACACTAATGGTGTATCCCTCCTTAGGCCTAGGAAATGGACCCATGAATTAAACCACGTGTTTAGGCCATTGCAGTTTCCACTGGGAGCTTGGATCCTTACCTTTATGTGGATATCAATAAAAGTAAGGCTGATAGTTTTTCTGTATAGGTATCAGGGATGGGTGTGTGTGAGAAAGGCAGGGAAAGGGGCCAAACAAAGGTTTAAAACAATAATTAGCTTTTCTGCCCTCTCTCACTGGAGGTGTCAACTCTCTCAACCACAGCTCAGCCACGAGAATAGTTGATTTCTCACCACAATGACAGAGGTGGAAGCAAACAGTAGGCTGGGGACAAAATAGTGTAGATGAGCTAAGAATAAGGTAGCAATATGGTTTTACAGCTGGCCCAAGATTCTGTTCCACTAGCAGGCTATCTGCTCTGGGAGATTCTTGCCCCCTTTCCTTTCTTCCAGCTTCCCCTTTCTGCACCTCTGCTCTTACCAGAGTCTATCTTGGCTGTACAGAGTCAACTGGGAGTACAGCTGCAATATATATAACCAGGAGAGTAGAAATCTCTGGTGCAGTAGTGGGACCTTTTAAAATGCTAATAGAAAGCTTTTAACTGGTTCCCATCTAATAGCCCTAATTAGCAAGGCTCCTCCTCGATTTAGCAAAGCTGGGATCTGCTGCATCTCGCCCTGCACGCTGATGTAGATGAGGACTGGGAGTTATTTTCAGTCTTGGGGTTGCTGCCTTGCACTGTGCCCTGTCACATGGGTGATCTCTCCAGACAGCCAGGCACTGTGGAGAAGAGTGACTTGCTGCTCTGGGTCTTTCCCAGCTCAGGCTTCTCTCCTGCTGAGATGGAGCGTCCAATTTGCTCAGCAGCCAGAGATTCAGCATAGGGCCTTTTGAAGAGCCTCCGTGCAATTAGTATGGCAAATTGGAGCCTCCCAGGAGGATACACAGCATCACGCTCACCAGCAACAAGATCTCAGCTCCTCTGTACAAAAGGAACCTCATTTAATGTATTAAATATTTAATTAATGAACTGAAGCTTTAATGAGGTGGTGATGAAGATGCCAAACAAGATACTGGGACAGGAATATCCTACCCTAGAGATAACAAACAGTTATCTACTATTCTCCCAGTCGTAGTTTCTTCATTGGCAACACAACTGCCTGGGGAAGCTCTCAGTACCTTTAGGTCTCATTCTGTTCAGTTGAAGGGAATTGAACAGGTGGGATGCATCCCAGATGTGGGATGGAAAGCTCCTTTATTATCTCTTTTATTGAGCTGGAATAGAAGGTCTAGCTAGGAAGAACAGGAGTGCTACAGCCTCACTGCTGCACACAGCAGCATAGGAATTGCTAATGTAGAGATAAACAGAAGTGGTGTGAAAAATCATGTGGGTAGGCATGCCATTGCTAGAGCCATGAAAGATCAGATTTCTCAGACAAGGCAAGGGAAGGGTTTCAGGTTGAGAAGGATCCTGTTTTCCCTTGCATTGGATCTACATGATGCCACTGATGCTACGTTTAGTAAAAGCACCAAAATGCTGCTGGTCTGGGCAGGGAATCTTCCCAGAGGTGTTGGGAGTGTACCTCTTATGTCTGGGATTTTTCACTGTGAGAATGTTCATTTCTCCTTCAGATGGGATGTTGCTAAGGTTTTACCTGAGTGCTGTCCTTAGTGGGGGTCAGGCTCTCCTGTCTGGAGGGATGAGGGCCAAGGGGCTGAGGCACTGAGGGCACAGAGGGCACAGAGTCTGCTTTCCTCACTCAAAGAAAAGGCCACAGGGAGTTCTGGTGACGTGACTGAAGGATGCAAGAGCGAAAATAATTCTCACTGTTTCCTCTCTGTGTGAGAATTGCTTTAGCTGATCAGCCCCTGTTATGGGAACCCTGGGATTTGGAAAGGAATAATAAAAGATTAATCGAGAAACTCCTGAATGAATTCAATAAAAATGACATATGGAGTGTGCACCGTGATATTTTTATGATTAGGCTGGCAGATAATTGGAATGAGCAGATTCTGCCCCACGCTTGATCAGGTCTGGTGTCTCAGCGATCCTTCTGGTTTCAGTGTTTCTTTACAAAGGAAACATTAGGGAGGAAAAGAGAATGAATGGAAAAGGAGGAAGACCAAATGCTTCTCTGCTCACTTTAGGAGGAAGCTCTGAGAAAGTTGCTGCTTAAAATGCATTCCAGATTTCAGAATACAATCCTCTATGCCACAGGTTTTTGCTTGATTCACATAACATCATTAAAACCCAGGGCTGGGCAGAGATCAGGGTTCTTCTGAATTTTCAGCCTTTCTTCCCTTGCTTCCAACTGGCAATTGTGAGTAGTCAGGCAAAACGGGCAAAATTTAACGACCCCTTAACATCCTCCCCAAACTCCACAGCTGCAGGTTGTTTCTCAAGAACAGCATTTCTAAGCCAGGGCCTCAGCTCGGAGCTAAGCCCTCTCTTACACTGGGTGTTAGAGCACATTTTGCTTGGACCTCTACGAAGGCTTTGCAGGACACTGTCGCTAAGTTTGCCCTCTGCTGCTCTGCCAGCTTTCCTTATCCCCTCTCTAACACAATGAGTTGCTTTTGATTCAAGGCCCATGATGGCCTCCCTGCTCAGCCATGGTGGGTCAGCTCTGTATCTTGGCCAATTCCTCACTCTGGTGCCAGTCACACACTTGTCAGGTTTGCAGGAGAGCATCTTCCTGTCTTCTTCCCTGCTCCCTGCTAGTATCTGCAAAGGAACCTCTGGGTTCTGCCCTCAAATCCTGCCCATGGCAGGAAGGTTTGGAATGAAATTATCTCTGAGGTCCCTTCCAACCCACACCATTCTGTGATTCTGTGCTTCTATGAATGGTCTCATTAACTCCTTCTTCCCCATCTGCCTCTAGCCAGACACTCTCTTGCCTTATATTTAGATTTTCCTTTAGAAAAAGACTGTCTTTTTGTTCTCTGCTTGTTCAGCACCAGGTGGAATGGGAACTTGATCCATACTTAATGGATCTGAGAGTGATGCAGCTTTTGTGATAATAAATGATAATAAAACTTATTGACTGGTTCACAGCATGAGGCTGGGGGATGGAAGGTTATGTTGTACCTTTTATCTTAGAAAGAAGAAAAGAGAGGGGGAGATAGGAAAGAACATGTGGATTTTGTTTATCTTTCTTTCATTATATTTAATTCAGAGGTGGATGGGGTCTTCTGGTGTGTTATGGAGCCCTATCCTGCTACCTTTCCTTTAAAGCCATGTGTGAGGTAACTCTTTTCAGGAAAAGTGCTCTGGAAGATCTTCACCTGTTTGGGATATTCCTAGGTACTGTGCCTTGCTTTTTATAACATACAGAGCCAGCCCCATGGATTTGTCCATGCTGGAGTCAGGGGCATGATTTCAGGATGAATAGAAATAAGCACCCTCTCTGAATTAAAGTTGTGGTGAACTTCATAAATACTAAAGTGGGCCAACACTTTATTTACATAGCTTCTCAGATGAACTTACACAGGCTTGTGTTAACTTCATTGCTACTCATAGCAGCAGCATGTGAGGTCAAGCGACCTCATATATGTCCATGCTTCCTGCAATTTACCCTGCAATATAATTGCAGTGAAGATGTTGCCCATGTGAAAGACCAGAGGAGACTTTACCAAGGCTTTTATCTTCCAGATCTTCCCAGGGCATGAGATTTCCCATGGAAATGATTCTCCAAGGCAAAACACCATTTTTTAATTTTACTATCGTAAATAAAATACAACAACTTTTGACAGCTTTAAAATGTTAGACTCTGAACAGAATGTTTTGACTTGGATTGGTTCAAACATTTGCACTTGCTGAAATGATTCAAAGCATTTTGCTGTACATTTATGGGAAATCAGGTGGTGCCTGCCCATGGGGCTGCAGTGCCTCATGGTAGTTGTAGTTTGGATGCATTGTACCTGGGCTCTGATGGCTCTCTCTGCTTGTCTGAGACACATTTCCAGTCATATACTGCACATCTGCACTGACTGGGCTGAGTAGTGCAGGATAAAAGGCAGAGATCAGCCAGATGCTGTGAGGGATTATTTCTAGCACAGGCAAAAACAAGGCTGTGAAACATTCAATATAACATCCCCAAATGAAATGTTTGGTTTCAAGGAATGCCAAAAGACATTTTTGGATTGGAGACCTGAAAACATTACTGTATTTCGCATTGTGGGTTTGTCGACATTTTTTGTTGGTTTGGGTTTTTTTTTGTTTATTTTAAAAATAATTTATTCCTTTGTAGAGGTATGTATTAATTAAGCTTTTCATTCCAAAAAAATATAATGTTTTCCATGGGCTAGACCTCCCAGCTCTATTCTTAGCTAACATAAAGAGTTCAGTTTCACAGCAAGTGTAAGAAGATTGATTCAGTCTCAGCCACTCCAGGAGTGGAGTTAACCCAATGATTAGTGACAAGATTAATGCATTTTACCCTCCTTGCATGAAAAGATGTGTTTCTTTATAATTTTATTTGTTATTAGGTTTTTTCTCATTCTGAGAAATAATTTTTTTCATTGGAATTTGAAAAGCATTCTTGATGATTAGGAGAACAGACCTACTTGCTTTATAAGCAGCGTAACCTCAGCCTTCTTGTATAGTCCATATTAACAAAATTAAGAAAAAGAAAGCATCTTACTTTCAATAAAATGTCTTAGGGGGAGAAACCCCACTCTTCCCCACCTTCTGTCTTCAGTGTTGCCACCTCAAGATTGCTGCACGTCCATTTAATTAACAAAGCACAGCACACAGAATGTTGATAGAGTAATGAAAACTCGTGTTTTCCCCAGGTGACAGTGAAGGAGAGGCTTCAAGAGAGCTGAACCTGTGGAATTTGCCTGGGATGTGTAGCCCAAAATCTAGGGAGGGAAAGCAAGCCAGGACATCATAAATGATGGCAGATGATCAAAGCCTAAATTACGTTTTTCATCTGAACTGAGATGCTTTTCCTGGGATCCCTTAGACACGGCCGCACACAGGGCAGCTCTGTGCATACTGAGTGGGGCTGCTCTGAGCCTGTGGTTAGAATGCACCTATTTAATCCTCCAAAGCTGCTGGATTAGGGTATGGGCGCTCTGATTTATTTTGTCTGTTTGGTCTGTGTACATACTGTATAAAGGAATTTGGATCTAATCTTTGCCATCGTTATAATTAATTATATGCTATTCTCCAGCATGTAATGGTGGCGACAGAACTCTTACATGGATCTGTGTGTTCCTCACATACTCTGCTGCAAGAACAGATCTTCTGGGGAGATATTTCTTAATTAATTGCTTAGTTCATCAAAGCACCATGCTGGGTCAAGTTTAGCCCTGGTGTTATACTGTTGATTTTAGCTGCCTGGCACCCAGTGAGGGATTTGGCCCTGAAGTTTTTTTCCCTTTCATTTACCTTCTAATGTTTTTTTCTATTGTACTGCAACTGGCAGCTAAATATGCATTTGTCCACATGGCCAAGTGGCAGGCATGAAAGGGAGGGCATCAGACAGCTATGTGTTAGGCTATTAGTTCAGCTGTGTTATTCTTCTTTAGAGAGAGCTTCAGAGGGAAAGAAGGATGGAGGAACGGAAAGAGCTTTTGCAGACAAAGAACGCCAAGTGGATGAAGCAGCTGAACCTCAAAGAGAAGGGGTGAGTTCCTAAGAGCTAGGCAGACCTTGCCCAAGGAAGTTGTGACTCCTGGTAGCAGTGTGGTAAGCAGGTATTCCTATGCCTACAGCTGATGTGCCTTCGGCTGGGCAACTGACCCATTTGTCTGTGCCCACATAGGTTGTGGCCAGGAATACCTGCAGGTGTAGATTAATTATTCAAAGATGTGTGTGGATGTTTATTACGGAGTCTGTGTGGAAACCTATTTGGAACAGGTATACACTTGTGCTGCTGTATAAATCAGCCACTATACATAAGTTTGTTGGGAATTGGAACTCGTGCATGTTTCTGAGAGCAAGAGATGGTGTGTGAAGTCTGTCACTCAGAGTGTGGGTGCCTTGTATTGTGTGTCTGGCTGCAGACATGCATGCCTGGAATTGTCTGGGCCTGTGCAAATGACTGCATGTTCACAGGAGTTTTTACTCACACTTGAGTTTCTGTTAACAGCTGTCTGTGCAAGTCTGAGCTTTGACTGCCTCCATTTAAGGTGTCCTTCCGAGTGCCTCCAGTCCCTTGTGTGCCTGTGAAAGTTTTGTGTGCAGGGGTGCCACAGGCAGTACCTTTGTTGCATACATGTGATGGGCGTGTTGTGCTCTGTACTCCTGTGACTACACAATGTGCCCTGTGTCTGGATGTGTGGAAGGGATATATTTTTTCTCTCCATAGCAAGCAAACTCTTTAAATTCCTTTCCCTTTCTCATCCTCTTCCTACTTTCTGTGGTTCCCATACTAGTAGCTTGTAGTTACTTCTCTATAACTAGTTGTGGCTATAGGGAATTTCTTGCAAGCATTTTCTTTGAATCACGTAAATCTCTGTGGTAGACTGAAAGAAGAGCCCAGTGTCCATGTCAACAGGTTAATTTCCCTTGCCCAGGTTCCTCTCTGAGTGGAGCATCAGTGGACACAAGGTACCAGCTCCCAGAGGAACTGAAATGGGCACCACTGACCACTTCATGCCTGTGTAGCTGTGAAGCATTTGAGTAGAGTTTGTAACCTCCGCTAGCAATTGTCTATCTTCCTTAGGGCATTTGACTTCGACATCAGTGGATTTAGGCTAAGACTTCAGTGGACTTGGGCTAGAGTTGACCCCAGTAGTTGTATCTTTTCTACCTCTGCTACTGTGGAGGCAGGTTTTTTTAATGATGAGTCTCACACAGCTGTATTCTCCATGCAAATTTTCCATCGGGCCAAGGGCGGCAGTACCAGCACTTTTATTATGAAGCTTTAGCTGAGGGAGAACTGCATCTTCCAAGAAAGGGCAGCACAATTACCTGTTTCTACAAAGAAAGCCGAGAGAGGAGAAAAAAAAAATAAAGAAAAGAAAGAAAAAGAAAGGGAAAGACACAGAAGTCTCATTCCTTTATGCTCTGGGTTCTTTGTAGTTTTCTTTATAAAGGTCATAGTTATCTCAAGAAATGGGAAATTCTCAGAATCCTTTAAACTCTAGTCCTTTTACTTCTTAAAGTGGCCTAATTCCAGAGAGCTTAAGGTCTAACAAGTGATTTGATCCTACCTCTCTCTCTCTCTTTCTCTCTCACAGCAGGTTTGATGGCACTCAGATTGCTCATTTGTATTTTCCTTTGTGAGGCAAAGTGCTTTGGTTTCTCTTCCAGCTGTCATATGTGTGTTCTTTCCTCTGCCTGTCGGGAAGGCAACATTCCTAGAGACGTAACTGGCAGGAGAAATCTTTTCACTTTAATTGTAAGAACAGAGGTCAGAAATAGGCACTGAGTTAACCCTTGTTTGAACTTCCCTAAGATGAGAAGGTCTGATGTCCGAGAGTGCTGACCAATATCTCTTACTGCACGAGATGCTGCTGCTCTTTGGCCCATTATAGGCACAGCTTTCTTGGTAGGGCTTTATTGTGCTTCAGCAGGGACAGATAGTTTCATTTTGCCCATGTGCCTTATGCATTTCTCCAGTAAAGGTGCACAGCTTAGTAGGACTCACCTTTGCCTTTCCATTGATCATTCGCTTGCATGTGTTTGTTTGCCCATGGCCATAGCAAAGGTAGCAAGGTGCTAGATGACACAGAGATGTTTGAGTTCCTTGTGTCTTTCCCAAGGACAGGAGACAAAGTGAAACACACTTTTATTCTTATTTTTGTACTTTTGTATTTTTGTTGACCCATGAGAAGGTTCAACTTGGAAGAAGAGATAACAAAACCCCTTAAGAAACACTAAAAGAGTGCGGCAGGGTCTGAGGTGGGCAGAAAATAAAAAAGCCAAAATTGTGGATATGCTTAGTCCAAATTTGGCAAAGAATTACAGCAAAAAATCCAAATCACCAAGCCCCCATAAAACCCAGGGGGGAAAGAGCTAAGAATTATTGTAAATGTCAAAACATCTCGGGTTTGATTGAAGTATTTCATTTTTGAAACACTCAAATACTTAATTTTGACATTCTTTTCGCAGAAATATCTTTGTTTTTTGAAATGGCATTAATGCTGATCTACATTAAAAAGAAAAGATTAGGCAGCACTTTGAATAACCCAGAGAAGAAATAAAACATTGTGTTTCAATTGACCCAATTTGAGTTTGGCCCAAGATGAAATGGTTGTGGTTTAATTTTATTTTGCTGAAAACGTTTACACAGTAGTTTAGTTTCTGTTTGAAGCCAACCTATTGTTTTTTCTTTCTGTTTGTTTTTTGTTGAGACACTGCAAAAACCAAGCAAATTCTTCTTTGGTCCATTTAACCCCTGGCTACTACAGCTGCTCCTCACTGAAAGAGAAAGAGATGGGCAAACTTGAGTATCCTAAAGGTGTCAGACTTGAGCGGTACTAGCTCCCAGGTCCAAATCCCCTTGGCTCACTCCTGATATATGTATGTCCCTGATGATGTAGGGCCTATTAAGAAAAGACCATATCCTCAAGACATTCTTTCCTTAAGTGACACACTGTCTCCAGTATTTTTATAGGACAGCACTAATTTTTCATAATGAGACACAGTAGGCTACAGCCCTTTAATAGACTTGTCAAGTCTCATGTGTTCGGGATGAAATGAGCTCATTTGGTTTCTGTCTCTCACTCCCCTGTTGTGGTGTAGCTGAGGTGCAGATGTGCACTGCCCTGGCTCTCTGCTGCTCCAGAAGGACGTGCCCTAATGTTGCCAGGAGATCTGGTGCTGCCAAGGAGCACACACAGCTGCTGGGGTCCTGCAGATAATGCAGTCTGCGCAGAGGCTGCTGCAGGATCAAGGATTCCCCGTCCATGCCACTCACTGTCCCCTGCCATGTCACCTTCTGTGTGCCTGTTTGTGAGAGCCCTGTCTGCTGGCTCAGAACATAGGACAGGAGGCTGCTTAGCCTGGGAACTTGCTCTGCCTTTTACAGTGATAGAGAGGACCCATTATCATTCCTTTGCCTTAAGGATGGTCTGTCCAGAAGAGCCTGTTCCCATCCCCTCTGTTTCTTCAGGCAGGACTTTCCCAGCACAGCGTGCTGGGGCAGCCCCAGCTCAGGATTTACAAGCTCTTTGAGTGGGGCTCTCCAATTCACCTCCTCCGATGGAGTGGACTTTCTCTTACCAGCAACAAGGGCTCGATGGCAGCTTGTCTGTGAGGCCTCCTAAATCTGGGGACTAGAATCTAACAACTTTCTGGTGGGCACATTACTTGGAGGGAAGTTTCAAGGCCAGTGCTGGGTGTGGAAGTTTTTCAGGCTTGGGTGTGTCACCACACCAAGCAGCTGAGGGTGGTAGCTCTGTGGCTGAGAAACTGGCTACTCCTGTGATGCTGAGAGGCTTATTGTGACAAAATCCCACAATTTTTAGAAGGAATAATACTAAAAGAAAATGTATTTCTAGTATGTCACCAACATCCTGCAGACTACCCTGAGAATGGCATTTCTCAGCAGAGCCTACCATTTGTAATTCACAGGAGCAATAATCCTGAGACTCACTCGAGCCTGAGCAGGCAAGAGGTAGGTAAGGCAAGCTTGTCTTTCCCAACTCTGCTGGGATTTTCAGTTCATGCCTTCAGGTCACTTCATCTCTGGCAGGAATAGTGAGAGATACTCATCTAACACCACAGTGTATTCTGAGGAAGAGGGAAGGCACTGAAAGAAGAAGAGAAGATAAAAATGGCTTTGGTTAGGGCTTGAGCCTGCTAATTTATGCTCTTTTTTGGTTTTCCCTTGTGTACTGGTGAGCAGTCTTCAGCCACCCATCCCTGCTTGCTTTCAGCATATTGCATGTGCTACCCGTGTGTGTGTGTGGTGAGCATGGTGCAGTGGTGTCTGTGCTGCCGGCACCCCTGCAGCTGGTATGGAGTGAATGCCAGTCAAAAAAGCCAGTCCCCTCCAACAGCCGGCGCTGCCGAAGAGCTTGCCTGCCTTATTAACAGTCCACTTACCTGGAATCTGCTCGCTGAGCAGAATCTGCTCCATAAATCCTCCTGCAATTTGCATTCCTCATCGCTGTCGCTCTTTACCACTGACCTCACTTCTTCTGCCGGAGCTGATCAGCCTCCCACCGTCCTGCCTGCGAGGCGCTTCCCCATTACCACAACCTATTAGCAGCGGCAGCGCCTCCGCTCCTTAGCGGAGACATCGCGCTCGGCTGCTGAGTCAGGAAACATTCCCAACTCCACTCCTCTCTCCTCGCTCCCTCCCAGGCCCCGGCAGGGAGGCGGTGACGGCGAGCGCAGCTCCGTTGCTCTCCCTTGCGTGTTTCAAGGCCGGGCTCCGCATCCCGGGGAGCTCGCCGGGGTCATTCCTGGGCTCGCACCGCTGCGTGCACGGCTGGGAAATGAGGTGCAGCGCCTGGAAGCGTCTGAAACCGCAAGCGCTTGCTAATCAGCGGCGGGGTTTCTCAAATAGCAGCTCACCCACTTGGTGCCTGTGGATGCAGGTTTCTAGTTTAATACCTGACTCCTCACTCTGTGGGAACCATGCCTGCTGCTTCCTTCCTCAGGAGCTGAGATTCAAAACTTCCAGACATCTCACCATGGTTATAAGCTGAGGGAGTTGCTTGAGGAGGCTGAAGCAGCCGGTGCTCACCCAACTCTGATCCAAGGGGTCACTATGCAGGGGCTTCTGATGGGTAGGTCAGGGACAAAGAAAGCAAGGATTCATATTAGTGCTCTCCTTGCTGAGTGCCAGGGCAACTGCCAGTGTGAGGGCTCATGCCAACTCCTCCTTTTTTGCAAAGACATAGCAGCAGCAGCTGAGTGTTCAGCTTCCAGGCAGGGGAGGCAAAGTCATGGACACGCTCCAGTCTTGCAGTGAAGGGTGAAAAAGGGACTTAAATTGTATTTTGAACCTGTTACCCTTTTGTATCATATTGGAGGTCCCACAGCAAACCACCACACCAGACATTTCCCAGAGCCTCAAAATAGTCATGCACTACTCCCAGTGTAGTCCTCTTACATAGTCATGGAAGACTCTTGTTTTTCAGTTCTCTGTCAAGGGCTGAAATCATAAATGGCTGAGAGAGTCACTGGCAGAGTAGCTGGAGGCATGCACTGACTTGAGTGCTTCAGTTCAGAGCAGGCAGGAGTAAAGGACCTGGCTGTTTTGTTAAATCTGGGTGTGATTCCATAAGTTTTAGAAACTGGAACATGATTTTCAGGTGAGTCGTCTGGTCTCTGATTTCCTATAGAGGTTAGAACTCATTGTGACCAATATGGAAATAACTTATATTGCTGTAAGTTTGTGAATGAGCATTCATTCTGTAATGTAAGGAAGGGTTTTATCTTAGTGGGAATGGAGGAAGGGGTGTGGGCAGAGAAAAAGCCTTCTAGTATTCCCTAAGCTCTTTTCCCTTCGGCCCAGGCAAGCAAAGCCTTTCTTTGCAGGGGGAGAAACATGTTTACTTAGTATAGCAGAGGGACCTCATTAAAGTACAGCTCACGTATAGCCAGGGGTTTCATATATAGCTTTTTTTTTTTTTTAACCTTCCCTGTCTTGATGGAAACAAAAGGAGGAGAAGAGAAAAAAAATAAAAAAGAGGAAGAAAAGGAAGGAAGTGAATTGCTTAATGGAGGTGCTCTGCCTGCATATTTAATACCCTGGTTTTATTGAATAGAAGGTGAAAAAGTGCACCTTGTTTGTTGCTTGCCTGTCAACCCATGGCAAGAAGGCATCCTTTCCCCTGGCTGGTGCCTTTTGTTAGTCAATGGTTTCCAGAGTGTAATTATACCGTAGATCTGAGATGCATTATACACACAATTACAATTCCCCGGCCGAGCCTGTTATTTATTAACCGGGGAAATATTTGTTCAATTGTTTTGGAGGGCTAAGGTTTTCTTTTGTTTCTCTCTTTTTTTCCTGACCCCTTTAAACTGTAACACAGATCCTTGGAAAAGGTCTGTGCTTTGTGTCTCAGTGAGGGTAGGGTGAATGTCCCATTCTGTTAGCGCACCATGTCACCTAAAGCCTTGGCAAGAGAAGCCGCAGTCTGGGACTGAATTTGCAGGGGCAGAGCAAAAGGCACTGAAAGATCTTATGGAAATTTTTCTTTGCTGGATTCCTAGTTTGCTTTCATACAAGTGAGGTGACCTCTGGGCTTTGCAGGGCTCCTGTGGGGGGACTGCTTGTGGCTAAAACCTAGTGCATCTTTGCTAAAATCTATTCCCTGTTGTGCATTTGTGCAGGTCAAAATCCACTGTTTATGTTCAAGTCAGCTTTGCCATAGCAGAATATCTACCCAAAGCCTGCTTTGACTTCTTGTTCATTGGGTCTATGTAAGAGCATCCTTTATTAAAGCAGAAATGTCAGCTCGGCCTAACACTTGAAAACTGGGTCCTAGTAGTCCTTCAGGGCAAACAGCATCTCTTTCTAGATTTTGTGTGCCACTCTGGCCATTAAGAAAATACAGCTTCTGTAACTTAACTTGACAAGAACCCAAAGGGCAAAGGAGAATGACAAAAAAATGTAAGGACAGGGTTGCTGGTTTGACCAAGCAATTTAGGACCACAGACCACAACATAATTGGCCACCAGTCGTTCAGATCAAGCGTCCACCTTGCACTGTCTTGTCCTTTCTCTGAAAGCGGCTGGTAGCAGCAGAGTAGGCAAGGATAAAAGCTTTGCAGCCACTTTCCCTTCAGAAATATGTTTCCTGAAATGTAGTGAGCTCTGTTAAAAATGCATCCCATCCATCTATCATCCCAGGTGCTGTCCTGCTGGGATTTTTCCATTTCCACAATATCCTCACTTTAATAAGGTGACCAGAACAGGGCGAGAATCATTTCCTTGTTATTAATTATTACCATGACTGCTGTACAGCAGTGTGCTCAAGGGTGTAGAGCTATAATCCCCAAGAACCTCCTCCTGAAGGGCATTTTATCTTCCCTCACACTCCTAAACACTGGTTTGTCAGACCTGCTCCCCCAGCTTTCCCCTCAAGCTGTGCTTCAGCCCTTCTCCCCTTGACCCAGCAGGTCCTCCTGGCATGTGCCTTATCCCTTCCTTAGACTCTGCCAGTGTGGGAACATCCTTCTAATATGACTGCAGAGGTAGATTTAAACTGATAAGATTTACAGGTATAATCCTTGTACAGGGTGCAATTTTTTGGCTATTAGAGGAGCCTATATCATCAGGTTAGCTGATGTTATTTGGGAGAATGTTTGAAATACCCCGGCACTCTGCCCCTAAACCCCCTTTTCTCATGTGGGGATAATGGTGTTCATGCTGGGATTCATTCTGTCGGCATCCCCACTGATGTGACTGCTGGAGCTCTCCCTTGAAAGCAAAACCTCAGATGACACTTTGGGCTTTTGTTTCAATGTGGCTAACAAAATGTTCCCGGCAGCTCTGGTGTTCAGTGTTTGGCAGTTTCACTGCTACTACAGCCACCCCACTCTTCTGTTGGGTGTGTCTCACTCTGGAACCAAAAAAAAGAGAGACATGGCTTATTTGCTGTCCACTACAGCTGACAGCCCAGAAAGCCAACAGAAGCTGCTGGTGAGGGTGGCTTTGGGCTTCTGCTGTGTATGGCAGCAGCTAAAGACCAGGAAAATTCTTATGGCAGCAGCCATGGCAAGCAGACTGACTTGGGAGCAGGCAGCCAGGGAGAGGTGACTTCTGAGACCAGCACAGCTGCTTGCTTATGTGCACCGGAGCCAGGTTGCCACAGCTCTTTCTACTCTTAGCCTACAGACATCCCGGCAGGATTTTCCCCCGACAAGGAAAGACAGCAGCTAACCTGAGAGAAAAATCTTAGGAGAACCAAAGCAGCTGTTGTTTTGAGATGAGTAAGGAGCTGGGATCCAGTCTTAGTTTGCCCTTTCAGCAAGTGACTCTGTCTTTACAAGCCTTTTATGCCTATGAGGTTACAATGACTTAAGAGCCTAACTTCTTTTTTTCTAACAAAGACATTGTCCACTTGGGGTTGGGATTGGCTTGTTTTCATTTACACTGACAATATGCTTGAAAGGGAAGCAAGAGGAGACCCTGCTACTTGGAAACAGCATCTGTGTTTTACTCCCTTTCATTAAGTGAAATACAATGTCCATAAACTACGTTGTGCACAAAGGTCTCTTTCTCACCTTGATGCATAGCAGTGTGGTCTTGATGACAGCCCTCACATCTATTGGTTTTCTCTGCCAGGCTAAATCCAGTTGCAAAAATGATAGAAATCACTTTTAAAGGTCTTCGTTTCAAGTCCCAATGCCCGCCCTATGTCTGAAAGATTGTAAAGATGAGATACTGGGTGAAATGTGATGTGTGCACAGCATATGTGATTTAAGATAGCAAAACCCAAAGAAATATAAGAAAAACAGGTCTGAATTTCAGTGGGCATATTTAAATGTCTACTTTCTAAGAGTTTCTAAATCTTCAACTGAAGCCATTATTTAATAAATCCATTTTCCCCTGATGCCAAATTTGAAAATTGAATTCAGTAATTATACATCAGCCAGTGTAAATCTCCATACATAACCTTATCCATGGAGCAATTCTGATGCCTGTATACTAGATCCCACAAAACCTTAGGACTGGAATTAAGATTTAGGACTAAAATTAAGACTGCTAGGAAGTACATAAGCAGACATAAAGAAGGAGGAAAGAACTGATTAAATTAGTAAATATTTAGGTTTTCATTTTATTTTGTCAGTGTCTGTCACTTTCTGTCTGTCACATGCAGCAGATGCAGCTCATATCTCAGCTGAGCACACAAATAGTGCTTGTTCATTTTGGAAATGTTTATTTGTTAGGCATCCATTTGTTTGCATGAGTTATATGGCTTCCATCAATTACACTGTACGTGGTTCATTATGTGAGATCATTTTGCAGTAGCATAAGAGCATGAACTGTAGTGTGATTCCTAATAGTGGCTGGGGGATATGTTGCTGCTGCTATTGAGAGAAAATAATGGCAGTGGGGAAACCTGCACCATTATTGTTTTTGTAATTGTTGGTTTACATGATAACAGTTAGACTGTAGAAATTAAAAAAAGTAATAAGATATTTTAGGGCTGGAGCCTCAGTTTCAGATCGGGGTCTGCATTTCTCAGGATATAATGCAGAGTTCTTCCAGGGATGGGGACTATGGTTTTCATGGCAGACATTTTGCTTTCGTTACAAAAATGCTGCTGCTCATTTCCTTTTGGAGTCTTGCTATTACAATGACTCCCTGAATAGCAATTACAGGAGAGCTGCAAAAGTTTATAATTTTTGATTCAATGCAACCACTTCACTAATATTAAACTTTCTTATAGAAATGCCACTACATACTGCACATACAACCATTAATTTGGCCGTGACCAAATCAGCAACACTGTTCTTAGACACATATATTTTATGAAAAGGGGAAGGTGATGACTAATTAGCATTAGAAATATGATCAAGGGTTTATATCTTGTAGTGTCTTAGATCAAAGATGATGTGGGCTTGGTGTTCTCAGCCTGGATCCCTATGGGCATGTGTCTGTGTAGGAAGCCACATTAAAATCTGGCATAATTCAATATGATTAGCTGATTCTGTTTAAGCAAAAGCTGGTTTAATAGGCAAGGGTCTCAGAAAAGAGAGAGGCTTCAAATTCAAGATAAGAGGCAGAGTTGTGAGGGGAGTTCGAGACTAGAATAACAAGGAAAAAGCAAGGGAAAACAGGTAGGGGGACAGGTCTGGGGTAGAGGGGGACCTGTGAGGCAGGAGTGAGGGGTACCAGGGGCACTTGTGGCTACAGGGACACAGGTCTGCAAAGGTGCTGGGGAGAAGGGGGGCTGCAAATCAGAGGAGAGCTGACTGCACTCTAATTAATAGCATGAGTTTTAAAGAGTGTGAAGTCACCTCAACACCAGCTCATGAGATGTATGGTATTAGTTTGTATAGTAATGAAAGAGTAATAACCAGAATTTAATTGTTATGGCTGGTGAACTAGCTGACCCCTCAGCCCAGTGGGCATTTAGATAATTTTCAGAACTGCAGTGAGCCTAGCTAACTCTTCATGTGGGGAGGAGGAGGGGGATGGGAAGGTGGGACTCTGGAAAGAAATTTGTAATGAAAAGCAAACTAGTAATTGCAATGCTGCATTCTCATGTTTCCCCTGACATTCCAAACCAGGGGTGGGGGTCTTTGTCTGCCAGCACTGTCTTTGTGCATCAGCCTAGCAGTGTGTCCAGCTTGGCATCGTGGCTTGTGTCGCAATCCAGTATCAGATGCCTGAGGAGGTACAAGAAACCCCATAGAAACACAGGACTGGCTGCTTAAATTCAGACTTTCTTTATGGACTGCCTAAAGACACCCCCAGAAAGGTGAGTAGCCACTCCAGAAGAGCACTCTACTGTGGATTATTTTTGTCTCATCCACTTGCCTCTACAGACAACTTAGCAACCCTTGATGGTCTGATGTTTGTACAACTGAATCCTTCCTCAGATGTTTGCAGGATTCATTACTCTTCTTCCATGTCCAGAAAAATACCTAGTCCCTCTACCCCCCTGTTTAGTTTCTAGTTACTCTTGGTCTGATTTAGGCCCTCAAGGCTTTCTAGGATCGGGATGGTAGGTAACAAATGTCCCAAGTGTCACATCTTCCCAAGCCTTCCCTAGCTGATAGTTTTCCTTCAGTACAGTGTCCCCTTGTGAATCCTGATTGAGTGGCACTGCTCAGGCACCAATTCGCTGTGCCTGTGTATACCTGAAGGACCTGCCCAGGGAGATCTCTGAGGTCCCAAGTGATTTCTTCATCTCTCAGACAAATCTGTTGGAATCATTAGGAATGCGCTTATGGACTGACTAAAAATGGAAGAATGGATCCTACAGTTTAGAGGTTTTACTTGCAAGACCTGAGACCTGACACTGGGAAAGTATCTTTTTTCTTCAGTTCTTCATGTTTATGGCATTATCTTGATATGGCTGGTTGAGATCAGCTGCAGTAGGAAAATGCAGAGAGCCTTTGAAAGCTGATATGGACATAAGAACTGTCAGTGCCTCTATCATGCTTGGCATTGGCAGAATACAATGGAACAATTGTTGTTGACATTTGTTGAACACCATCATTGTTCCTTGACCCTAGAACAATTCCTTCAATTAGCTATTTTATTTCTAAACATACTTATTGGTTAACTGTTATCATTCTTAATAGCCCTTTCCAGCTTGCCCCATGGAGTTCAGTGATGCTGTGTCCAGCAGAGTAAAGCCTTATTTATGAAGTGGGATTTTTGGAAGCAGCTGAGTGGAACTGGAAAAGCAGTTGTAATGACATTTGGCAGAAAGGTGAAGACTGAAGATCCTAAGTCAGTCAAGTTCCTTTGAAATTCACAGAAGGTGAAGGATTGGTCCCTGTGCAAGGGTGCCAAGTTGTGGATGTTGCTACAACAGCATTCAAGTTCCACTCTCAACATTTTAGCATTTGTCTGCAAACATTTCTCTGTATATTTGCATATGCATAAAACCACAGAGCAAATAAATTCACTAATAAAGTATGAATAGAAGAAACAATAATCCTAATGATTGTAGGACTAGATGGCCCCTGTTGTGGCAGATGTTATCTAGCTTTGGCTACAGTGGTTCTCTCTTGTTGGCAGTACCATTTGTGAAGTGTATTGTGTTGCTTCTCTGGCTTCAGGGAGCAGAGGGGTGACCGTAGCTAGTTTCTGAATAGAAGTGATCAGTAAAACTGTCAGGAAACAGCTTCTTGTTGAAGAACGCTGATGTTTTCATCCACTGAAACCTGGATGCTCTGTGGGAAGACAGCAGATGCTGTGCATTTCCGAAGGAAGTCTCCACTGGAAATGGTCTATGGCATGTGCATCCATAGTGCCTGGGACCTTGGTGTCTTCTGCAGGCAGCAGCACAGTTGGCATCCCTTAGGCAGCAGTCAGGGATTTAAACCCCAAGTGATCTGCAGGGAAGAGTGAAGAGATTTGTGGGTGTCCCATGCTGTGCAGGGGGGCTGGCTGCCTGAGAGGCAACTGCTGTTCGAAGGGATTTATTTGACAGGGAACCAGGCAGCCAGAACTCCTGTTGTGCTGGAGAATGGCAGTGGGGAGCTGCAGAGATGACAAAAGACACTGAACCTTCTGCACAGAGCATGCAGAGGGCCACAGGCTGCCACAAGTGGAAACTGCAACTTCTGAATACGTCTTCCAGGCTGGACTTTTTATTGCCTCACCACCATATGTACAGAAGAAGAGGAAAGGCCCATGTTCCTTGTTGGAAAGTGATTGCTACAGCATCTTTTGATTGAGTGTTGCATTATGTTGAATTGAGAACATTATTATTCATGAAAAGGCATCCTAGAAAGCTTCAAAGAAGGGTGGAAAAAAACTTCAGGTTTAATACTAATTAGAGGAGCCTGTCTCCCAGGTGTGAGGTGTTTATCTGTGAAAAGCAGGAGATAGTGTAGCAAAGAAGAAATGTACACTGGAGAATAGAAGTTCCAATAAATGGTTGAATGGATTAAAAAAAAAAAAGGATGAGGAAGAAGAAAGAAGACCAACAACAAAAAGGCAGATAATAAAATAAGATGTTTGCTCTGAATATGAAGGGTTTGCAAAACAGCTCAGAGTATATTTCCAAGCCTGCAAAAAAACAACGCTGAAAGTAATACAGCAGTGTGCCTCAATAAGGAGAAGATTCTTTTTATTTCTTTCACCTATTAGCAGTGTTTGTCAACTCAATTTCTTTTTCACACCAAACAGCACTTGTGTCACGACAGCTCAGATTTGGCTTCGAGTATAGCCAAAACAGACTGTTCCTGGAGCTGGTGTACTACCTTAACCAAATGCTGACCTTAGTCATGCTGCTTATTTTGCCTGAGAGTTTTCCTGGAGGATGTGGGGCTCGCCTCTCTCAGCAGCCAGTGCTTCAGCTAGCTGGAAGTGGGTGCTGTGGTGCCAGTCTGTCCTGGCACACGTGCTTGCTGCCATCCCTCCTGTGGCAGTGTCAGGAACGTTGTCCTGCCTTCAACACCTCCCCCACTGCAACTTCTCCTCCTGGCCCATATGCCTGGACTCTCCCTTCTACTGACCTCAGGTGAAGCTTAGTGAGGGCAAGGGAGAAGGAGGACCTGAGATGAGAGAGGCCACTCTTCTTTGTGGTGCCATTGCTGGTTTGTATTCTCAGGAGTGCGATAGCCATGTAGCCAAGTGACAGATTGTTCTATACGTGTGTCTTACAGTTTTCCTGCTGTTTCCCCCCTGCTCTCCTGTGAGTTAAGGAATCATTGCAGGTGTGGAAAGCTTGAGAGAACGGATGTGCTTTCATAGCCGAGTGAGTGACAGCTGGGCAGCTTTAATTGCCCTTTGGTGTGCTCCTAGAAGGTGGTTGAAGCAAAGATTTTTTTCATGTCTCTATGGACATGAAATATGGGCATCTTTGCTTCTGTGGTTCAGCTGATGAGCAGTAACTGGTTAAGCATCAGAAACTCTATCACTTGTGATTGCCTGCCCATAACCTCTGCTAGTGACAAGACCTCATGAGGGACCAGAAGGGAGAGCAGGGCAGGGATTTGACTTTCTGCCATAGGCTTTGTGCTAGTCTATCACCCAGGCAATCCTTCCTCTCTGAACATCACTTCAGAGCAGAATTTAACAGAGAAAAAAACCGGCAAGTTTTTTCAGTGGTTTTTTCCTTGTGGAGCATTTCCTTAGATGACTACAGAGAGAAGCATTCAAACAGAACATTAAAGTTAAACGAGGTGACACAAGGCTATATTTAAAAATAACAGAAAGTGTTTCAAGTTCTCCTTTGATAGGAGTTGGGCAGCTATATAACCCTACCAGTTCGCCATCCTAATGACAATTCCCAACAAGAAACACAGCCTGATAACGTGCACTAAGACAGAAGATGGGAGCTCTGTTCACAGGCATGAGGAGCTGCAGGAGATAGCTGTTGTACAAAGATGCTTATTCAGAGCAGTTAGAAACCCCCATCTTTCCTTGAATGTTGCATAACTAGATGCAAAGAATAAATATCTACAGCGTAGGACAGAAATTAACATTAAAGATATAATACCATTATAGAGTTACTGATAAACCCTCACCTTTCATACTTAGCTAATTTCTCATCAGCTTACTTTTTATAGAAGAATTAAAAAAGAATGTAGCAGAACTTGGAGATAGGCAGTGAAAATGGTCTGGAGGCTTGGGAGGATTTTCAGATAAGGAAAAACCGAAAAAGATGAAGGAAGATATTGTTCAGAGAAGAGATGAATAAGAAGGGGTATGTCAGAAGTATATAAATTATAATATTTTAAAATGTTCTCAGTACTGGTACAAAAGGGTATCCTCTGAATCAAAAAGCAATGCAGATCTGGAAGTGTTGAGAAGTTTTGTTTTTTTTTATTGTACACTATTAAACTGTGGAACTCCCTGCTGCAGGGTGTCACCCACTGAGCTCATGGCCTTAGAGAAAAAAAAAAAGAAAGCTATTTTTGTGGACAGTGAGAACATTCACAGTTACATTAGAGAAAATAAAAAATTTATAAGAAATATCAGCCCTTGAGATTCAGGGCATAAATCCAACCACTAACTGCCTGGGGTTATAAAGAAACTTCCCCAATGGACATATTAGTTAGTTATTTCCCATTTTAAGTGTTTTACATTTATCCTTGATGCTAGCCACTGCCTGAGAGAAGGTGTTAGAGGAGTTGGACAGTTGGTTTGATTTGCTATGAAGGTTGCTATATCCTTGAAAAACATGGCAGCTCTCTCCTTCCCTTCCTCACCATCTCCAGCTGTGCCTCTGAACCACCTTACCGTGGCATGCAGCAGACAGCTGACAAAGACAGGGCTTCTCTGCTGCTGTGTGGGTGCCCTGATGTGTGGGTAACCCCATGCCGACATGGTCCTGTTGTGGACATGAGAGACCAGCATAGCTGGAGACCAGGCTCCCTGCTGCCATCCTGGCTGCAGCAGGGTGGTGCCGAACTGCAGAGACCTGGCGCCAAACTGCAGAGACCTGGCTGGCACAGGGCTGCTGCTGCAAGAGCTGTCCAACCTCTCTGACCCCAAGGAGAATGTGTAACTCCCCATTTGCAGCTCTTTTGCTGCATCTTTGGCTTTGCTTGTCTTCTCCGTGCAGCATTGGGTTTTCTCTGGTCCTCGACAGTATGGCAGCACTCGAGATTCAGCAAGCAAGCAGGAGATGCAGGCCAAAGAGGCAAAGCAAGGCAGAGTGCCTGTCTTGCTTCCCCTTCTCCCTGCATGCTTAAATTTGTTCTCTGTCTAATCTCCTCTGCCAGGTAATTTGAGATAATCAGTCTGACTTTTCTTCTATTGTTCATCTATCCCAATCTTTCTCATTTTCTTTTGCAAACGGTGCCCCTTCTCATTTGCCTCATTTCTCTTCCTGTGATACCTCAAATGGAGAAAGCTGTGTTGCTCCAAGGCAGAGGAGTGCAAACTGGTAATAACCACTCTGTCACCGTTCACAGCCCTGCGCTGAAGAAGCTGAGCTGCTGTCAGCAATTAAACCTCCTTAAAAGTTACCTGATTATCACTTGGGGGAAGTAATTGCCACTTCTCACTTGGAAAGGAAGGTGCTATGTTGTCTCTGACCTCAGGGACTCAGGTATACTAAGAATCACAGAATCACAGAGCATTCTGAGTTGGAAGGGACCCACAAGGATTACTGAGCCCAACTCTTAAGTGAATGGTGAAATCCTCTTGTGAACGGCTCCGTGTGTCTTTTGCAATAGGTCAGTTGCAGCCTCTCTGGGAAACATTCACACTTCTTGGCCATCTCTTTACATGGATTCAGAGACCAGCATGTTCTAGCTGCACTGCTGCATTGGATACTGATGATGATCAGTACTGATGATAATACTGAACTGCCATCTCTGTGGCCTCAGCAGCTGAAGTGATGAGCCTAGGAGGAGAATTGTCAAAAAAGTATGCTGTTCCTTCTTATATGTAGAAACACTGGAAGAGGTGAAAGGGGAGAGATTTTTGTGAGGTAGAAAATAGGACATTATTCTTCCCTACAAGTGAATTCTGTTACATTCCTTTAATTTCCTGATTTCACAGTCTCATGGGAGGGCTTCATACACATACTCATGAAGACACCCTTCCCCAGAAGGACTGATCAAAGGGGGATGGCTTTAAACTGACAAAGAGTACATTTAGACCAGAAATTAGGAGGACGATCTCTACTGTGAGGGTGGTGAGCAATGGAACAGCTTGCTCAGAGAAGTTGTGGATGCCCACTTCCCTGGAAGCATTGGAGGACGGATTGGATGGGACTCTGAGCAACCCGGTCTAGTAGAAGATGTCCCTGCCCATAAAAGGGATTTGGAACTGGATGATTTTTAAGGTTTTTTCTGATCCAAACCATTCTATGATTCTGTTATCCTACAGGAGGCTGGTGGGTTACTTGTGTGAGTTAATTTACTCTTCAGACCTCTTTATTGTGAAACTCTTTGTTCTTGACTTATTTCTTTGCTATCACTGTATGATATTGGTCATTGCTGGGAAGGGCTGGAGGGGTACACAGGCCCACCAACCTCCACCACAATCATCTCCACATCAGATTCTGCTTTGGTCTTCCTATATTACATTCAGGGTAGGGGTGAAAAAGAAGTGGGGGAGGGTTTTTTTGTTTTAAGAGATGCATTGTTTCCCTGGTTCCCCTTGGTTTGGCCTGGTCTCTTGGCTTTGCACATTCATTTGTGCATTCAGTTCATTCTTCTAGCTGAAGCCTTCCTGACCTTGAACATAACCCAGCATGTAACAGCCTCACTCAGATAAACTCCTAGACCTAGGCTGAATACCTAAGCAATTTGGCAAACCAAGACAGGCACCTAGGTTCTCCCACAGCTTTTACCCTGCATGATCTACAGCAGCCAGATTGGACCCAACATTGTCTGTCTCTGGGTGGGCAGCTGGGCACCTTCCATCATGCCTGAGTGCATCCTCACAGGAGAGGCTCTGCCTTCCTGTCTTTTCTTGTCTTCTCAGTCAATCTAGTGTCTGAACACTATGCAAATGTTACCATGTCCTTCCTGCTTCTTCTGAAGTAGGTTATTGGCATTATTGCTCTCTCTTACGAGAAATAAAGATTTAGAACAAGGTGTACTGATGGTGCCCAAGGTCTGAAAATAAATCCCAGCTCTCCAGCTTCTCTGCATAGTGTTTTGACTGCAAGACTGGGTTAGCCTTAGAACTTCATCCTGGTGTACTTGGATGTATGAACTTAAGTTCTCTGTTTAGCTCTTTACATGCTGTTTGCTCTCTCTCATAGCAGTTTTCTGTTGGCATCCTTGTGGTGGAAGATACTGCTGAAATCATATTCCTTTGAATTGAACTAGCTATTGCACTCCAGCTCTTTCAGGGTTTACTTAGATTGGGTTTTGTATTTGAAGTTCATGAGCAGGGCTGGGGCTCTTTTCTGAAGGTGTGGATCCTTTCGGAAGACAGTTTGCCTGGGAGTCAGGCTTACATGATAAATTAGAATGAGCCTGAGCTCTTCAGTTTAGTTTCATTTTTGATGGATCCCCCATAAAAAGGTGTCTGGATGATGGGGCTATAATTCATTATACTGCAGAGGCAGGAGCATGGTGTGATGCTATGATCTGAATGGAACCTTTGTCTCAGGCTGCTCCCAGTCTCAGTTCTGCTGTAGCCATTACCAGAATAACCTAGTACTGAGCCTCAGCCCTCTCCCTGTCCCACACTTTACTTTCCTCATGCTGCAGAAGAGTTCACCGCAGTACAAAGAAGGGAGTCTGAACATAGTGCAAAGGAGCAAGCTTCCAAGCAGGGCAGAAGAAATCAGCTTTGGCAGAATGCCTTTGCTTGGCACTGGTCAAAACAAGCATATGGAACAGGGAAGTGAATGGGGAATGCTCTGTCTGGGAAGATTGGTACATGGTGTGGAGTCCTGCAAGACAGGCTTTTAGACAGGAGTGCACTGCTGTTTGACATGCTCTGTGAAAACCTGAGTGCTCCCACACTTCTGAACTTTCCTCTGGACAGCATTTATCAAGAAGACGCTGCAGGGAGCATCCTCTTTTCCAATATTTCCTTCCACTCCCTTTTTCTTGCTGTCTGTTTCACACTCAGCTGAGCAGAATCTGCAGTAGATGGCAAATTTAGCTGCTGCTTTGTTTAGCCCCCCACCCCTGGCTCCTATGCTCTCCAGCTCTCTGTGCTCAGCAGCAGCTGTTTTACACAGTGGATTTGCACTGACTGACCCTCAGCTTCTGTTTATGCTTGTTTTAGTGTGGGAGCTACCTGCAGACCCTCTGCTGTGAGTAGTCAATATTCAAGATTCGATATTCGGGTGGTGTGATTGGTCAATGAGGTGACAGAGCCGTGCCTTTGTTCCCTGATTAGATGACTGAGCCTTTGTTAATTACTTCTGCCAGAAATGAAGTCTGTTGTGTGATTAAGTGGTTCTAAGCTACAGGCTTGAGATTTACTCCCTGTGAACTCTTGTTCCAATGGGACTTTGCTCGTGTGAGGGCTGTCTAAAGCAGGTATAAACAGATTATAAAAATGGCCAGAGTCATATTCTATTTCTAACCTATTAAAAATGGTTGACCTTCACGTCTTTGCTGTGCTTTTGGCTCTAGTAATGAGAGCCTGCCCTGGCAGAACACAAGCCCTCTTTTGGCACAGGTCCTCCCAGGATGTCTGCAGTCCCAAAACCACATCACATACACACCACAGCATGGAACAGACTGGCTAAAAGCCCTGTACCAACGCAATAGCAGCACACAATCTTGCACTGACAAGCATATGGAGTGAGCTGGGAAGAAAACAGCATCTTGGCTCTGAGGCCACGTGCCCTGCTACATCAGCTCCTGTTACAATTTTTATCTGGATTGGGTGTGGGCAAAAATGAACCTGTCGGTTGAATTAGCGAACCAGAAGCTACAGAGGGGTGTTTTTTTTAATGCTGGCTTTATGCCACATAGTGGAGGACAGATGGTATCTTATACCAAATAGAGTCCTTTGGGACAAAGTTAAATCATCGAAATGTTCTTGGTAAAATTTTCAACCAGCTGAATGCATTAATACTGGGTTGCTTCTTTTGTCACATAGCCACAGCATTTTCAACCCTTTGGTAAAATAATGGATTGTTATTAATATGTGTTATTAACTGTGTGCTCAGAGCCCCAGTATCATAGCAGAGAGTAACTGGAAACTTAATTATTTGGGTGAGATTTAATTATCAGTCATGTCATTTGCATCTACTTTCTTTACTATGTGAGAAAGCACAGATATGCTGTTCTCCCTAACCAAAAAGTACCACAAATCCAACTGTTACTCTAGCCTTGATGGAACAAGAAGCAATGATTTCAGCATTTCTTTTGGCTTTTGTGAATGTAATTGTCACCCCAGTGTATCAGAATGTACTTCTGGGAAAAAGGTGCTTTCATCTAGCCTGTGGAACACCTGAGCAATGGGTGTTTATAAATTCCTTGGAAATGCAGGCAGAAGGAAAGCTACTTTTTATTTAGCTCCCCTGCTCAACCTTTTTACTGATCTAATGGAAAAAGGCCAGAGTTAAGATTCAGAGCAACTGTATGTACAAGAACTGCCTTAATTTAAATGTCCTGTTGAATACAATATGATCTTAAGATGATGCATGATGGAAATTCTTCACGGACTGGTGTAGTGCATTAGCATTAGTCATTGCAGTAGGACTGGGTGGAGCACATTAGAAGTCATCACTGTGATGGATGCATGGCATACATTAAAATGAAAATCGTTGCAATGGACCAAGCAGAAAACACAGGAATTAAAGTTTCTGTGATAGATTCTGAGAATTTGAGTGAATGTGAGTCATGAAAGGCGTAAGGGCCTGAATGTCCCTCATCCTGACTGGGCACTTTCTAAAGGATGAATGACATGGCTGGCTGTCATACCAATTACTTGCAGTGCTGTGGAAAGCCTCATGGATGGAATAACTGATGAGTCAGGATTCCTTGGTTCTGCTGTCAGCTCTGCTGCTGACTCACTTTGTACCCTTGAGTGATAAACTTCCCTCTCTCTTCCCCATCATGTGCATGACAGTGTATTTACCCTTCCTTATAAAGTACTGAGACCTATTTCTGCCTCAACTCTTATGTATGTCTAGTATTATGCATTGGAAATGGTCCCAGCGCCCTTATGAATGAGGCTTTGAAGGGTGGAAGCTGTAGAATATGCACATGAAAAGTGCTAAATATAGTCACATACCATCAGATTTGTGTGATTCTTATTTTTGCTGTTTGATGATGCTTCTCATTTTCAGCAATTGTTTTTTTGGTTTTTTTTTGAAAAGCCCATGTGAGACTGACCAGACATTAAGGAACTCTTTCTGTTCCTTTCTGATGGACTCTAGATTGGGTCATAAAGATGAAAGCTCCATTTCATGACTTTATCCACCTATCCACAGTATGTTCCTGAGCTAGTTAAAATTAAACTTAGCTATCAAAATGCTAAACTTGATAGCTCATTTATCTTTCTGTCTCCCAACTCTACATTACAATACAGCAGTGATTGATCTTGCGTCTTCAAGGTACTATATAGTATAAAAACTAAGAGAAGATTAATTAAAAGCCGTCGCATCCAGACAGGTTTTTAAATAAGTTTTAGATTTAGACAATATATCAGCTGAAGCAAAAAGATTCCGAGACCATAAGCCTGTAACTTCAAGTAAGTTTTGCTTTCCTTCGGGACACAGAAAACCCCATTTCACCACAGACTAACATCGAAGCCTGATTTGGTCAGGCAGGCCTGTGGCAGGAGGCAGGAAGCTGTCACACTCATGGGCACTCCAGCAGTGGTGAATGTGATGTCCTTGAGGACTTCTGCAGGCTCAGGGGAGAATGTCAGGCTCATGGCCGGATGGTGAGTTGGAGACAGTACCAAGGCAATTTTTAAAAGTAGCCCTCAGCTCCTCCAGGCACGGAGAAACTTGTCTGGGCAGCATGTCTAAATGACTTAAATTGAGCCCAAAATCAGAGACAGCTGCATTTGAGCTGTCAGCGTCTGACTGTGGGAGCTGCAGAACAACACTGAACAATCCAGTTTTATGGTATTTTTGGCTGAAGAAGGACACATGATGGCTGATCAGTGTCAGCTTTCTGGCACCACTGTTTATCCAAACAATTGTTAAGCTATGCAGGGTCCTCAGAAGCCCTCAGCACTTGCAGTTCTCATGTGCTGAACTTAGGGAGTATCCAAAAACCTGCCTATTCCATGTCAGGAGCTAATAGGGGCTAAATCCTTCAGAAAGATCCTTACACTGGATGCTGAACCTCTGAATATCTGGCCTTTAGATCACTGGGTGTTTAATGACTGTTTTGCTCTTAAGCTTTGTTCTTTCCCACCTTTAGTCTGTGTCAGCAAACTCATCTTGGGAAAGACAAAATGGTGAGGCTCTTACATTTTCATGAGTTTGTTTAAAGGGAGACATTTAATCCACCTGACAGCTAAAATATGTTAGTGGGATGTGGGATGTCTGCCATGAGCGTGTTCAAGAGCTCTCCATTTTGCTTGTACAGAGGCAAAATGCCTTGATCACATGCAGCTGATTCAGGGATTTTTGCTTTAGGGGAGGGTGAGGGAGGGGGAAACAAAATGAGTACAAGGTGATGGCAGTGATTACACGTTACAGAGGGCCAATGAAAATCCATGGAGCATGAGTTGGGCCCAGCTATGTCCTGTGTTACACACTGGTGTAATTCTTGGCAGAACAGGGCTCTTTGTCTCTAATTTACAGCATTCCATCCATTATCAGGAATTAAAATGGGGTTTTTTTGTGGTCTCTTTCTTTCCCAGTCTTTGTTTTCTTTCTACTTCAGTTAATTTCAATAAATAGATGATTTCTGTTCTGTTTCATCTACTCCCTAAAAGTGCCAATTAACTTTTTGTGTGAAATAAGAGAATTCTCTTGAATTTGCATTAGTTACATGTTTGTGTCTTTAAACGCTAGTTGTCAGGATACATCATGCTCCGAGTTTGTTTCCCCTGTGTTTTGTAAGCAGGATATGTTTTACTTTCACTGCTGAAAAGCAATTTGAGTCAAGACGGATACCAAAGACATGTCTCCTTTCACTCTTTCAGAATTTGATTGTGCGTGGTTTTTATCAATCCCAAATTCATTTAATTTCCCTTAACTGAGCTGATTGTACCATGTACTTCCTCTTGAAGAAAATTCTGCTACTGGGAAGATGGCAGTCAAAGAGCTATTCGCTGGGGATATGGCAAACTTCTCATGCCTCATATCAAGCTGTTGCATGCATCAGATGTGCACACATTTTAATTCAGATGTTTCCCAGTCCATGCTCCCCTTAGGAAAGAGAAAAGCAGAGAGACTAGTTAGAAAGAGAAAACAGCTTTTGAAAAAAAAATGAGGTGAAAAGGCAGTTGGGAATAAGCTAGAATGAATGTGAAGTATGGGACAGAAACGGGAAGAAGGAAAATAAAAAGGAAAAATAAACAGTGCATCAACAGACTATAGGCAATATATCTACAGAAAGTTAGAGACCTATGGCAACCTAAACATAAGAAAACAGGTTTTAATAGTTGCCCATGGATATGCTTTTTGTTCTCCTATGATATGAGGAGGCAGGATCTCAGTCTGAGAACCATCTGAGTGTCTCTTGACTTCTATGCTGAGTTTCCTTTGGAATTTGCTACTTCAGTAATGCTGCCAATCTTTTAAACTCTCAGCCTGGACCTGTCTGCAGTTGGTGTGGTTTGGTCTTTGGTATGGCTGTCCTTCTATCCAGTATAGCCTTCTGGAGAGTTTGGATGCTATTGGTGCTGGAGGAGCAGAAATGCAGTAGAAGAACTCAAGACTGGAGTAAATGTTCTCTGGAGCCACCTATACTGGCCACTTGTCACAGGCTTTGCCATCAGTGTAGTAGCTTTGTCAGCTGTTTAGGTCCAGCCTTTCACTATTCTGTCCCTATCTGCTTCTTCTTGCTCTAGGAGACTTGAAAAACTTGGTGTTGTATGGTAGCCTACCCCAACCCATTTGAGGTATATTTCCAGGCTTCATTCTTCTTGGCAGGTTTCTGCCCTTCTACCTTGTCTTCTCCTTCCACCTCCTCTGTCTGCCTTTGCTCTGTCTTCTGCACTTCATTAAGATGCTAACACAAGTCCTCCAAAAGCCTTGCTTGTTCCCTCCAATGATTTTAGTCCTTGATGCTAAAAAGGAGTAAAAACATGGGATGTCATAGAGAGTGGGAAGCTGGAGGAATGACTGTAGGTAAGTGATAGACCTGCAATAAAAGTCCTCATAGAATCATAGAATCATAGAATCATAAAATCATAGAATTATAGAATCATAGAATCACAGAATCATAGAATCATAGAATATGCTGTGTTGGAAGGGGCCCATGTGGATCATTGAGTCCAGCTCCTGGCCCTACACAGGATGCACCAAGAGTCAAACCACATACTTGAGAATAGTTCTTGAACTCTGTCAGGCTTGGTGCTGTGACAGCTTCTCTGAGGAGCCTGTTCCAGTGCTCAATCACCCTCTAAGTGAAAAACATTTTCCTGCTATCCAATCTAAACCTCCCCTGACTCAGCTTCATGCTAGTTCCTTGAGTCTCCTCACTGGTCACAAGAAGGAAGAGATCTGTACCTGCCCCTCTGTTTCCCCTGGTGAGGTCGTTGGAGACCACAATGAGGTCTCCTCTGTGCTACCCTTAAGATCCTGGGGAATGGAAAGAACCTGCTTCCTCACTGGTTCATTTATCCCACTCACCACCAAGGTTAAACTTGCTTCCCTAATCTATACCAATTCCTTTCAAGCTGCTCTGTGTAGATCGGTGTTGCTGTATGTTGTAGACATAGCTATGGTACTAATCTCTCATTTGTGTAAAATCCTGAGTGTGGAAATGATTTTTCTCCTCTGAAAATCAAGAGCAGAGAACTGAGCTGTATTGTAAGCAGACATGTGCTCTTTATGTAGTATTTCAATTTCTGACAAGACTGAAAATGCCGTAGAAACTGGTGAAATTTCACTTGGGACTGCCATGCTGGGCAGAAAGGAGGCAGAGATGAAATACCTTCAGCAAGGCTGGATCTCATCTCCCATGGCAAGAGCTGCTTGTGGAGCCCAGTTCATCTGGGGCCATCCTTCAGACCACACCTGCTCGTAATGACATGCAGCACATAGTAAAACAACTGTCTCTTATGGGCAAATGCTTCTGAAACAGAAATCAGATTTGGCAACGTCAGCCTGGCTATTTTATGCCTTTCCAGTTGTTCAGACAAGAACATGAGCTGCTGATGTCACTGATACAAGACTCAAACATAGAGAGATTCCCAAAGAACAAAGGCAGTAAAGAAAAAGAGAACTCGATGGCCAAAGGTTTATACCTTAGTAGCAGGTTGTGATTCAATTCTGTGCACAGGTGAACACAAGATATGTATTGTGGAAAATATGTCATTTCCAGGGAAGTTTGTGTACAGCCTCCAACATACTTTTGTAAAATATACACAAGATATCTACATAATAATATCAACATTTATTTGTATTTTCAAAGTTATTGGAAAGTTATGCACACATGGAAACACATGCACACAGAGGAATAGTAAGTCTCACAGGTGGAGGGATGAACAGAAGCCACACTTTGCCTGCTCAGCTATGCCAGGTTCTCATCACAGGCAACAATTTCAATTTGAGAGCATCTGATAATTCTTGTTTCCAGATAAATCTTTTCCACACTACCATATTTGGTTCTGGCTGGAAGCAAAGAGAAAAATGGAAAAGGTGAAAGACATTTCCACTCCCAGACTTCCAAAGCTTACTAAAATTGTTTCAGGTTGAAGAGTCTTAGACAAAGGTTTTAATCTGATTTAATATGAGAATTTCATTGTGCTTCTAAAATCAGTTTAATTTGGCCTTATGTTACTCCTGACATGTTTGAAGACATGCTGTTCATTTCAAGCTAGGACAGCTCTCTACAAAATCTAGATTTAGTTATAAACTTCCTCGGGGTATTTATGTCTTAAGGCAGGTACATCTGATAGCCTTGATGGATTAGACCAACATCTCCTGCTCATAAGGAGGAGCATGGCCGAAGTGCCACCAGCAAGGGAAGAAACTGAGCAATGAAGGACACCAACATGTGGGTGTCAGCCGCAGTGGCCACAGAAACTCATACACATCCAGATTTAGACTGGTTCCAAATTGCTCTGTCTGCTGTCAGTTCAGAGCCAGACCTGGGTCCAAGTTAGGGTGTGTTGGTGGCAGAGACATTTTTCTGGGTAGAATGTTTTTTTGTGTGCAGTGTTGCCCTAAACTTTGTCTTCTTTTAGGAAGGTGCTGCTGAGCAGATACTACAGTGATGTGGAAGCTGCATTTGGAAATTTACTTTCCCTCCTGCCTTCCATGCACCTGGACTCAGGGACCAGCACGTCTGCCTCCAGAGTTCTTGGAAATGGACCTGACATATGTATTTTTCTTTCCTGACAGAGAAGAGAAATCCCAAAACTACACGCCCCCACCCAGCATGTGAAGATGAAAATGTGTGAGAATGACTGCCGGAAAAAAAGCCACAGTCACAGGAAATTACCTTAATAGAGTGAAAATTAAGAAACGACCGACAATGTAGTCTGTCTCCAGGATACAAGCAGTATTTTCATGCCTTGCCAATTATTCGTTTGCATCAATTTTGGTTTATTTTTATTAAGTTTCATGTTTCTTTTTTATTTTAAGAGGTGGTATAATGAAGGGAAAAAAAGGATGAAAGCTCAGAAAATATTTAATTTTTGTTTTAATAAGGAAATAATTATACTTTTAATTCCATGAACAGGAAAGGAATCAACCAATTGGGTTTTTCCATCTTTTTCATGTTATTTTATGCCTGTAAAAAGGTTGAGAACTCTATTTAAGCGGATTATCTTGACACTGAAAGGAAAGTGGGAAATGAGTTAGAGAGGTAGGGTTAATTTCTTTCACGACTATCTAAATGCATGCATACATATATTTGTTGTGTGCTATTTGAGAAAGGCACTTATTTAGCTTTGCAAGGTCACCTTAACCTTAAAAATTAACGGAACAGACCATTAGCTACAAGAGGATATAGAAGCAAATTCCCCAACAAATTGTGCACAGATAATGCAAGCCTGCTCCTCGCTGCCTACCAGGGCCCCATTTATAGCTTAGAAAGGGATGCAGGGGAGGACTTGTCTCACTTAGGGATGGGTATCTATGTCCTAGATTTACCCCTGCTAGACATCTGCATGCCATTATTGTTAATGGATACTGAGGAGAGTGCCTCAGCAGATAAAACATAGGTGTTTATTTTAGGATGAGATGAACTGCACCCTAAACAGCATTAGTTATATTGATTAGAGCTTTACTGAGTTTCAAGGGAAGCTTAGAATGACTTCCCCAGATGCAAATTTCTACAGCTCATGTCCCTGTATTTACTTGGGCAAATCCCACTGTCCATACTGTAATTAATCCTTCTGCTAGTCCGAAATGGTCAGTGAAGTACAAGATGTAGTGATTTCTCTGTTGGTCCATTCATTAGTTCCTAGACAGTGACCAATTTTTTGTCCTACTCCCTCTTCACTGGTGCTAGACCACCTCTGACCTGAAGTGGAACATTTCTCTTTGAAGATAAGAGGTGTGACTTCGCTGCTACTGAATGAAACAAGAATGACAAAAGCAGTGGATTATATCCCTAGAGAACATTTACTAGGTTGTGCATGATCTGCTGAGCAGGGAGGATAGATCTGATGCATGAACATCCCAAACGTTTCACCCGGGTGATAACTATCTAATATAACTGCTGTATTTCAAAGTCCTTCATCTGCTGCATGGCAGCAGCAAGGATTTGTAGTTTGGTCTTCTGAACTTGCGGCTTTCCTGATTTTCAGGTTTGATTAGGCAGAGAGCTGCATTTATTAACATGTTTATCACTTTCCAGAAATGTAGGGGAGAGTAATTGCGCAACAGAAAAGAGTAATTTCAGAAATACAAGGGCAGAGTAGCATCAGTTGTGCAGTGGAGATTACCTGGGAAAGCCAAAGAGAGGAATTGCCTCATATCTGTGCTTGTCCTGGGGACGGAAGACAGTGTCTTTCAAAGGAAGATGAAGTTATCGTCTCCCTTCTTCAGAAAGCTGTCCTCTTCTTCAGAGGAGACTTTCTCTGAGGTTATTGAGTGGCTGGCCAGTACATTTTCCTCTGCTCCCTTGGCAGGCCCAGTCTCAGTGCAGTGACTTTTCATCTTCTGCTGCCCTGCAAGGCAGACACGTGTTGGCAACAACCACGTTTTCAAACATCAGAAACAACCAAACATTTCCAGCAGAAATTTCACCTCATATAGCAAGTTCAAACCTAGCAAAAGGCACTGTGCTTCCTAGGCAATTTACACAGGCTGTGGCCCTGCAGCAGTCTGCAGGTCACCTGTGTGAAACCACATGAATGTGAGTGTGCTCTCTTGAATGTCTGACCAGAGAACTGCTGAGATTGTTACCCCTCGCTCCCAGAAGGCTGTTTAGTGACACAAGTGACAATGCTTGTACTTCCAGCAATGAAGGTTAGAAACTCAATAGGAGATGTATCTGACTTCTTTCTTTTTTCTGGTATAAGGATTTTCCCTTTGTAAAGGCTGATTTTATGAAAGCTTCAGGGTCTGTAGAAATGTGCCCCATTTGATGAAATTTCACTCAGAAAACACATCAACATTTCCAGGAGGTTGAAATGTTTCATTTATTTTTTTTTATAACATCTTACTTGGATTCCTATTTTCTCTTTGCAACTACAGTATAATGTAACATTAAAGTTAAGATACATATAAAACATTCTGATTGATTTAAAATGATCAATTTTTCACTGAGACTTTCTAGGTTTGTTTTGTTTTGTTTTTTCTTAACAAAGGCAAATATGAAATTGCTGACCTTCCTTTGTCATAGAGATTCCAAATTTCGTTCATGTCTATGAAATCATTGGATTAGACATGTACACAGATAATATTTTTTATATTCCCACTTTCCATGAAAAAATTGCCAAGTGGCAGAATTTCACAATTGCCCTGTGAAATGGAAAAGATCATGGGAGATACAAGGATGTAGGAAGTCAAGTCTGTGTAATTTCCCATTGGGTATGGTATTTGGAAATCTCCCTTTGAGCTAGTATAATTGACTTCTGCGTCTGCTGTACCTTGGAGACTCAGAGATTCTAAATATAATTTTTTAACAGCATGTCTCTGGGGCCCCATCTCCCTCTGTTATTTCTCCTACGCTCTCTCTGTTCTTCTTCTATTTTTTTTTTAAATGGATGTAATGTTCCAGGTGCAATAGGTTAAACTACATTTCAAGAGATCTTGTGTCATTTTTCTCTGACTTGTACTAATATATTCTCCGAATAATCTATAAGACTAGGATTTTTGAGGAAAAAAGTTCTCTTTTAATTTTCTCTCAAGAACATTACCGCACTCAAAACTTCTTGATGTCCTAAATATCCAAGCTTTTGGAGAAACTCTTCAGATGACTCCATACTTTGCTCTCCACATTATCACAGTCCTCT
>VZTN01014917.1:317863-342099 GCA_013400515.1 Erpornis zantholeuca
CAGGGTTAGATGTGATTGTATGGCAGTGTTCCATATCCATAATTCTAGGTGAATGGAAAGATTTTGAGTGCGGGCTTGGTGAGGATATGTGCAGAGGAACATACTGACTGTGGCTGATGGAGAAGAAATGGAGCGGAGAACAAGCTTTCTGCATTAGAGATTGTGACAAAGAAAGAAGCAGAGGATGGAATAGCAAGAGAATCTGTCAATCTGAAGAAAAAAAGGAAGGGAAGGCAAGGGAAGGGAAGGGAAGGGAAGGGAAGGGAAGGAAAGGAAAGGAAAGGAAAGGAAAGGAAAGGAAAGGAAAGGAAAGGAAAGGAAAGGAAAGGAAAGGAAAGGAAAGGAAAGGAGAAAAAAGGGAGAAAAGAGATAAAAAAAGAAAAGAAGAGAGATAAAAAGATGGACATACTTGGAGATACATGAAAGATAAGGATCATTCACAGAGGAAAATGAGAGCAAACACGAAAACCCACAGCAGATGAATCAGCAAGTGAGAACAATACACTGCCATGAGTCCCAAAGGCTTGGTTTGTTTTCCAGGTTCGGTCTGAAGCAGCATAAATTACTCAGTCCATGCACCTCTCAGAGCAGGCTACAGGGACAGAATAGCAAAGGATCCATAGCATAGAGCCTGTCATACATCCGAGACCCTCCAGGCCCTCACCTTCCTCCTGCCTTGCTCTGTACTTTCTGGAATGAAAAGGCAAAGAAAATGAGAGCACAAATGTTGATTGGAGCAGTAGTGACACTAGCAATAGTGTTTGTGGAACACTTGTGCACAATTTAGCTGGAAAAATGGGCAAGATTAGGCTGAAACAGCCAAGGTTCATTAAGATTAATCCAAGGAACATGAGAAACAGCAAAATAAATGCATTATTAACTGGTTATTTCAAAAACGTGTTAGAGTGACAGTCATGACTGGGACATAGGTATTGAAGTGTATATGGTTTCCAGGAAAGACAGAAACAAGGATAAAGTTAGTAGGATTATGCCCATTAAAGGTGGAATGGGCAGGTAAATTGTAGCAAAGTCAAAGGCTTGGGTTAAAATCACATTGTGAAGTTACTGAAAAAATGTTAACCCTGGATGTGTGCTCTAACCCATGGGATCCTGAAGCACTTCAACACGTAAGAAAGAGGAATATAACTGGGAATTGAGTCATTTTAGAAGGCTGTATTTTCCAAAATGTAGATTGTAAAATAAGTGCTATTAATAAAAGTAGGGCCTGGTTATTCTTGAATGTGATAGCTAAAAGACTTCATCACCAAATAATCACTAAGCCTCACCAAAAGTGCTGCTATTGTAGCCTTGATTTCAGTTAGCAGAGAGAATTTTTCAGGAGAGCTTTATGTGGGACCTAACAATAGATTGATCATGAGCTGGATAGCAACATGGTAAATAACAGGCAATTTGATTTTGTCAGGAACAAATTGTATAAAGCCAACCTGATTTCCTCCTCTGACAGGTAACAAGCTTTGTAGATAACGACAAAGAACCTTGACTTGTTAGGTTTTGACACTCTCATGTGAGACTTCCATTAGCAGGCTAGAGCAATGCAGCCTGGTTAAAATTACTATGATGTGGATTCCAAACTGTTTGGAAAACTGCACTTGTAAAACTGTTATGGGTGACTCACTGGCTGACTAGAAGGATGCATCAAGGTGGGCACCATGGTCTCTAATGACTTGGGTTATGGAATAAGGCATGCCCTTAATAAATGATAGAGTAAATACCCTCTTGAAAATCATACAATGTAGAGGGAACAGGATTCCAATTCAAAATTACCTAGGTGGATTGGAGAAATAATCTGGAAAAAAAAAAAAAAGAGAGAGATGCAAATCAATGAAGATGAGTACACAGTGATGAGGAGCAATCGATAGTACCAGCACAACGTGGGAACAGCTGGGTATAATTCTGCTGAGAAGGATATAGAGGGTTACAGTGGATCACAAACTGCCTGTGAGTCAATAATAGCAAATCACCTGTTGCAGAGAAAGCAAACACATGCTGGGATATATAAACAGGAGCATCATGTGTACAATGCGTGAAGTAATCCTTTAGACTCTACTGCATCAAATTTTGGATGCCACATTTTAAGAAAGATGTGGGTTTCCTGGACTTAGTCCAGAAAACAAAACAAAGAATTCTCAGAGATTTAGAAACCACAAGTAGTAAGAAAGATCAAATGAGCTACAAGCTGCTTAGTCTGGGAAGAAAGGTCTCAGAGGGTTTATGAGGAAGGAGGAAGCTGCCATGAAGACAATAACCTTTTCTTTGCATCCATGGCAGAGAGGACAAGTAATAATGGCCTTAAATTGCACGAAAAGAGATTCAGATGAGACATTGGGGAGCACTTCTGAGGTGAGGGGAAAGCAATGTAAGGAACAGATTGCTTGGGGAGGTTATGGAGGCTGCCAGTTGTGGTTTGAAAGAGTAGGTTAAACACATGCCTGTCAGGAGTGATGGAGGTCTGGACAGCTGATCATTGCTTGGGGCAGAGATGGACTGTATGCACTCTCAAGGTCCCTTCAAGTCCTACAGCTATATGTTTTAGTTCAAACTGAGTGGCCAGATAAATAAGAATGAATCATGAAGGTGAGTTCCCTTTTATTTCTAAAGGGCATTTTTTTTTGCAAGCAAAGAAATCAGTAAGTCAGCTGGACTTGGGAACTGGGAGACTTTAAAGGAGGAGGAGCAGCATAATACATTTAAGTGGGTACTGCAAAATGATTTGTAATTTGCATCCTAGAAAAAGTGAGTAAACCTGTAGGAGATGAATGAGCAACTATTTTTAAAACCTTAACTTTAAAAATGTCTCAGCCACAAGCAGAGAACCTAGAAAGAACAGAGGAGGGCAGAAGCAGCACGTTGTCTACAGTATTAACAAATTTCTGAGTGCTGCCATCCCTAAATACAAAGATCAAAGAAATCATTTGTGGTGGCACTGCAGAGCAGATGTGAGGTGAGTGAAGACAAGAGGAGCTGTGAGGCTGCAAAGGAGTTGTGAGTATTTTAAGGCAACTGTAGTTAGAGAAAGGAGCCTTCCTCTCTCCCTCAAACATGTCATTCACTCAGTCACTGTCATCTCAAAATGCTGACCTGGGTGTGTTTCCCTCTACCTCCAAAGGAGCTACAAAAGTGCCCTGTATCTAATCTGCACACAAGGAGACACCCATCTGTGCTTCTCAGACCACTGCTTGGCAGGTGTGGAAGGGGGTTCCTGCCTCTGGGAGAGGAAGCAAAGAATCAAGACTGGGAGTGGGATCTGAGAGAAAAGTCGAAGTTTCTTCTCTGACTGCCATCCAGAGGAGCAGAGGGTAGGAGCAGCAGTTCCCAGTGTTTAAGGGACATATTCCTGCAGCAGTGGCAGCCGCCCTGCCCCTGTTTGTGTTGGCAGTCACAGCAAGGCCAGCTCTGCAGTGCTTGGCATAAGCCAAGAAAGCCATAGGTCTATGGACCTTTTATTACCCCCCAGCAGTCTGCTGCACTTGATAACCACCTAGGCCACCTGCACATCAAGGCAGCCTCAGAAAGGGGATTAAGAAACAAAGAAAGTATGTCTTGGGAGGTCAGAAAGTGCAGGGATGAACTGAGAATTGCTAGAAGTCAAACTGAGTAAGTTCCTGCAAAGGAAATGAAACAACAGAAGGATCCTTAAGACTACAAATGGAAAAGAAAAAAAGAACTGGAACCTCCACGTGTAGTGAGAAAAATTTGGAGTCCTAAACTATAGAGCTACATTGCCCCTAAGAGCGGGGATACAGAGTGTGGGGGCAAAGTCAGATGGACTGATGGGAATAAGTGTATTGAAAGGGCAGTGCTTGCACACAAGATAGAGAGCACAATTCAGAGAGCTCACTGTGCTCAAACCAAGGAGGTCAGGAAACCACCCTCCCCAGATGCTAAAAAAACAGGCCCATGAAATTGCAGGACTGGTAGATGGAATTTTTGATAAATCTGTCCAATCACTGGGGGTTCCTCTGCCTGGAAAATAGCAAATGTGGTACCCATATTTAAGAAAGTGAGGGAGAGCAATCTAGGCAGCCATGGACTTGTTATTTTGGCCTCAAGGGCATAGATGGATTCAGAGCAAATTATGTCAGAAAGAATAATTGAAGACATGGAATAGAAAATGGGATATAGTGCAATATGCCATTATCAAAAAGAGATTGTGCCAGACTAACTCGATATCTGTCTTTGATAAGGTAACTGATGTTCTAGACAAGGGAAAAGTAGTAGATCTTCTCTATCTGTACTTCATTAAAATTTGGTTTGGTGCCACCTGGGAAATTATTAGTTAAATGAGAGAAGATGAGGATTAGTACAAGAGTTGTGAGGTAAGGAATTGATATAAGAGAGCAAGGCACCCGCTCTGCTCGAAGGAGGTTTCTAGGCAAGTTCATAAGCCTTGGTCTTGGAAAAATTGTTTTTAATGATAACTTTTGGCCTAAAATTAGGAGCGGATTAACAGCCAGTGTCAGTTGTGCTTAGGATTGCCAAACAAGAAAACAGAAGACAGGCTGGCTTGTAGCAGTCAATCACAGCTCACCTATGAGCTCATAAGTTGAGTGTGAGGATGTGTTCTGTGGAAACAGCACATGCCAGACACAGTGGAGTCCCATGGTGGTTGTATGAAGGAGGTGTAGATATCACCTGGAACAGTCAGAGTTATTCTTGTCAATTGTTTGCAAGAAGGAATTAAAACCAGAGCAAATGCCAATATGGAAAACCTGTATGGTCAGGGGAACAGCAAGCCCACCATACCAGAGGAAATGAGCCAGCCCTGTTCAGTTTAGGCAAATGGAAACTTGGGGGAGGGCAGAATTACCCTCTGTAAACACTTAATTGGATCATACACAAGGGAAGGAGGAAAGCTACTTTAATTGAAGCTCATGGTTCTCACAGAAGTGGTCAGCTGAACTTGTCCTGGGAATTAGATGGTTTTGGTTTATCAGAGGAGAACAGACTGGCCATAGTTTTTCAAGGGTTAGAGTAGGGGCAGGCAGTGTGAGGTGCTATGAGCATCCTGTGTTGAGGGATGAGCCCATATGACATGGTGAAACCAAGAGGCAGAGCTCAGAGCCCCAGAAGGTCATTTTCTCCTATCACACCCTGGATAGGCTGGCAGGCAATTTCAGGGTATGTGTAATTAATGCCTGGGTCCCAAGGAGCTGTATCACTGCCAGTGATATCTACCACTATATATAAAGGTGTCAAATCCATGTCTGCTCTCCTGGGGCTCTGGCTTTCTCCCCTTGCCTTCAAGTACAGTAAAGATTTTCAGGGACAGAGGGGAGAAGCAGTGCCAGCAGGGTGGAAAAAACAAAGCAGAGACCACTGACAAACTCAGAGACCCTCCTTATCATACATACCAAGAGAAAGAGGCAGCAGGGTTTACATTCTTTTCCTTGCTCCTGGTGTCTGTGATCATTAACTCCTCTTCCTCATCCCAGTTGTGAAAGGAATTCCTTCCTAATGGGAGTGGAAACAGGGGTGAGATTGCAGCCCTTCCAGCTGGTCCAGTAATTTATCCTAAAATCTGTCTTGGTTCCCTGGGATGTGCTGTGGTTGAGGTGTTGCACACCTCTCTTGGACTCTGATAAGGCAATAGGCACAGGCTTCTGGACCGTGATGGTGCAATAGGGTGCAGAGGGACTGGGGTGGCATAAGCAGGCCAGATTTCTAACAGGACCAGACACAGAGATTCTCTCATGAAATCAGGCTCTGCGTATGTGTGAAACAGTTATGGTGATAAGAGAGCTGTTGATGGAAAGAGACCTACTATCCCTTGTGGGAATAGCAGGAGAAATATCCACCCCATTGCCTTGTGCACTCAGAGGGAAATCCCACCTGCCACTACCAATAGTGACTGATGGCTCTCCTGTGCTGGTTGGTGGCTCTTTGCTAAAACTAGTGTAAACAGCACAGGTGCCATCACTGAGAACAGTCGCTCCTTCTATGCTTCATCCCCCAGGGATTTGCTCCTGTCATCCCCTTTTTTTAAGCTGGTGAAGAGAGTATCACAACCGCTCTTAGTCAAAAGAGGAGGGGGTGGAGGCCCATCTGGGCCCTTGGTTTGATTTCATATTTATGAAACAGCTTAAATGTCAGCTTGAGTGAAAAACGACACCTTCCCAAGCTTCTCATATTAATGCCTGTGGCTGCCACTGGTTTCTTTAGGAAGGCAGCTTGTGGTTTTTCCTTTCGCTCTCCCCCCAAAGGCTGCAGGGAAAGATGAATTGGACTGATAGATGAGACTGCAACTGCCGATAAACTGCTTTGCTGACAGGAGAGGGAGAGGGAGGTGTGGCGGGTGGCCGATGCTGAGGAAGGAGGGAAGGAGGGAGAGAGGAAAGAAGGAGGGGAAGAAGGGAGATGGAGTGAGGGAGGAAAGAGAGGGGAGGATTGTTGAGAGGTGGGACAGTGGTCTAAACTGAAGGGGGAGAGAGATGGGGAGAGAGGATGGTTGACTGTGAGGAGAAAAATGAGAAAAAATACTGGCACATGCTAAGGCAAGAGAGATGCTGAGATGCAGTGGGAAAAACAAAAGTCACGGGCAAGGTCAAAACACACTGTGGAAGCATTAATTATGCACAACAATGTGTATATGCATAAAGGAATAAATAAAAATACACCCACCATCAGCAGAGGAATCTCCTCCCAAGGTCTGTGCTAAGTGTTGTGCTGGGTTGCTGGAGACTGTAAATCATTTGAGACCCTTGTACTGCAAGTGTGTTTGTCTGACATACCAGTGAATCCTGAGGAGACACCCAAGGCAAAGCTGAGCCAGGCAGTTCTGGAAGGTAACAGGTCTCTGGGGTACTGGATTGCAAACATAGCTAGCCAGGGCCAGTTTCCCAAAAGTGCCTCTCTACGTGGCTGCACACTGATACCTGAGCTTTCTTGGGCATAACTTGAGTATCTTCAAATTTCATGGTGCAGGTCTGATGGAGATGGTTTGTCCTCCTATCCAGCTGCCTGAAGGGACTGAAGCAGAAGATGCCCTTATCACACCAGGGTAAAAGGCTTCTGCCTGAAGCCTACTGTACAAGCAGGCTATATGGGCCAGCAAAAGGTAGAGGATGAAGCTTAAATGGAGAATAAGAAAAGAGGTTCAAGTTGGAAAAAGAAAATTACCCGCTATTCTCTCTGGGAGGAGGCTGATACAGTGTTTTTTAAGTACAAACCTAGAACCTTTTGGTTGAGTCTGAGCAACATTGTTAGAAATGAGGATACTGGTACAGAGAAACAGGGGGAAAGCAGAGGAGGGCAAAACACCCTGTATCTTGTACAGGTGTGAGGGGTCAGGAAATGGAAGGGATTTTTTGACCCTGCTGGGTTAGTCCTTAAGGGACAGAATTTGTCCCAGGTAAGCATAAAGAAAGGTGAGGGCTCACTGTGGGCAGGCTGGGGTGAGGACAGGCTCTCCTGCATTGGTATTCCAGGGTGGAGGCTCACCTGCCTTTTCACCGGGAGTCACTGACGGCAGTCTCCGAAGTCACTGGTGGGGTCTGGTGCTCTCAGCACGAACATCTGCTCCCTGTTCTGCTGCTCCTGCTCTCGGTGAGCTTGTTGGTTGTTTTTCCACTTTAACCGAGAGATGTCTCTGAAGCCTTACTCTGGGTTCATGATGCTCAGTACCTCTATCAGCTGTTACAGTGTTTTGAGCATTATTCTTGGCAATAGCATATCACTCACTTTTCAGCGTCTCAGTCAGTTCTTGTCACTTTTTTCTCCCTGATTGAGATACTAAAAAAGTCTGCTTCCATTTCATCTTTTTCCCCCATGATCAGCTCTGTTTACAGACTCCTTGATTTTTTTTTTTTTTTTTTGCAAAGCTTCTTCCTGTGGTTATTTTGTTGTTTTCTCCAGTGCTGCTAAGGATGTGAGTCCCTCTGTGCTGACTCTTTTGTGGCATTTCTCACCCGTTTCATTTCCCTGTTTAATCATTCTCCTTCTTGCCATGGGTCATACTAGATTGGTTCCTGACATCACGTTTATACACCATCTGCTGACTAATAACATGCAAGGGCTTGGTTTCCACTATTAACAAGCCAGTCTAGTTTAAGATTTTTTAATGATACTGAACCTTGCTTCTCAGAAATGGGCGTGCAAGCCAGAACTGAACACTTCTCTTGTCACCTCTGTTCTTGCCACCCAGGCAACAGCATAGAAGACTTTTTCTCCTGTAGCTAAGATTCTTTGTTCTGCTGCTAAGTTGAATTAGATCTGGTTATTCCCTACCTGCTTGGAAGGCCTTATCTGAATCCAAGAGAGGGTCCCATACCTTTATGAGGCTCAGCACAGCTGACGAGGACCTGCCTCAGAAGGGGGTTTTCCTTCTCTCTTTTGTGTGGTTCTGAGCAGACTTTTGGTGAAAAAACCTACTTTTTTACCAGGAGATTAGGTATGTTTCCAGAAACATTCCCTGCTATTGATACTACTTGGCCTGCAGTATTCCCTCCAGAGCAAAGCAACTGTGTACAAACTGTCTATGGAAAGGATCCCTGGCCTATGTTAACTCATAGGCTGTGCCCAGGAGTCTTTTGGGATGCTGCTGGCTGGACTGGGCCAAAACCATGCCAGGGGCCACACCAGTGATTTGGTAATGTAGACAGCTGAGTTCCTGACAGCTGAGATGGGAACATCTCTGTGCCTTTATAAGTCACTAGCCAAGGAAAAAGTGAATCCATTTTTTTCACAGGACCCAGAACCCTGAGGCTTAATAGCAGTTTACACCTCAGTCCTGGCATCAAATCATTATACCAAGCTGCAAACTTCTGTTCAGATCAGGATTCCAAAACCCATCACAGACAAGGAGGGGTGAGTTTTTCCTAGGAGTTATATCTTGTGTCCTTGTTTGTCCTCCTGTACCAGTGACCTCAGCAGCATTTTTGGGAAAGTGGTCAGTTGTAAGATGATGCAAATCAGACAGAGGGTTTGAAAAGGAGCCTCAAACCAAAGAGGTTTCTCAGAAAAGCCTCTCCTGTGAGGCTTTGCAAGGAAGGATGAGATCCTCTGCGTGGAGACAGCATCACTTTAGCTCCTGGCAGGTTGCAGCCTGCTGGAAAGGCTCATTGAGCAAGAGGGTGGCTGCCTAACCCCAGCACTGAGGCTGCCCATGGTCCAGATTCAAATGTAGCTCTAAGGCACCAGCCCTCTCCCATTTACAGTGGCCAGGGAGGGGCAGGAGGCTTTGGCTGAAGCTTTCCTTCTATGCCTGCTGCAGGCCTGCAATTACTGTTCGCACACTGTGCCTGGCTCCTCACGGGACTGGGGAATTAAGGGTGCTAAGTGCTGGGAGGAAGGGAAGTGCTAGGGCTGAAGCCTGGGAGCAAGCAAGAAGCTAATTCTGGGGAAGAGGGCTCCTAGCCCCACTGCTCTCACAGAAAATCCTCGCCAGTAGCATCCTCTGCAAGCACACAGGGAAGCTGGCAAGCTCTGGCTGTCTCCAGGTGGAGCTTTTACTCCAGCTCCTGCACGGCACCGGCTGAGCTCTGCGAAGGACGCAGCGACACACAATGTGAAATTACCTCGGTGCTTGAGCACACATGAGCCCTAAACAAACCCCAGTCTAATGCTCAATCCCCATCCCACAAATCCTAATTAAACATCCACCAGTAATTCTTCTGTTAACTCTCTCCAGCCAGCGACGAGTTGGGATCTTTAGAATTGGGCCTTCGGGCTCTTTACACTTCTGCTCTGGATCCCCTACCTACAGGATTTAATTAAAGTGACCCAGTTTATGGTGGGGAAAGCAATAGAGTAACCCTCTGCTCCTTCTTGCATCAGCCCTTCTAATAATATTTTTCAGCACTGGCAGTATTGCTCTGCACTTTGGGGAGGTGGGAAGAGGCACTCTAAGACACACAGGTGGACCTTTTCTCTCACCTTTTGCATATTTATTTTTCTTAAAAAATCCCCAACAACTGCTCTATGGCTTCTTACTCTCAGGACAAGTTGGTACTCTTGGGGAGGAGTGAGCCAAGACCTGCTGTCTAAAATTGGTTTACAGGTGGGGAGAGCCCCAGGGTATCAGCTGCCTCCTGCTTCCTCTGAGTACACAAAGGATCAGGTCACATGAAACAGGTCAGATATTTTGTGCTACAGTAGCATTCTGTTGGAAATGAGCTTTCACCTGATTGAAATTAGGATGTCATCACTGATGTTTTTATTTTATCGATTGGGGGAAGGAAAATGGAACAAACGAAAAGACAACCAGGGTGGAAAAAGAGGTTGGACAATGTTTAAACAGTACACATAATTGTTTTTCTTTTTAAAAATTACTCAGTCATTGAGAAATAAACTTTCTTAATAAAAATAAAGGATCAAAATGAAAGATAGCTATAATTTCTTTATAGCTAGTGCGGTTATTGTATTGACACAAAATGTTATGTCTGCATTTTTCTGCTCTGTTTAAAACCAGATTAACCAGATTATGCTTTTACCCAACTCCAGGCAACCTCTTTTTACTGGACCTTCTTTTGTGGTGTTTATTCCTCCTTCTCTTTGTGCAGCACTTGGCTCTGAAGCTGTTTGTTTTAGGAAGCCATTTCCCTGCTGTAGAGAACAGACCACATTTAAAATTGTGTTTGTTAGGACATTTGCACCAGCTAGAGACAACATATAAATGAACCAGGTTGTTACACTGAAGCCTGGGCTGGATTAGCCCCTTGCAAGCACAGGGAAGAGAAGAGAGCAGTCGTGTTAGGCAAGAGGCAAGTAAACAGCCTGTTATGTTCACATTTGTAGAAAGGATCCAGGAACACCCAGTCTCTCATGGAGCAATTCAGTAGTCTCTTGGGGTCACTGTCAGTTCCTGCCCAAAGGTCTAGCTAGGACCCAGCTTTGCAAGCCCCTCTGCGTGTCGCTAGGTTGACAGTCTCATCCCTCCCTGCCTCTGCACTGCTTCCCTGCACATAGGGACAGGGCTGTGTGTAATTTCATATGCCTTGCTCTAATATTAATATCTCCATGTGCAGTAGTCATCGCAGTGAGAATAAACTGTTATTTTTTATTTTAAATGGTTAATATTCATCAAATGTTTATGAAAATACTTAACCCATAATGATGACAAACACAGTGCCTAATAAAGATGGAAGTGAAGATCCTCTTTGTGAATATGTAATCAGAAGAGTAAAGAAAATTACATTAAAAAGACTTCATTATGCCATTAAATGTGTGAAATGACTTTTTCTTCTCCTTTTTAATTTTAGCATATTTCTTTTTTTTTTCTTTTTAAATATCTCTGACACTTTCATGAGACGGGTACATAAAGAGGCACTAGCTGCTGTAGCAAGAAGAACTCTAACTGGTGGCATCCATCACTCTCATTGAAATATTCATTTCATCTATCATTAAGAAAAATCAACACCATTTCTACCAATGATTGTCATTTTTTTCCTTTATTTTCTGTAGGGATAGAGACACATCCTTATTATGGTTTCAAATGCAAGGCATTGTTTCAAAACCTGCTGTAGAGGGGCAGGCCCAGAATCATTCCCCCTCAGATCAGGGCCTTACTGGTGTACAAGTACACGGGCACATCCTTTTGCCTGACACCCTGGGGCTTGTAGCTGGTACTTCTGTGACTAATAGGATAAACTTCTGCAGTTTGAAATAGGAAAATAAGAGCTTTTGATCAGCTCCTTTAGGGTCATGTATTGATACATGCAGGCAAAACTGGGCCAGAGCTGGTGGTGTGTGTTCCACCACCTAGGAAGCTGCCCAGAACTTCATTGCACATCACTGAGGACCAGATACACATCAGTGAGGACCAGAGCAGTCCTCAATGATGTGCAAACTCCCACCTTGCTGGGGCCCACCTTGCAGAATTGCACTGTGACAGTAATTCCCTCCGACCTGAAGGAGGGAACATGGTTACCTACACAGGGGCTGTGACAGGCATCTCTGAGGACACAGCTAAAAGGGTGGCACTGAGGACAGCCCCAAAGTGACCAAAAAGAAACATTTGTGAGAAAGTACCAAGTGAGGTGCACCTGAAGGCATGGAAGCCTCCCCAGCTGGCAGTGCCCAACCTCATGGATCAGAAGAGGCTGCACAGCTCCTTTTTAAAGGGCAGCACAGCACGCGTGCTCCCAGGGAAGGCTTGTGAAGTAATCAGTTATGGATTTCTTTTAAGAAACAAGGGAAAGAAAAAACACAAGTATTTATTTTAGTTGCATGCTAATTGCAGTGTTAATTTAAACAATTAATGTTAGCTTTTGGCAAGAAACTCTAGCGGCTCCGTATTTAAGATGCACCTTTGTTGCAACAGCTCTCCAAAAGAAAACATATTCTCTTCAATTTAGGCTCTCCTGTTGTACTCATCTCCTTGGCAGCCAAGTCTCACACCTCTCCTGCACGACCCCAGGCATGTCACTTATGCAGATGTTTTGTCTGTAGGAGTGTTGCTTTTACCAGGACCTTTTCTTAGAGGAATTAAAATTGTCTCTGGCCCTTTACCCCTTTCCCAAAGATGGGTCTTTTTGGTAAGATAAGCTTGACAAATGCCAAATCTGATGGCTCCCAATTTATGAAAGATTACTGCATTTTTTTTGTCCATTTTGTTTTTTCAGAAATGTGGCTGCTGGGGACATTGTGTCCTTTTTACAGCACTCTTGTGCTACCTCTCCTTCAACAGCTAATGAGGGATTGTGATGAGAGGTGAGTCAGGCACAGGTATTCTTTGAATAAACAACTTGTGAAGAAGACTTGAAGAGTTATGAGGGGGAGGAGGGTTCACAAACCAAACCTGTAATGAAGAGACTTCCCAATCAAAATGTGATCAAAGAGGCTGCTGCCTTCTCTCAGCCTACTCCTTTCCATCTGAAACAGCTGATGAATGGTTATGTTGTGTTTGCAATTACAGTTCTCTGAAAGTGATAAATTATTGCGATTATTCCTAAATACAGGACTTTTACATGTATAATTAATACATAGAAGAGAATATCTGATAAGTGGTAGGCCACGTTCCAGTTCCATTTACACCATAATAGATCTGGAGTAGCTCCAGCTGTCCCTGTTCATGGCAAGCGGCTGTTAAATTGGGCTTGCACACTTGGAATACCTTGCAGAAGTCTTCCATGTCAGAGCAACAGAGAGCACAGTACAGCTCATACAATTTAGCCCCCGCATCTAAAAACCTCAATTCTAAGATCTCTCTCTGCTGGTGATTGCCTGACAACCTTCTGAAGCTATAAGAGAGGACTTACCTGTCTCTGGTAGGTTCAGCAGCAAGTCCTAACCTACCAGCTTTAGGCTCGGAGTGAAGCCTAGCCCTGAGCTCACCATACTGCAGTAGGACTCAGATATGGAGGATGTACCAAATCACCAGTTGCCTGTGCCAAAGGACAAGACATACAGCCTCTGGCACATGAACCTGCTTCTCTCCTGCTGTCTGTCGGCGCTGAGGAAAAGCCAGTCCTACATTTCTTCCAGTTGAGTGCTTTCCTAGAGCACAAATGCTGTGCTCAGAGCTCAAAGTCTGTGATGTAAGGCTGGCACTCACAGCAAAAAAAAACCTCCAAAAAAGCCAACAACCCATCTCTAGACACAGAGTCAGCATAAGAATAGGAAAAAGAAATTGTACAGTAATATAGTCTCCTGACACGGTTACCCATTAATGCCAGCTTTAAAGGTTAATGCAATTTAACTCGCTCTCGGCTATTACTCTGAAATAACATGCCAAAGCCTTCTCTATAAGCAGATAACAGATAAGGATGCTTTATGATAAACACCCACAATAAAGCTGCAGAACTTCACAGTGTTATGCTTGCAAGAGTGGCAGATTTGCCTTTATTTGTGCATGTATGTGTATGGAGGAAAGCAGAGAGGAGAGGAGAGAAGAGAGCTGGAAGAAGAATTCTTGGCTCTTAGACTATCAGATAGCTTGATAAATCTGTCTTGTGTGTGTTCTTCTTGCCAATACAATGGAAATGAATTGACATATCGCATGTCTGCTGCAAGTTAAGTTTCCTTCTGCACTGGCAGAAACAAAGGTGCTGCTCTACAACCCACTCATGAGAATATTTGTTGGATTTTATTTATATATTTGTCTTTTTACAAGGCAAAACCCATCAGATTTACTGTATAGCAGCAAAATGTAGAGCTTTATCTATTCCTCCACCTTCTGTTTTAAAGTTCTGCAAAATGCTTCAATGTTGAAGTTCTTCTTTAAAATAATAACTAAAAGAAAAAGCATAATCACATTTCACTACAAAAAGTAGCGAGGCAACTTAGTGCAGGACTCACTTCATCTCCCTGTGGAATACACAGAAAATGCATAAGCATGCACTGCCTGGGGATTATTGTAACATCTCATTAATATTCTTAAAGCACTCCAAGATCTTCCATTATATTCTTTAGCAGGTTAAAGGACAATATTTGCATGTCTATGGGACAGCGAAATATTTTTATTAAAAAATATTAGCCTTAAAATTTTAGGGCTCAAAAAAAACCACTGTAGGTTTTGTATGTCAAACACATTCATATCCAACACACACACATGCGCACCCAAGCACATAGAGAGTGCTAATTCTTAAATTACTGGGCAAAAAGCACTGCACCCTGGAGAGACAATCCACCGGTTCTGCTGCCTGCCCAGGACTCACAAAATAGATCCAACCACCCCTTCTTCCTTGCACTCAGGTCCTCCCCTCCCCCGTGTGACGCTGTCAGTCCTGCTTTTGCCAAAACGCTGACATTAGCAAGCAGTGTCAGAGACTTGGCGTGAAGCTGAGAGGTCGTGCAAAGCTAGCGCGCTGTGATTTTGTACAGATGTGCCTTGCCTCAGCTTTCTGACTTTCCATTATTCCTCTGAATTACCTTTTCTACAAAGCTGATTATGTCTTTACGTTTGCAGGGCAGTTGGGGTTTTTTTACTCCCTCCAGAATTGTCTGTTGTTCCTCAGGACGCTTTCATTTTTTCTTTTCAACGTCTCCCTTTTCTGCTTCACATTTTCTTTGCCTTTTTGCTGGAATATGACATTGCCTTGAAAAGGATTAATGTGATTCTGGGATATATCAGGCGAGGGTATTTTCAGAAAGGGAAGTATTTTAGTAGTATATTGATATGAGGGACTGAGGAGGCTTCACTTAAAATATTGCGGCCGATTTGGGTCACTTCTGATCAAAAAAGGGAAAGTGATGCATAGAATACGGTTGTGAGGATGATGAGGGGAAGTGACAGACCTTTAGAAAGTGTGGGTGGGAGGCTTGGTTAGATTTGCAAAAGAAAGATGAGAAAAACTATGTTTTTTCTTCACGAATGCTATTCTTTGTAAATACCAGGATAGCGAATTGTTTCAGCTGAAGTAAAGCAGTGCTAAAAGATCAGATGAGTATAAATTAGCTGGGAAATCAGGAGAAGGTTTCTAAGCTTCAAAGGAATGAAGTTCTGGTCTTCCATACAGGATAACAAGGGCAAGGAACTTAAATAATTAAAAAGTAGAGCTTGCTGAGTTCATAGAAGGAATTACACTGCATTTATATTTTAATTAATTAATTTCATGCTTCAGAGCTCCCACTGACCACTATTGGGTTAAAGAAGGAAGTCCCTTCATTTCCCAGTTTTTTATTCTCTCAGATGTGTATGTAACGATGGGAGAAATGAGGAGTGGGGAGAGGGCAAATTGATCTTCCTTTGAAGCATTAAATTACCCAAACAAGAAATTATCCAAGGCTAAAGACAGAATAGTAGGTGGGTTATGCTGGTTCTCCTACTGGTACTGCCTGGCTGATATGTCTCAAATTAAAAGCATTGATTGTATGTGGCATTGGGAAAGATTTTCTTCTGGAATGAAGAGCAAGGATTGTTCAGAGTGATTGCCCCCCTGGTCTTCCTCTGTAGTCATGTTGAGCAGGAACCACTCTCAAAAAGTATCAGAATATGCCAACCTGCGTGTGACTGCAAGAGTCTGAGTCCTTCCCTAAGCCCTTCATCCTTCCCAAAGCCCTTCATCCTTCCCATTGTCTTGGCTGGACATGTTATAATCACTGCAGCATTTTCTCTTTTGCATCAAGTGTTGTGAGGTTTCAGTGTTTTCTGACTTAGAATGGGAATGGGGATTGAAGCAGAAGTTGTGGATGTTTTTCAATTAAAGTCTATTCCATTGTTGTCTGTAGTATTTGGAGTCTGGAATTGATAATCTATACAGTTGCCTTCTGTTCAATGTTTGCTCAGTAAAAGTTTTCTCTCCCCCTTATTCTTGCAACTACTTTTGAATTATTTAAGTTATTTCCATGTGCTTTTCTACTTTCTCCCCTTTCTTTTTCCTGCTTTGCTGACCTTCTGCTTTTGATTTCCTCACCCATTCCCTGCTGGTTAATCTTGTCTTGTTCTACTGTTCCTACTTCCCTCCTTCAGCCTCTTTCTCTAGCGTGTCTCTGTTGCAGCTAAAACAGCTCTTGGCACTCGCTAGAAAGAAAAAAGGCAAAATTTAGTTTCCCTTTTTTTCTCATCCCTATGGAATAGGCCTTTTAATGCACACTGAGTGGGGGCATGCCACACCACTGCCACATCATTCCTCTTACCTTCACATCTGTCTGGGCAGTTCTGAAGTGGGAAGCAAGAATCTTTGTGCATGTGTCCTGGATAAAGACAGGTATCAGACAGAGAAGACTCTGGATCTCCTGCTTGATGTTCTTATGCCAAGAAGTTCTGCTGACTAGCAGCAGGCTGGTATCATATTTATTCCCCTCACATGCCTGCCAAGGTGGTGAAGCTGTGGGCTTAGATATACCAAGCTTCTGATGATGCCCGTGGACTCTGCTTTTCCATGCTAGCCTTTTATTCTGGGGAATAAATCCTTCTTCTGCTGCGCTCTGGAAAGCAGCAGTGAAGACATATCCAAAGGACCTGCTGGCTATCTTGGCTAAAGACCTTATCAGTAGAAGCAGTTCTGAATTATTACACAGAAATCTTTATATTCCATTCCATGGGAAAATTTGAGTTATTACACACCAGGTATTTTTCTTGTAATGAATGTTTCAATGTTTAGAAAATTTTCTCAGGAAAGGAAAGATCTCTGCTGCAGAATATACATTAAACAACTGCTCACTTTAGGACAGAGAGAAAACTTTAGGTTTCCCTGTTCTTCCTGATTGAGACCAAGGACTCAAATGCAATGTGAACTGCATCTCATGAATTTCCTCAGCTACAGTATTATCTGTTAGGAGCTAAATTCTTATTCAGATTGAAAAAATACATCATATAGCAAGAAATTAAAGATGTTGTACCACACAGACATCAACTTTACCTATAGATCTGTATATGTTGTGTCAAAAACAGTACTGAGGAAAAAATAAGTGAGACACATACTATATGGATAAGAGGAAAAATTAAGAGAAAAAAATCACTTTAGCTCATGCAATGCCAAGGCTTATCAGCACAATTTCCAGTAAAAGGACATCAAAATACAAAATTAGGTTTTGATGGGAAACCCAGCTGTTAAAGATGGTTAGGGAAGATGAGTAAAAGATGCTGCAGCAAAGTAGAGCCTTCCTTCCTGGATGGAAAATACTTCCTTTCATCAGCAAAATCTGAGTGAAACAAGCAGGTAAATACAGACTTCAGCATATCTAAAATAAGTAGGGTCCTGTATCTAGTCTCACCAATCCATCCCTGCCTTTTTCGCAAACAATGGTTTCAGCCTTGTGAGAGACTGCTGCTTCAGGAAAGCTGCTTCCAGAGATTTTATCTGATTTAAGTGACCAGAGGAGAAATGCTCTGTGAGATCCCACACTGCATGCAGCAGAAGCTTTGGAGCTGCTCAGCTGAAACTGTTCGATTCAGCAGCCAAAGAACTGGAGAAGAAACTCATACCATCCTGCAGGGTGATGGTTCATTAGGAGATTTCTGAGCTGGCCCAACTTCGCATGTGCAAATAAGCGAGGAGTGAGTCAATGCATGATTTCTCAGTGCTCCTGCTCAGCAGGTGCCAGCTCTGGCTATGGAGTGAGAAATGCCCCCCTGGTTTTTGTATTGCTGAGAGGCAGCGGATTCTCAGTGGGACTCCGGACCTAACAAGACAGCCCCAAGCAATGTCTAGGGAACAGACAAGTGCAGAAAATGCACTTAGCTCTGCAATCAACTAGAGAAGGGACAAAACCACATAATATCTGTCCCTTCTCCTAAACTTTTATGCCTTCAAATGTCAATGTGGCTGCTGAGACTTCAGTTTGTACATCCCTCAGGCTACAGCAACCACCCCTCCAGAGACTTTTTAAAGAATTGAGTGATTTCTTAGGGTTGTTCTGAAGCAGATTGATTTAACTCCTTTCTGCCTGAAACTGAAACTCTCTTAATTGATGAAGCAGCAGGAAAAATGTCAGGTCAACAGAAAATTCTGACATTCTCCATCTGCCCAATGCCAAATAAACAAAAACAATGAGAAGAAAAGAAATGTCAGACGTATAACCATTCCACCATATTTCTGTCCCTTCATCAGGCCTTTTTCCTGAATGTCATGAGTGAGAAAACATTCTGGAGGATCCAAGGCACAGAGAATAAGAGGAGAGTAGGCATCATGGCAGGTGAGAGTCAAGACAGAGAGACTTTCAGGGATCCTTTTTTAAAGACCCTGGCTTGCTTTGCCTCTCCTCTTTCTGACAATTTCCTACCTCTTGTGTGGTGACTGCTCTCTCTGTCCTCTAAATCCTGTTGATGACATGACACCACATATTGCATTTCCACTGAAAATCAGGAGCTGAAAGCCTTAGTGAATGAACTTGGGAATTGTTCTCTCAATATAACTTTTCTTCTCTTGCATGGCCTCAGGTGAATTCAATTTTTTTGTAAGTCCTAGAAATTGCCTGCTTAGAGACTTGTAGCTTCCAACCACCAACGTCCCGTGTGGCTCTTCTTAATTGTCCATATAAATTACTTTCTATTTTGGACACTATGAATATATCAACAGCATCTGCTTCTCCCTTCTGGGCACCACCAACTGTGCATGATATTCCCCCCAAAGAGGCCAGGTAGAACTCTTTCCCATTGTTGGAAAAATAAAGAAATAAAGGAATTTACACAGAGGACAACCTGGTACCTTCACTAAGCAGGTGAAAATGCAGAGGGGTCTGGTATTCTGCCAAAAGAACGAAGATGCCAAACAGGACTGAGTCTGTTCATAGCCACCTTCCAGACAGAGTGAGAATCATCATTCTCAACAGAATCCTTCACCAGGAGCTGCTTCAATGCATTGCTCTGCAGCCATGACTCTGTACAAGACATAGACAGAAAATAACTGGATGTATAGGCTGAAAGTGTGAGAGGATTTCAAAGGATGGCTTTGGGACATTTATCTTCAACTCTGTTCTAACAAGTTCCACTCTGCAATCTCAAAGCACATTTGCAATTGACATTGACTAGTCCAGAGTCTGCCGCATGGGAGAATTCGTTATTGTTCACTTTATTTTACTGATGAAGAAAATGAAGCAGAGAGAGGGAGATTACATGATGGCTTTGGTATCTCATGCAAGTCCAAGGCAAAGCCAAGAATACTACTGACACATCTTGACTTTCAAATTAAGCACAAGACCATGTTTCCTAAAGGAAATTCTGCCAGAGAGTCTTGATTCTCTGTTTCAAAAGAAGTCGAAAATGAAACAGTTGAAGACTGTTTCAAAAGTAGTTGAAAATGTCTTGAGCTCACTTGCTGCCATCAGGCACTCAAATACACCCTAGGACTAGGTCTGCACTGCAAAGGACTCATTTACAGTGGACTCGTGAACCAGACTCTTCTGTGAGTGAAGAGAGAACAATCTGGATTAGCAAACACAGAGTGAAAAACATTTCTTGTTATTTTCTTTCAGATAGACAGCTCTCTGAGAAAGTGCCTCTCCTACATCTCTTTCTGGAAAATGCTGGGCATCTCTGAAGGTGTCCTACTCCAACATCACAGAGCCCCCAGTCCTCCCCTTCTGTTGGCCAGCCTGACCTTTTGTTAGGAAATATGGCAAAAGCTTTGCCCAACTGATACGGCTGCAGGCATGAAAAGGAAGAGTGAAAAGCTGCCAGAAACAGTGCCAATCTTATTATTATGAGTCAAAGCTGCATTTTCTGCTCGGCATATAATTGTGCTTTGGACTAGATGGGTATAAATTGAAGATTGGCTACAGCATAAATGTTCATTAGCTTGAAACTAAAACAAAGCTAAATTATCAGAGTCAGGGAGGGACTGTTTTCCTAAGCACTGTGTTGGCAGTGCCATCTGAGTGCCTCTGCATTATGCTGTTTTCATGTCCCTCTTTGGAAGGAGAAGATAAAAAAGATGTGGCGTGGAGGAAAGAGGTGCTTAAAAGAGTGAGTTGATTTTCTTTTTGTTGGTCACTCTGTTGTGTCCTGCACTCTCCCTTGCAATCTGTTCAATTTCTGAGTGTTAAAGAAATTGCAGAGGCTGAGTTTGGGAGAGGTGGACTGCAACTACCAGAAGAGGCAAAATCAAGTGATTTGCTGGGGATAACAGAGGGAAGTTGTGTTTGCTGTTTTTCTGCTGAGAGCTCTTCAAAGTCACTTTTTTCCCAGTATAGATTGATATTTGCCAAGGAGGTCCTATTTTATTCCCTCACAGCTAGCAGTTATGGCACAGACAGCTTTTCTTTCTCTATTTCTGACCAGACAGCCTTCTTCTCACGAATACCTGACTTAACTCTCCACATGCAGCACAGAAATCCCAGGTCCCTACTTTTGATACCTTTCTGGGTTCTCACATGGAACAAGGTGCAGTTCTTCGGATCCCTTTACCTTGCTAAGTTTTTTTGTCCATCATGCTGAGCACCTTGTTCCTGTTCCTTTGCCCACTCTATCACCCTTCTGTTGTCTGGCTTGGATCAGGAGGCCACATTTGGAAAAAAGGATGTTTCTTTCTTCTGTCTCCCTATCAGCCTAAATCTCCACACCCTGGGTGCTGCATGGTGGTCTAAGGCTCTTTTGGATTGTGTTTTTGAAAGCATCATGTGCCTCAGCTCCTGTGCTCAGCCAGGCATGTGACTAAATGTTGCTTGGGATTGGAAAGGGGCTCTACTTTCTTTCTTTCCTCTTTCTTTCTTTCTTTCTTTCTTTCTTTCTTTCTTTCTTTCTTTCTTTCTTTCTTTCTTTCTTTCTTTCTTTCTTTCTTTCTTTCTTTCCCTGGATACCGGGAATGAGAGAAGCTTTTATGAAGGGTTGGTTATGGTGAGTCATTTCAAGTTCTGTGTCTGTAAGTATTATTTTATAGCATCTAGTTACTTTTGTTATAGGTATTATGACATAATAAATAAATAAAATATTATGACTTAGTGACTGCAATGCTGATTCTGTTAACAGGATTATTCACCGTCTGTTACCTATATTTGTTTAAAGTGGCTTCATTTAACATTTATGTAGGCTTTGGTGCAGAGAAAATGTTGCAACAAGAGTTTGTCCTAAGGGATCCTTACAGTACTAACAGCTACACCATCTACAGAGGCAGACATTGCTAAACACTGATGGGAAAAGATATCATCTAGGTCACTTAAAATCATTTTTTACACACTTGCTTTGCAATAAAACTCCATGAAAGTTAATTTCAGTTTATCCTTTTGCCTCTCTTTTGAAGGAAAAGAGGTACAAGCATTACCTGGGCACGGAGTGGAAGATGAATGACATCACATTGATCTGATACAGCTCCAGCAGAGCAAAGTGCATTACTCTAGTCATTGTACATGAAGAAATTTCACTTTCTTTGCTTAGCTGACTTCTCTGCCCTACTCCATCGATATATTCCAGCCTGAGCCTGGTCTTAGTCACCCTCCCTTAAGGAAAGAGAAAAATTCAGTGCCAGTCTGCAGTGGTGGGAGAAAATAATAATAAAAAACCCAAAACAACAAAAGAACAAAAATTGAGAAATCTTCTTTTCTATTCTTCTTTATGTTTTTTTCATATTATGTGGCTTTGGGCTTAATCTCGTTACTTCTTTGCACTGTGCTTTTCCCATCTGATATGTGGGGTTGATGCTAAGAATTATCTGCTACATTCTCTGTAATGCTAGGAGCCTGCAACATGTCCATCTGAAAATGGCATTTTTTATTACTACAAAATATTTATTTGCTTCTAGATGCCTCAGAACTGTTCCCCTTCATGGAAGCATGTGTTACTTTGCTACTTGTGGTCAAAAACTTTTTTCAAAGATAAAGGCATGTATATTCACCTCAAGTTTGGGTCCCAACAGGCTGTTGTGCTCTAGTGATATTAATTTGAGGTAGAGAAGGTAATTTTTTCCTGAAAGAGTGAGATCACTCTCTAACCTCACTCTGTTTTGGGATCATGCTTCATATTCTACACCAGTAAGTAAATAATGCTTTGGGATATCAAGAAAAATCCAGAACGAACAAAGAAAGAATTAGGAATATATAAAAGTTGGAGAGAGAAATAAGCTAGAGAAAAAGACCAGTGAGACAATTGTAGGAGAACTGGTTTTGTTTTACCTAAAAAAGGAAAACAAAGAGGTTAGCAAAAGTCTTCAAGAGCATAAAAACTTGTGGAAAAGGCAAAGAGCAGAAGAGATTCCCATGGCCCTGATGGATAGGACAAAGTAATGGGTTTGAATTGCAGTAAGAAAGGTTCAGGTAACACAAGGATTGCCTCAGGAGGCTGTGCAGTCTCTGTCATTAGAAGTCTTTAAGAACACAGTAGACAAATAAGTTTCAGTAATGACATAGGTGTATTTGGTTCTGTTCTGAAGTCAGGAAGAGGGACTAGATGACTGTCATGATGCCTTCCAGTTCTCTGAATAAGGATACCTTGAGTGCAGTAAGAATGTTGTCACAGCTGGGATGGCCTGAGGATATCAGCAAGGCAAAGTTTTATCAGACAGACTGAAGCAGGCCTTCTATTTCACTGGGTTTCAGTCTAGAAGAGACACTGTAACTTGAAATTTTCTGCTTCCAATCTGAAAAAAACAAGACTCTTAAGTCTCTTTTCACACCATTTTTCTCTGTTTACCTATGAAAAGATGCTACCTTTCCCTGCAAGATTTGCCTTGTTCAATCCATTCCTTCCAAAGACCTAAGGGTATCTGGGGAGAGATTTGGCATTTCTACAATGTCTTTGTTCTTCAGAATGGATTGTAGCAATTATTTTTGTATGCGATTTTGAACAACAACTACTGGTCAAAATGGTCTATTCAGAATATTTGGGTTTGATTTCAGCTCTGACAATTTGCAGTTGTTCCAATGAAGCATGTGATATCCATTTTCAGTTTGCGCAAACCTACGGGTGTGTCTCTCATGATGTGAAAGACTTTGAAAAGCATTGAAATACATTTGGCCTTTAAAGTGTTCAGACAAAAATAAAATATAAAGAAAATACCAACAAAGAACTGATCACATCAGCATTCTTGTAAAGTGTGTTTGAAAAGTATCTGTGTTGAAAGACAGAGCTTGTAAGGAAAAAAAACAGGTATCTATCAGTAGCTATTTTTTTCTGCAGCATTATCCAGGCTTTAAGAATCTGCTTAACTGTGTCATACCTGTTCTGGGGACACCACTTTGTGCTGAAAGAGGACCTCACTTGTCATTTTTATTCGAGGTCATTGTGTCAGGATATATTCCTTTCCTGCCATGCAAAGATCCATCTCTCTTAGAGCTTCTCAATGCCCAGCATTGCTGTAAACACCTATTCCCACCCACAGAATATATATCTTTTAGCTCTGCAGAAAGACATTTCATAATACAGGAGTGGAAAGAGAGAATGAGTTGTCACTGGAGGGAGTGAAAGATGGTTTGTTGTTCACTACCAGTTCTCCAGACTCTAAGACTGGAACATCAGCAGCTTGGACTAAGTTGCATCTACCATAGTTCCGTACCTAGTTCCAAAAACACAGAGAATTTGTGAGTTTGAAACAACCTGATATGCTTAGAAATGTGGTATTAGATTGACGAAATTTAGAACAGTCTATGACAAGAAGAAGTAAGTAGGAGCAGTAAAAGAAGACTAAGACCAAGAGACAGTTCACACTGCTCAGAGAGACAAATTCCTTCAACCAAGTTCATCTCATCTCCCTCACAATTAGAACTTCTTTCAATTTTAAGAGAGGAACAGGAGATTTTACTGAAAAAGTGAAATAAAAGCATCCTCTGTACAGTACCTAAAAGTAGCTGTGGGCCTGAGCAAACCCTTGTATTACGAGAAGGAGCTGTTTGGGTTTCCTTAGGAAATCACAAGACATTGGCTTAACAAGTTGTGCTTATGAACTGACACACGATAACTCCCTGTGTTC
>VZTN01014917.1:344259-461746 GCA_013400515.1 Erpornis zantholeuca
CCTAAGACTTCATCTGTGTAGATCTTCTGACACTCTAGGCAACAAGGTGAAATCTGACTCCAAAACCCAGCTACAGTACTTGTGAGCATTGCTTTGGCCCAGAGTATTTTTCTTTCAGGAACAAAAAAATTGTAGAGACACAATATTTTGAAGCTTTGCCAAAAGCTCCTAGAGTGACCTTAGGGAGACCACTGGAAGTTTTCTGCATTGGTTCCCCATCTGTAAAATGGAGACAAATGACACCAAACCACACCACCAGGGGGTATTTTGAGGCTAAATTATTTATTAATTCCAAGGCTCTCAAAGCCTATAATGGTGAGCTTGGTAGAAAAGATGACATGTTACATAAACCCATTGCACAGGCCTATGCAATTAGAAATGATAATAAACTTTCTCTATTCATGTGCGGGAGACAGTTTTTAAATATTAATAATGTGGGGGGGCTGCTGATGTTGTTGTTTTTCCAAATGCCAGATGTGCTGCCTCTGCCTCCAAAATGAAGAAGGGCAGTGGGAGCTCATCTGAAAAAGCAAAGCCACTCAAATATTTACATGTTGCATCAGTACAGTGAGAACTTCAGCTCACCAAAAGCGGCACCAGTAACCTCCATTAGCAACTTTATAGAAACAAAGCAGTTGTTGGTAATGCACACTGGCTTTTGGAGATCCCAGACAGTGTTGTTCACACGTGAGCTTCTTTGTTACCTAACTGAAAAAACTAAATCCAAGAGTGAGTTTTCCTGAAGACAATCTCATTCAGTATAATGATAGGTGTCTCCAAGGCTCTTCTCTCTCTCAGGGATTTTACTTTCTCTCGCAGAGCACAAAGCTGCAGCCAGGAGTTTGGCTGCCAGCAGCACCCCTTCCTCCCCAGAATGTTGCTGTGTACTTCACAAGCAGGAAGCTCTAGCCAGAAACTCGGATAGCTCAGTTTGAGGTCACCCTCACCGCAGATTTCTGTTGTGTCCTCTTCCTGCATCCACGGCCAATCCATTCTTGCACTGTGGCCAAGCATATTCTTGTTCACGGGCTTTACAAGAATGTGTTGTCATACAAACTGAGGACTGATGATGCTGATGATATTCAGGAGGAGGGTGGATGGCACAGGGGCAGCAGAGGTGCAGAACACATGTGCAGCAAATCATTTGGCTGTAGACTGGGGAACTCAGTCTTCAGCCGGAAATGGAGCTACACTTTTCTTGTTCAGCCCCATCATGTGGGCACAAACCAATTAACTTCCTTCAATGGTTCTCTATGGTGGTCAGCCATGAAAGAAGATAAATACCCCTCAAGTGTGCTGAACATTTGCCCACAAGGTCTAAAGACTGCAGGATTGCAAATGCTGTGCAGTGCTCAGTCCATAATGAATTCATTGTCAATGCTTACAGGCAATGTGAACATGGCCAGGAATAAAACACTGTCAGATGAGTTGATCCAAAGTCTTCTAAAGTCAGTGGCTGTTCTTCTAAGGACTAGAGCAAGAGCCCCCTTAGGAAGGTAGGCAGGGGTGGAAAGTGCACTACTCCCCAGGGTCATGGCATTTGCAAGAGAATGCAGCAATCACAGACAGGCAAATTATTACACATGTTTTTGAGAAGCTGGAGAACATTTCTGCTGTGGTTCAATGGAGCTGACTGCATACAAGTTTAATCCTCTTACAATTTCAGTCAGTGGAAGTGCTCACACTGATTTTAAAATAAGCAGGGGTTTGGCTCAGAGTGACTACTGACCATCACAATGGCACAGCTTTAGCTTACCTTACAGAGGGTGAAGAGAGCCGAAAAGAAAGGGGTGGTGATAGGGAACAAAAGGACAGAGCTTAAAGTTAGCTCCTGCTGAAAAGGACATGTGATAGCTGCACTTGGATGAGTTTTTCCAAAGCACAGAAACAAAGTCTACACCTTGCCTAAACAACATGATCTATGCTTGTCCTGTAAATAGGAAGACAGAACAAACAGGCTCTAATTGTCTTGCCATGGCCCTCCCTAAAGCTGCAGCATTCTTTACCTGTAGTCAAGCAGCTCCTGTAAAAGCCTCAGCTCTTTTCCTGCATTTGCACACATCAAAGAAATGATTCCCAGTATGATCCTCACAAGCAAAGTGTCCTAATGATCAATGCGGGAGAATGGCAAATGCGCTTGGCATCACTGTGTGAAGTCAGTTTTGATCCATGGAGCCGTTCAAACCAGCGCCGGTGATTAGTAAACCACATTCCGCAGTGCATGACATAAGATTTCTCCAGCTGAAGAAAGGACTAAGTCGTGTCTCTGGAACAAATGCCTCCATGAAATCTCTAGGCCATCCATAAACCAGATTCTGGGATGAAATTTCTGCCTTAATTCCAGCCTCCGTGGGAATATGAAAAGGGCAGAGTGATATGTGTTAAATCTATGCATATTTTTCTTTGCTTCTGCATCCAAGGTTTTTATAAGCTGTTCCATACAGTCTGTACCTTTTAAGAGAGCAAGGCTGTCAATACATATTCTGGGAGAGGTGTCAGCAGCCCAGTTTTGATCTAATAAAGCCGTATCTTTCATCTGGCATTCTGCAAGGATCTGGAGCACATTTTAAAGGCACTGAGAGATGCTGCACCTGGTCCCAGCCAAACTTTACAGAAGATAATTGCCAAATCACTATGATAATTAATTAGTGTAATGAAAGATTAATAATCTATGGGCATATCAATAAAGTGAAGGTATAATATGCTGTGTAACCTGAAATATTTACAAGGTTAATAATTGGGCATGAATCCTGCAATAAGACACTAGTTCAGTCATCTAAAAGACTTTCCCAGCATAGCTGGTGTGGGATGGAGATTTGCACTGTAGGTGTAACCTCCACAGCCTGAGGCCCCAATCCTCTATTTTTGTTTTACTCAGGTGTAGCTTGGGCTTTTCAGCCCAGCCCATCACTGACTGGTTTGGGGATGGCCACCCTGGAGACAGGGAACAGAGCCCAAGCCATCAGCTCCAATGGATCCTGTATTCAGCTACTGACAGCAGAGGAAAGGTGTGGGGTTCCTCTTCCTCTGAGGAATAGAGTCGGGGGGCTTTACAAGAAGGCAGGATGTACAGAGCCTGCTGAATTATGGCAGGAAAAGAGTAATGAGGCTGTGAGATTAATGTAGGACTGACCTCTTCAGGAAACTTCTGCTTTTGGGGGCAGTGGGACAGAGAGAGGAGAGAATTTCCCACGAAAGAGTGAGAAACAGGCTTAGCAGATATGTCTTTTCTCTCTAAACCAAATTTTAGCTTCATTCTTTTTTCTAATGGTCAAATAATATTTCTGGTTTAACAGAGAGTCACCAGGAATATGTGTGGGTTTCTGTCTGGAACTGCTGTCCCAGTAGTGTTGTTTTCCAGTAGAGACCAACAAAAACAGCCAACAGTGGAGTGCTTTGGGCTCATAATTCTCTGGGTTATATTTCCCTCCCAGGGGGCTTTTGGCACAGGTTCAAGGTTTGGGAAAGGGTTCTATCAGAAGTGCTGTACAATTGGTCTTTCACCTGCAAGGTATAAATGAGAAAGTGAATGGCAAGAATTTCAGAAGTTGTTTCTGGAGAGTTTCGAAGGTTGTTTATGATCAAGGCTGTGATTCTATACTCTGTATTCTGGCGTGTCTCCTGATGGAGATGTGATGAAGCAAAAAGGCAAGAGAGCTTTGAGGTTTGTGGGTGATCATCTCTCAAACATTTTCTATCCCTGCTGTGCCTTCCTTCCAGATATTGGACTTCAATGACTTCAGGCACTTCCATGCCAGACGTGGATTGACCCTGGCTATGAAAGACTCTGTTATCCCATTAGCAATCCCCTAAACTACCATTAAAAATAATAACAATAGCAGAGCTCAACATCTTCAGTTAAAAGCTATGCATAAGCAATTAGCATAAAGAATTAGCACCAAATTAAGATGGAGCTGTAGTATTTGGCTTTTAATGCTTCACCTGTGTTTTAGGTCTGCTTAGATCTAGTCTGAGTATTTGGTTCTATCTTCAAGTATTGCCAGTGCTTACAGAGGAAAATAAAAAAAGAGAACTCAAAACCAAAATAAAACCTCTCTGGTATATCTTAGAAGGGATATTAAGATGATGTTTTCATTGTATTTTAAATTATGATTTGCAAGTGGATAGGCAGAATAAAAGAGGAGCAGAGTCCCCTCTGACATCACCTGGTATGACAGGGACAGCTTTCAGACAGAGCAGAGTGACGACCTCCAACCTGCTGCTTGTGGGTGGTCCCCAGCCTGAGCACAATTTTAATAAGGCCATCAGTAATTCAGGCACACCAACAATTCAGCACCAAATGCTGTGGGCTGTAAATTTTTTAGTTCACTGGTGTAACTGTGTCCTCCTGGTTGGTGTGAAATGGTCTTTTTGCTTCTGTGATCTATCAAGCACTCACAGAACCAAAGAATGTGCAAATTCTGCTGAAGGTCACCTCTAATCTGCTTTCTGGTCACTGTGCCTGCATCAGGGTTTACTGGTGTTAAGTGGTTTATAATCAAGGTCCTGATTCTAACAATTATTCTGGGTTTATTGGGAGTGGCTGCTTGGGTCATTGCCATGACATGTTGTCAAGGGTTGGCTCAGGGTTCTGGTTAGGTTTGTACTCAATGACAAGTCTGTCTAGGAAAGCTGCTTTTCTCCTTGAGTCTGTTCCCAGAGCATCTTGTCTGTATTCAACGTGAAATTACCACATAATGGTTGGGGTTGGAATGGACCTCTAGTAACCATCTGGTCCAACACCCCTGATGGAACAGGTTCCCTGGAGGAGTTTGCCCAGGATCACATCCAGGCTGGGTTTGAATCTCCAGAGAAGGAGACTCCACGGGTGCTCTGTGCAGCCTGTTGCAGTGGTCAGTCATCCTCACAGTAAGGAATTCTTTCCTTGTGTTTAGATGGAGCTTCCTGTGCTCCAGTTTGTGCCCCTTGTCCCTTGCCCAGTCACTGGGCAGCACTGAAAAGAGCCTGTGCCCGTCCTTTTGACCCCAGCCCTTAGGATACTTCTGTGTATTGATAAGATTCCCTTTGTGTCTTCTTCAGGGTGAACAGAGAGACTTGACAACCTTTCCTCATAACAGAGATGCTCCAATCCTCGTGAAACACAGAATCATAGAATTTCCTGAGCTGGAAGGGAGTTGTTGTCCATCAGGATTCCCAGGTGTCTCTCTGCAGAGCTGCTTTTCATCAAGTCAGCCCCTACTGGTACATGGGGTTATTCCTCCCTAGGTGTATCTCACCTCAGAACATGATAGCTCTTTGTGGACTGAAATCAGCTTTAGTTAACTCAGTCTTGTAAATGGCCCTTGTGATCAATGAACTGAACAGAAAAACCTCTAATCAACAGAGAAGATGTCTCTGAGGCTCGGACTTCTAAAATTAGAGGAGGAATGGAACCTTAGTTATTACACTGTGGATTTTGACACATTCCTGGAAATAATTGTGACAGCAGAGATGTAAACCTGGAGTTAAAACTGGTGATGGGAAGACTGCAGTGTCAGATATGCTAATTTCTAGAAGGGGTCTGAAGGGAGACTTTACTGAACTGTACTTACTGCATTTAATCTGTGTTTCTTCTGAAAAAGAAAAGGATGTGGCACTTTTTTTCCCCTTTCTTTCTCATTGGCTTTCGAGTTAGCTTTCAGACTTCATAACTTATTTGGAGTACAAGAATGTTCCTGAAAAAAAAATCTTTGATTCTTACAGTGTTGCTTCAGAGAGAGTAACAATTGGAGAATGAGAGAAATATTTAATCCAAATCACTGATAGGGCTTAGTAGGGTCTTTTCTTCACCACATTTCTCTTTCTTTCGTGTTGGGTGGTATGTATCCTTAGAATACTGCCTTGGGGAGTTCTTGGGCTGAAAAATATCTACTTGTGGAGATCAGAGTACTATGCTTGAAACATTTGCAAAAAGTTACTGAGAAATGCAAACCTGTACTGATAGAGCTGCTACACACGTGTCGTTCATCTAATACAAATACTGAAAATGTTTGTAGTAGACCTCCATACTTTATTTGTCTAGCTTTTAGGAAGGTTCAAGCTGCTGGTGCCCTTGGTTCCATGTTTTCTTTTCGTACATTTGAGGGAAATGGGAGTTATACTTCAGTGCATAAGGGGAGTGTACCAAGAGAATACTAATTGTTGTTGGTGTTTCTAAGTTTGGTGTCTGGTGCTTGTTGTCTTTGTTTGCAGACCTTGAAGGACTCAGAGTGCTTCTGCAGCATGCGATCCCACACTGTTCACTGTCTTGCACTGACAGTGTCTCAATCACACACACACAAGATGCCTGGTGTAGTAAAGGAGTAGGAAATATGGGCTTGGGACAGTCGCCTACATTTAGAGATGGAGAGTTCATCTCCATCTCAATGGAGAGTGAGCTAGCTCTTGAGCGTAATTCCTCTCTGAAGGTGACTGGGAGCTGTGCAGGCTGGCAAGATGGTAACTAATGGCTAAAGAGTTAATGCTTTGCTAGTGGAAGGAGATACTTCTTATATTCATTTGCATGGTTGGGAGCAAGCCTGGACTATTCGTATGAAATTACTCCAGCTTTTGACTTCTGGCTCTTATCTGTTCCACCAGACTTTCTCTCATGACCCCATCTTTTCCCACTCATCCGAATTTCCTGCCAAAAGAAGAGTGTGCAAGGGAATGCTGTCTGCTGCTGCTCGTGCTGTTCCTCCTTGACGAAATAATGGTTTGCCTTCAGGCTGGAGACTAGCAGTAAACTGACACAGGAATGGTATCGGGCTTTTTGTTCCTTGTGCTCTCTGTTGTCCATACTCATGATGTCCCATTGATGATAGCAGCAGTGGGGACTCTAAAATAGACAAGAATCCTCAAGCTGGGGAGTGTGCTTTGAAGTGGCGGATGGCCTTGGCTGAATTGTCTGCTGTTAAGCTCCTAATGTTGCCATGGATGCAGCAGTGGGAGCAATATGGGAGGGGGGGAATAGCTCTCTGGTCCAAAGTAGCTTAATACTGTAGGCAAAAGCCAGCAGCAGCAGAGGGGAGTTGATCCAATTTATATGAGCTGGGAAAGGAGCTGCTTAGTTGTGCTGGCTGTCCTTGATAGCTGAGGACAGTTGGTGTACTTGCTAGGTGCATACAGGGTCGTGTCTGCCTCCTCTGCCTAAGGGCAGGTGCAGTGGCAATGTACTTGACAACTCACAAGGTGCCATATCATTAGCCTGTAATCTGCAGTGACTCACTGTGGGCCTTCTGTGCTGTACTCCCTGAGCGATCTAGCCAGAGTGAGAGTGCTTTCAGGTCACACAGGTCTCTCAGCACTGTCTCCTGTTGATCTTAAATCAGCACAAATATGTGGCATGTTGTAAATAGGGCAAGTGCAAGCAGCTGGACACTTCCTTCGTCCTCACCATCATGAGCAACTCTGTGAATCACTGTCTTACACAGCTGTCCCCTCTCAGAGGGTGCACTACATCCAAAGAGTGCTGGAAGTCTCTTCCCCCCTTCACCCTGACCTGCCTGCATGTTCCATGGAGAGACAGGGAGGGCACAACTTTGACCTTCCGTGCCATGTCCTTCCTCCCATGTCAAACAAGTTCTGCAGAGCTCAGTGACTCCTCCTCACATAGTGCCAGAGATTCCTTTGCTCTCCTGCCCATGGCTCCCCATGCCATGGATTAGGAGTTGCAAACACACAGGAGAGGGTTTCTGTAGCACAGAGTCTGCTCCACAAGGGAGCTGCAGCTCTTTGGTGAGTACCCAGAGAGGACTGGTGCCTCTGTGCTTTCACAGCAAAGACAAGAAATCCATACAGGCATACCCTCAGCTCTTTTCCATCTCTTCTGCAGTGTGAGAATGTGGGTCTGCCCAGTGATATCCTGACATGGGCCACCACCAAAGCTACAGCTCTCTGAGAACCAGCCAATAGACAGGGCTTTGCAAAAGTCCTCTAAATCTAGTGTGGTTTTCCTCTAGTCCCACTGATCCTGCCTATCTCTTCTGTCAGTGGCTCTGAGGAGACACTTTGTGTCTGACACAGGAAATATGATTATTTCCCAGGGATGTGGTGTGGGGCTATTCACTGCTGTTCTGGACTTTTACTTTCTGCACCCAGCACACATGTTGGAAAACTGGAATATACTGATTTCACTGGAGGAATGGGATCTCCAGCAAGACACCAAACAGTATTTCCAGTACCAGCTAGTGCTCATTGCTATATGGGAAGAAGAGCAAACAGTGGGAGCAAGAATACAGAATTTCCACATTTCACTAAGTGAATGGTTTCAGAACAAGTTGTTCCCGAGTTATCACATCAAAGGCTTCAAACTGTCTGCAGCACAAACACACCCACTTTAGGCAAATGAGCTTTTTGTTCACTCAAAACTCAGCACTTCATTCAAGTATCAGCTTTTCCACATCCTATCGTCCCTGAAGCTATGGATGTATAGAATAATCCTGCAATGAATGCTGAAAAGGCCTTTGTCAAATGCTGAATTCCTCTCTTGAGCAATGTCTTAACAGGGGCAGAATGGCTCAGTTTGTTGCAACCTCAGGTAGTCAGTTTTGGAAATTTGGCATAGGAGAAACTGAGGTGCTCAGGTTTGTTAGAATAGGGGCTAGCTGCAAACCTGTTGCACATGAAGGGAGCAGCATTCTAGACTTGCTTGTACTGGAGAGGCTTGAACAATCTAACTCTTGACAGCAGCCCAACAGCAGCTCACACAAATCCTGCCATGCTTAAAGGTAAGGGCATAGCTTATGAGGAAAGCCACAGGGCTTGTGATAATCAAGATCCACTAGTCATGAGAACTGGGATGAAATTTATCTGGGCTTCTAAGATAAGAATTGGATGTTACAGAGCAGGCTTTTCACACAGCACACTGGATGGCTGCAGCTGTCCCTTCGAGATCTCTGTGGACTTGGAGTCTCATGGGGGGACAGTGAGAGGCATGTGCTAATCAGAGACCTGTTCACATAATCTTGTGGCTGCAGAGAGCTAACTGCTTTGCAATCTCTTATTTCCATCTCCCTTCAAACTTAATCTGAAAACACCTGCTCAGATATCTCTCTCTCCCCGCCTGCTCTTGTTTGCTTGATTTAGGAAGGCTTCAAGTAATTCTTTGTATGAGGTTTCAGAGACACTTCCTTGCTGCATTCTTTTGCTTGCTTAGCACTGGTTGTAGTGCATCACCATCTGTAGGAGACCCATCACTCAGTGTAGTACCAAACTGAACTGTGCTGCAGAGTTTTGTTTCCATGTATTGTGAATGAGTTGCACCAGGGCAGGTACAGAGAGCAGAGTAAGAAAGGAAAACCCTGTTATTGCACTCTGAGGCAGCTGTGTCCTCTCACACCAAGAATTTACAGATGCTTCCCATAGAAAATGAGTGTGGTGACAGGCACCTGTCCAGGTGGTGGGCTCAGACCTTTCGCCATGCACACACAAGGCTTCATGGCAGTGGGGCAGGTGCCAGTGGGACAAGTACCTCTGCTGATCCTGGTCTCCAGGGTCAGCCATCCCTGCTGGCTCTGGGATGAGTCAATCTCTCTGTGTACCCATGCAGGTTTCTGGTGCTCGGTCTCCTTCTTTATAGTGGTACTGAAAACCCTGGAAACAAAATTCCATCCCCTGACAGCAGGCCAATTCAACTGCAGATTCCTTTGTGCCTCTGCCAACAGCGCACACCAAATGCAGAGCTTGAAAGAGTTGCAGCATCCAAGTCTCTGCTTCTATTTCCTCAGAACTCTCCAAGTGATTCTTCTTTCAGGATGAAATTGCTCACACTTACTCTAAGCCCAAAGGATTTGTTTAGGAGTTGTTAGGGGGTTTTTGACAAAATTGATCTGGCTATTTCTGAGTTACACAAAGAGAGAAATATTTTTAAAAGGAGGCTGAATGTATTTTTAAGAAATATTATAAAGATCAAGCTTGTCACAGATTAAAAAAAAAGGATTTTATTTTCATATATATTTGAATCTATTAGTAGCTGTGTTTTTCAGAAGTTAGTGAACTAGTTAATCCCTTGACTAGTGAACTCAAAATGAACTACAAGCACCACATACCAGTAAAACTGATTTTTCCTTCACAAACACCACAGGAGTGAGGAATTTCAAATAAGAATGTAACCATACAGCTGGAAGCTGTATCCCAGAACCCTTTTCCACTACCCTTAATTTCGTCAGCATAATTTTAAGCTCAGCTTCAGTGACCCTGTCCACCAGCCCACACGTGTGTGACCTACTCAGCCATGCTTCTTCCCAGAGTGTGACTGCTCTGCCCTTTCCTGTCCCCAGGGTCTCCCACCAACATTCCCACTGACACCATGTGGTTCAGCAGCAGAGAGAAGATACAGGGACACCTTTTTTAGTGTACAGTCACAGGCTGCAAAAACACCAGTTCACATCAGGTCTGGATTAATGATTCCTGAAGCGAGCTATTCACTCACAACTTAGCTAAGACTGTTCAGTCAGGCTAGAAATTTTATTAATGAAAGGTTAAAATGGGAATCTTTTTCCACTAGAAAATACCGACTTGGAAAAAAAAATTTGCCTGAGGGATTCATTTGGTATGTTTCAAAATTTTAAGGAAAAAGCATTTTCAAATAGTCTTTTAAAAGCTTTTCGTCAGAGTGAAAATACATGCCAAGTACAGCAAAGGACTGAGGTTTTTTTCATTCAGGTTTTAAAAGTGATTAAAATAAAATGTGTTCAGTAAAACATATTTTGGATTTTCAAATTCTTCAATTTAATTTGAAAATTAAATTCCTATTCATTTTGGGCTGAGGAAAATAAATATTAATCAGCATGACATTTATCTTGCATGCTTAGGATATGACAAAAGGAGCATGCTCTGTCTGCAGAACCTTCTCCTTCCTCTTATTTGCCAAGAACTTTTGAACTAGTCCGTTTTTTTGCAAAATAGTATGGAGAGAAAAGAAAGTTCTACTTTCTCTTGATACAAATATTGTGATGTGAAGGACCTGTTACTAAAATACACAGAAGCTTCTTGCAGCTGAACATTGCCCAGAGGAAACCAGACTTTGCTAACCACCACGAAATGTGTGCACGCAGTGTTCTGGGGCTGCAAGAAAGACTTCATACCCAGCTCTGATTGGGTGTGCTTGAATTAGGATGGATTCCAGGAGTTAGAGGTGAGGATGACACTGCTGAAGAGAACCATTGGGACTAATGAACTGATCAGGAAATATATCTTTGGTTGACAGTAGGAGCAGAATTAAAGTGCCTTTGTCTGAAGGCCTGCGTTTGTACAGAAGCTATAACCTCCGTAAATACTCAAAGGTATACACGTGACTAAGCAGCCTGTGCTGCTTTCTGGGTCTGCTTTTCTTCATGGTGTTGGACAAGCTGTTTCACTTCTTTCCTTTTGGATATCTTTGTTAGGTGATGTGGACTTCTGGCTCACATGTTTATTCAGCATCTATCACAGTAGGAGGCCCTGGAAGTGACTGTAATACAAACAACACTGACAAATCTCTGTTTCCATGGTAGGCTAAAGATCTCTTCCTTCTGTACCAAATAATGGCAAGGGTAAAAAGTACTTACTTTACATCCATAGATCAAAAACCTTCCTGAGCACTTCCTGTAAAAGCTTTCCTGTAAAGTGGCACTGACTTAAATTGTGCTCTGTGAATTGGCAGCCGGTTGTGGTCTGAACTTTTATCTCCTGGATGCTAATTTTGTGAACACTGTCAGTTTCTGTGGGAAGAAAGATGGTAAATCTTCTGTACACTTTTTCAAAAAAATAAGGACACATCTGTTGGTTGTTATGTCCAAGGATAAAGAGTGGCAGTGATTTTTACCTGGTCCAGCTTACCAAAATCCCGTTTCTGCAAAAAATTCCAAAATTCAGAAGAGCTGTTCCATGCTGGAAGACCAATCCTTTGTAGTACATACATGCATCACTGTTTGCAGAGAAAAAGAGAGGGTATCCTCCTCCTTAAAAATATAAAATGGCTTTCCCTTCACAGCATTTTAGAAAAGTGCAAATACATATATGTCCAAAGTGCTTAGCTGGAGAAACACAGGTACAGCTTGTGTCATGCCTTTAAAACTGGTTCCTTGGTGTTCTTGGAAGAGACTCCAGACCATGGTGTGGGTCTGCTTCCACTCAGCCTTTGGGATAGTTCCCAGAAGGAGTGCCCCTCAGAGCTGGACTGCACACACATATATGCTGGGCTTCACACAGTACCTGTCTTCCTCCAGATTAAATTGCTCTCCGTGAAAAATATTCTGCAGTTTTTTTCCTCATCAAAGTCAAGGTTTTTTGATTCCCAAATAGAAAGCAAGAATTCCCAAGGGAGTCCTTAGGCATGAATACCAGCATGATAGGTAGAAGAGCTTTGCAAGACAAGAGAAAAAGCTGTTAAGTCTCACCTTTCCTTGGCTTGGTTAAGAGCAATTTATTTCTCTGCTGTGATGCTTGTTTGGGGCACATAGTGCTTTTTAAGCACTGCCATCAAGTTTTCTTAGTTTGAAGCACCTGAGTCTTGAGGGAAACATCAGTCTTCCAGGACTGCTACTGTCTCTCTTCCAAACACAGTTCAGAAAATGGATTTTTTTCATGACAATCTTCAGTAGTGTTGGAATGAAAATACTGCAGCAGCCTTTAAGCATAAACTTCAGCCTCATCTTCTTTTCAGCAAATTGAAATTCTCTTCTCATGCACTATAACCTGTATATTACTTCTTGATCTTGATGCTGTTGCCTCTAGGCTGATGTCTTTTTATACCCAGCCAAGTGCCCTGGACAATTGACTTCCTCCTTACTCAACACCAGGGCTATCTTTGTTTCCAAATAAATAGAAGACAATACCGCCTTTTTACTGGGCTTGACTACCACCACTCCACAATCACAGAGCACAACATTTTTCCAAATGTATGATTATTTCTATTCCTCAATTCCATATTTGAAGACTTCTCACAGGGTTACTCTGTCCCTTGTGTTGTTCCAGACCTTCGGATATGGGATAGCAGTGCTTAAAACTCTGTGCATCTCTAAAAGCAGAGGTGCTCCCTCTGGACTCAGGAAGAACAGGGTCACTCTCCATCCTTCCTCTCCCAAAGTGCCACCACCCAAGCACGTCTCTGATCTTCACAGGGAGCATGGGATGACCCCTCTCACAAACTTCACTTTCTCTCTTAGGATGACTCTGACTGTAGATGTCCCAACATCTCCCTGCAGTGTTGCTGAGAAAGGAACCACATGCTATTTTGATGATTAGATTCTAGCTTAGAATTGCAGGAAAGGGCTGAGAGATCCATCTCCCTCTTGAAGCCGGATGGATGAACTGAAGCAGCAGACAGAGCCTGGAGGGAGAAAAGACAGAACTGGTATGAATATTAATACATATAAAATATATACTATGTGATGCATCTCTCTTCTCACACATCCAATGATCATCTATCCTCCCTCACTCCCCTCCCCTCAGCTCTGCTTCACTATGTCTATGGAGTAAATGTTGGATTTACATTTTCAGTCTATTTAAATCTCTCATTTTTGCTGCAGTGTAGCAGGGGAAAAGCCTTAACTCTCTCTTTGCTGTGCTGTATCTGTCAAGCAGTGGAGGAAAGCAAAGCTTTCCTCCGAGGTCTTCAAATGTTTCTGCAAACTTTTGGACTGTATTCCCTATAGTCCCAACTGGGCAGAGGCCACTGAATCTAGCTGCACATGTACTGCAATTTTATGAATCCAATACCTTTTTTCCAGCCCTTTACAGCTTTAAAATCAAATGTTTACAATACTGCATGATTACCAGTTAGCAGTTCTTAGAATCTTTGCAACAAAAGACCTTCTGTGCCTCTTGGCCTTCTGCAGTCCTGAAGAGAGTTAATATACTTGAGCACACATTTAAAGGAAAGAGGTTCAGTGATGTAGCTGAATTTGCCAGCTACTTGTCTGGGAGATCCCAAGTGGAAACAATGTGAGTTTATTTTGCATTGAGCCTTCTTCCATGGGCTGTCAGGGCATGAGCTGTAGATGTCAGCCTGCTCTATAGCTGTTCCTGCACTTGTAAATTCTGGGATAAATGCAAAAACCTTCACATTCTGCCTGAATAGAATTTTTTGGGCAAAAATGCTTCTATGTCTGAATAGAGTGATGCATCATAAACCTGACAGTTATTTTGTTCTGTGTTTGTAATCAGGAGACCTCTTCTTGGTCATGCAACAGGATGTTTGTGAGTTTTCAGGAATGGATAGCAGAACCAGGAACAAAAAATAAGTCTGGGGCTAAAATAATTCATAGGATTCAGATTCCATTTCAGACTCGACTAAGCAAAAGATGAATCTAGTGAGAACTTCAGCATTGGCTTCCATCCTTCCCCTTCCTCTTGCAACCTTCCTTAGAAGCAACTGCATGCAGAAGGGGAGAGGACATGGATGGTGTTAGGCAGAGGTGTCTTTGAGGCCACGCTGTAAGTTTTACTGGGATTGGGGGAACATTCTATGAAGAAATCAGTGAGAGATATTGCAACTTAAATTATCAAGAATGCAACAGGAAGTGTTGAATAGAGCATGTGTTTTGCAAGACCAGAAAGCATCTTGTGGGCTGGATGATGTGGTCAAGCACCAACACTGAACATTGTCCCAGCAGTTAGCAGGAAGGCTTCAAGCACAGGCAATCAGCCATTTGTCCCTTTCCCACTTATGGCATGGACATGGGGGCAACTGAACTGTTCCCAGTCTGGTGGAGAGGGTGCTGCCAAGGAAAGGCTGATGAGTGACTAATACCCTGACAGCTGCACCGTAGTACTGTGTGACATGGTCACAGTTGTATGGCTCAGTGGGAGTGGGTGGCAGGGGCAGGGGAGGAAAACTGGGACCTTGTGCGGCAGCTGGGAGATCCTGCAGACCTCCTAAATTCCACTGTTGCATTTCCCCACATACAGAGACAAAAGCAAGCCAGCTAGCTTGGCTGTCACCTCAGAGGAGCTTGGGCTCTGAAAGGCTGCTTCTCTCTCCATGGCACAGGGTCAGAGGAGGAACAAGGCACTGCTGCCTCCCCTGCCAGCCAGAGTCAGACAAAGCAGTCCTTCCTGAACAACTGCCTCAGATATCTACTTCCCACACTGGCCTGAAAGTAGAAGAAGTTGGACTCCAAATACAGGGGCTGCTGTACGATCACCTGGGAGGTAGGATCTTTGGCCTGTAGGGAAACGGGAGTAGGTCCAAAATTTTTCACTGATCTCCATCTTACCCCACTACCAGAGTTTGCAGTGAACCCTTCCAGAAGTTGCTGGTTTTTGAGATGTAATTTTGGCATGCTGGGTTACATTTCACAGTGATTCTTGTATTGTGGCTGTACCCAGCCTTTGCCTGCTGCATTGCAATAATCTTCTTTGCAGATATGCAAGAGCAGGTGGGTGGCAAGTCAAGTTCTGAGGCAGTCACTCACTCACAACTAAAATATCCCACAAAATAAAATATTTCTTAGCTCGTCATTCCTCATAGATCACTGCCTAATATGTGTGCTGAGTATGGAGTGGGCTTTCTGTGCACCACTGTAGGACAGGGCTATTAAAGGCCTTAGTAAAATACACATGCAAGGTGAATTGTGGAGCGGGAGGAGGAAGAGGGTGAATTAAGGTTCCCCAAACAGGCTTAGGCCTAAGTGTTTGCTAACAAGCCAGCCCTTAACTTGGCAACACTAATAACACTCTTTTATGGTAGGTTTATATATGAGCAAGAGGGAAGATGAATCACATTGCAGAAATAAAGTCAAGCACTCAACGATGTTGAGAATTGGCTTGGCTGGTTAAGGAAATAAAGGGCCCTTCAATCAGGGAGCAGAGAGCTAATTGTCTCATTAGCTTATCTGCCTGGGTTGTATTCCCCTGAGGACAGGGTGGGAGATGGAAAGGAGACAAATGAAATAAATGAAGCAGTCCTCTGGGAGGAGGATTTTCCACAAGAGCAAGGGCTAGTGGCTGTACTGCAGCATCTCTGGCTGCAATGGCTCCAGGGCTTGGCTGTTTCTACAGGTGAACCTTGCAAGGTGTTGGGAAATAGCCTGGAAAAGAGCTGGGAAATGTTAAAGGAGCATGACTGGGAAGAACTCCTCTCTCTGCTGCAAGCTTCCCTACCCCACTTTTTCCTCAGGTGGTTTTAGCACCTTAACATCATGGTACTGTGGTTTCACACTGAGAAGTATTTAGCAGACTTGAGAGACCAAGCTAAAAGTAATACCTCCAGAATAATCCCAGAACCTCTTGGCAAAGCCACTGGGGATCAACTTGCACTGCCATATAGCATCCTGGGAACCACAGTGCCTGTGTGATATTTCTATAATTCAATATATAGCCTTAGGGTTTACCGTTCATATTGTGCTTGATCCTGCAAGATGTTCTAACACTACTCTAATACTGGGGTGCAATGTAACACAAGAGGCCTTTCCATCATTTTTAATGTAAGGTCTTTGCACCAGCAAGTTTGTGTTCAGTGAGACATATCTTTTGTGGTTTTTGATGTCTGAAAACCTACTTGCATGCTTCAAATGACTTCTTGCTTTTTTTTTTCTTTTTCTTTTTTTCCTCTTAGAAAGGGAGTATTTCTAGGGTTGCTTCAGAGCTTCCAGAGAAGGTGTTGGGTGCTGAATCACAAGATTTATTCTGCCACTAGAACTAGCAGCAGTGTCTTTTGGAATAGCTGCTCTTGTGAAGCTTCCTTGCAAATGCTCTGTTAAAACTGGAAGGAAGTGAATTTCAAGGGCTGCGCTGTTCTGCCTACAAGCCCTGGGGCTTTGGGAAGAGGAGTTATCAGGAGATGCATTCTAATACAGACCTTCACCATCCATGCTTAGGACGTTTGCTGAATACCAGCCTGCTGAATTTAAGTTTGCTCCCAAGATAATATGGCATTAGTCCCTGTGGGTATCATCTTATAAACTTATAGGGAAATACAGAAATAAAAGGAACTCTTGTAGATACCAATAACTGTGAGTCAGGCTTTCTATGAGTCAATGGATGCTGACTGCTGAGATAATTCTCCGACCTACATGTTTGCTGTGGAACCTGGAACTGCATCCAAGCTCCTGGTATTATCCACCATAATCGTTAAACAGCCTAAGATCATCCTGAAATAAATGAAGTTGATGTGACTTCCTAAACCCTGGACTTAGTGATGTCTTGTAGTGTTGCATTGCTGAAATATCACCAGGAGGAGGATTGTCTTCAAAACATGACTTGGTTATGAAAAGAAAACCACCTTTGAAAGAATTTATGCCATTTCTGGTTTGAAATACTTTCCTGGCTTGGCTTTTAAATAGCTAAGAAACCAAACTATTCCCCTTGATAGAACCTGATAAACTGCTTATTTGATGTGAAATTTGGTGTTCTGTTCTGGCATGGCAGGTATAAGGTGGGGATCCATTCCAAATGGAGGCTGCTCACAGTAGGAACTCATTCGCTGTCCAATTCCACTGATTATATCAAGTCTGTAAAAGGCTTCCAGACTTTTAAGAGCTGGTTGCAAAAAATCCATCCAGAGATTGGACAACGCTTAAAAATGTGACCATGGTCTCAAGGAAAAAATGCTTTGGGACAAGGGCTTCTTGGAAGATTTTCTGGGGGATGTCATCCTCAGTCATTTTGCTTACTGGGATCTGGTGTTTATGAGGTATGTTTTGAAAACCAGGGTGCCCATCCTGTGGATGTCCCTGGAAGGGAAGGGACATCCACAAGGGAAGCTAGTGAGCAGTAACTGTGCTGCCCTCTCTTCCCGTGCTGACAGCCTCTCAGAGGGATACATACCTGTTTCTGTGCCATCTGCCGGTTTCACTGTTTTCTCCCTGCTCGTGTATGTGTCTGTTTCTGTCTCTCTAAATCCCTTTGCCTTTTCCAAAGAGGAAAATGTCATGATAACAGGGTGTGTGGGGGTAATATAGGCTTTTGGAGTCTGCAACCATATTGGGCTGTCATCCAGCCCACCACTGATCTCAGAGGGAATGAATTCACCATCTGTAGAGAGTCCGTGTCTCACTGCAGCCATCTGTTAAGCTCCTCAGCCCACTTGCACTCTGAACAATGGCAGTGCCTTTCAGAAAACCTGTAGGAGATCTTCCCTCCCTCCTTTGGGTGACAGTGCACTCCTCTGAAGATGAGGATCTCTGGTTCTGCTGGAGACTCAGCTTTTCGTGGCAGAAAAAGTATTTGTGCTCCCAATCTGAGCATCATAAAGAGCATGAAGAGCTGGGCATGGAGTCTCTGGGACTACTAACTTTCTCATCATCTTTGGAATGGGGAAGATCTTGTAACCTGCTCAGCTTACCATGCATAGATGGTTCTCCTCAACCTTCTGTTTGAGCAGGACGAAACAACATGAATACCACCACCATCAGCAAAGGTCCTGCTCTCCTTTACTTGGAGAAAACACCACAGATGAAATCTTGGCAGCACCATGCTGTTTACTTCAAAGTGAAGCTGATGCACAGGCCCTGCCTAGTCTGTTATTCTGGTCCATGCTTCAATGGGAATAATTTACCAATCAGTGTCTTCATTCCTGTAAGCACTTCTATTTACCTCTCACAATGCTGGGCAGCAGGGTGTAAGTACTCAGTGATCTCCAATGTCACAAAGGCAATCTAGATACTGCCCTTATTAAAAGGCTTAGTCTGCCACAAGATTATGAAACCAGGCTATTTTTTCAGAGGCTCTTCATTAAGAGATGACTTAATTCAGGCATGTCTTTTCAAATTTATTCCTGCACTGACCAGTCATCTGCTTCACCTTCATGGAGCTAAATCAGAAATTTGCTCTATCTGGTGGTGGCTTCTCTCCAAAGGCAAGGGCTTCATCTGGACCTCACACCAGAAAACTGAAAGAGCTTCAGACAGGGCTGCCTAATTCCCCTTCTCCCACGTGTCTTCTTGGCTTACCTCAGCTGCCTCCTAAGAGCTGCTGCCACTTCTAAAACCACGTGATCCCTGGGTTTGCAGGGTTTTCCCAGATTTGCTAGGTAATTCCTGTCTTCCCACACACACATTACTTGCCAGACTCTGAAGGAAAGAAGGAAAACTTCTCAATTAACATTTAAGAGAGACACTTTCCTTTATTTCACTAGAACAGGGATTTGATCTTTTTGCCATTGTTCCACCACCTCTGTCCTTTGGTGGAGTCCATGTGGGAAGAACCTCCCTTTTTTATCATCTCACCTGCTGATACATAACCTTTGCAATCTTCATACCAGCCCCAGGGCAGCTGTCTTTCCAAATTCAGGTTTGGGAAATGAAGTCCTCACAGAAGATAACAGAGGGAAAAAACCTCAGATATGAACTGAAACAGGGAAGGAAAATCTGCTGCCAGCCAGGAACAGGGCTTTGCTTGCAAAGGGGAGGGTGCCCTGATAGAGATGTCTTCTGCCACTGAATGCTACTGTAAACAGGGAAGTTTACAGTCAAAATGTTCTGTCAAAGAGCTGTCAGGGAGTCAGACAAATATTTAAAGAAGCAGATTTCCTCCTGAGGGTGAAGAAACACTGCTCAGCACTTGACAGTGCAGCTTGGTAGCTCCCAGTCCTGGGGAAAAATATGCTTGTGGCCCCTGTATCCAAAGGCCAGCTAGAGAGGGAAAGGAGGTGAAACAAGAAAATAGCCAAATAGTTCCTACACCCAAGCAATCATGCATGGACATGAGTCCTATAGCTATAATGGGTCTTCATAGAAGCAGGTCCTTCTCTCTGCAGTCTTCCTGGGGAGATGTGGGTGTGCATGTAGAAGATCACCCCCTCTGCCAGCCACCCTCTGCAGGGAGGCAAAGTTGCATGCAGAGAGGACCTCAGAGGGCCATTGGATATGCACCATTACCTTGGGAAGTACTCAAAGATATTCCCATCCATTTACATGAAGATTTTTCCCGAGCCAGACACTGAAACTGGTTCACACACATGAACGTGCACTCTGAAGGGGTCTCTTTCTGTAGAGTAAGTAGCTTTGTGTAAACAAAGGGGCAACATCTAAAATCTCCAAAATAAATGAATTTCTGAACTTATCTGAGCAAGTAGGGCAAAACCATTGGTCTCAACAGACCTGCCAGGTAAGCAAATTGCCCTGTGTTTGATAAGCTGCTCATGCAGCCTAAGGAGCTGAAATCCAGGTCAAAGCTCCACTTACACCCTGGCTCAGAGGCGCTGGTCTAACTCTTGTCTACTTGGGACACTGGGGTGTGACCCAACCAACCAGCTCTCCAGGGAAGTGAAGGAAGGATGCCCACATGCTCTGCAGATGCCTTTTTTGCATGAGTTTTCCCTTCCCCCAGACATTTATTTGAACCTCACGCTTTCCCCAGCCCTTGCAAGAGAAACACGGTTGTGAGCCTGGGCTCTCTCCTCTGTAAGCATCGGCTGTGGGAAATTTAAATATTGTCCCCTTTGGCTATGCTGTCTGTAGAGATTAGTAATGTTCTCCCTTCCCTGCCTCCCCCCATGTGAGAGCCTGGTGCTCCAGCTCCTTTCCAAGCCACTGACCTAGTTCTCCCTGTCCCCAGGGACAGGCTATGCATCCAGGTCCATCCCATGCCAAAGGCTGGGCCAGCAGAGGGGCAGGACGGTAACGCAGGCAGCAGCAGCAGCAGCAGCAGCAGCAGCACAGTGCACACAGATTGAAAGTGGATTTGAATATGGGCTCTTGAAAAATATGAGATAGCGCACAATATGTTTTCCTCGGTGCTGTAATGTATTTCAAACAGCTCACTTCCATCTCCTGCACTTTAATTAGCATGAAAATTGGCCAGTTCCACAATCCCTTTAAATACATTCGTTGTGTTACCAAATATATTTCAAAAGCAGTTAGATACAGGGAGGCCAGGGCCTGGGGGTGGGACACAAAGCACTCCCCATTTTGATCTAACTCATTACTAACCTGTTTTGTGGCCTCTGAGAAAGCGGGCATGTTCAGGTTCAGTTTTTGGTGGAAATGTCACCCGGGAAAAGGTAGGTACATCAAACAGTACCTCTGGCTGCTGGGCTGAAGGGCTGCAATAAGAAGGCAGGAAAAAAATAAAACAGTTCACATCCTGCTCTCTGCCTAACCTGAGGGAAGACTATGGAAAAAGCTGTCAGGATACTCTCTGGTCCCAGGGATAGGTTCCTCTGCGATCCCCCAGCTATCACTCCAGCCAGCAGGATGATTCCAGAATATATCTCTCTGCTGGAATCACAACAAGAGACTGCTGCAGGAAGGAATTGCTCATCAAATGTATTCTTGGGTTTTGTTAGGTAGTGAAAAACAACACATCTTGTCTAACCCCAGACTCTCACCAGGATTACAATTTCCAGTGTCTCTAAAATGGCTGGTAGGTGGTTCACATGTATATCCCCCCCATATATTGTGCCCCAGTCTTGCTGGCCTCTCCAGAGTGGGGGCTACAATGTGGACTGAGGTTCCTGGGTTTGCCCTACAGGCTGAGAGGGGTCCCTGGTCCCCCAAGGAACACCTGGGGGAACACCTTGGTGGGAACACCTGGCTGGGCATGCTGTGCTGACATAACTGAGAGGAGCAGCACAGGACTACGAGGGCAGGAAGGTACAGCAGCCATCACAGCAGCTGGGAGATGCTGTGCCCAAGTTTTTTTGATGGCAGTCGTTCAATCAGATGAATTGTAGTTGGGCTCCCCTTTCTTTGTGGCATTCTAGAGACACCTCTTCTGCCTGTGGATAAAATCCAGTATTGCCCGTGCCTTTTCAAATGTGCTCCAGGCTCCAGTTTGCAGTCACTCTCCATCTCTGGGCCAGCCTTTTCCTCCTCCATGCACTCCAGAGAGCCCTAGGCTATTAATTTTTGGCACCAGACCCTATTTCCCTCCTTTTCCAGCCCATGTTTCTGCACAGGATGTCAGTGGGTTGCCTTGCCTCATGAGAGGCTGAGAGGGGTCCCTGGTCCCCCAAGGAACACCTGGGGGAACACCTTGGTGGGAACACCTGGCTGGGCATGCCATGGGCACTGTCCTCAATTGCACGAGGGGAGGAACACGGGCAGGAAGGAGGAGCACAGACTTTACCTGCTAGGAATTGTTCTCCCCAGTCTCCTGCTGGAGATGGGGATGGGGAAAGGACAAGAGGTCTCAGGAGACTTCCTGAAGCTGCTGACCTATGTCCCTGGTCAGACAGAATTTCCAGTAGGCTATAGAGTTGCCCCAGCAACTCCCTCCTGTATTTTCCCAGTGCTTTCAGAGGTCAAGGATGACGGAATTTATGTTTTGTTGGGATGGTGGGAGAAGACAGAATTTTGGGAATCTTAAGGAGGAGCTGCAACTCCCTTGTAGCATCACTATATGCAAATGCAGGTAATTTCATGGAAATGTATGTAATTTTATGCAGATTTAAAAGCTATTGACTTTCTGTCACAAGATGTTGGCAGCTATGGTATTTGTTTGAGTCTTTTTCTTTCCCTTTTGAGCCTTTTTTTTCCTTTTGGAACTTAAAAGAATTAAATATTCATAGAAACATTTCTATGAGTCACAAGGAGATAGTACATCAAGCTAAGAAGTTCAGACGTGTATCCAAACTTCCTCAAAGTACTTTGGGATAGGAAGTGGGATCTGAGAGGGCGCAGTTTTCAGATGCAGTCTGCAGGAAAGCCTTTTCCACTAGAACTTAAATTTGGGCTTATGGTGACCCAGCAACTTTTCTAAGAATAAATATGGCTTGTTCTTGATTAGTCAGAAAGAATTAGAGAAAATATAAGTAGAAAAGCAAAAGAGAGGTTGCTCCAGCTTTTAGCAGAGAAGCAAGTCACAGGCAGTGAGTGTTTTGCTGCTGGTTTCTGCAGCTTTCTTTGTATTGCCTGGAGCTGGAGGTGCTTGCTTTCAAGTCTCAGGACAGTGGATGAAAGATCAGAAAGGATTTGATCACCCATGAACAAAACAGGTGCCAAAGCAGAGACTGCATTCTTTTTTTTTATTTTATCCCTGATCTGTTTGCAGGGGTAAGTTCCCTTCTCTGGAAGCTGTTGGATAAAGACCTGAACGTCTGAATAAGTATTTTAGCATAGGTGGCTTTGTGCAGTTTGTGTGACTTATAAAACTGTGGCAGTTGCTTTTTGGACCACTGCTCACCCTGTGGCAGAGAGATGGACTAGATGGTTCCCCACCTACAGGGCATTCTCCAAGAAATCATGGGGGCCTCAGAAAGTCACTCCCTGACTTGGGTGGAAAGGCCTGAATTTTATGGTCTTACAGGCTTGATGTAAAAGTAATGTATCTTTAAGAGGTGGTTTGAGAATGGCTAACATAAATTCTCTGAAATAGCAGTAATAGAAAGGAGGTCTTTGCAGCTGGCTGAATTGATATGAGTTAATTTGTTCCCATCTGAATGTTTGTTTTTAATGATGCTGGAGATATTATTCTGTTTTAAGACTAAAGTATTAAGCACGGTTAGAACTCTTGCCTGAATTAGTGTTTATCTGCTAACTAAACCTAATGAAAAGTAAATCATGTACAGCCAGAACTTAATAAAGCCTGGGCACACTATATCCTTCTCTCCTTGGTTAGAGTATCGTGTATTGTCTGGCATAAACCTTGAGCTTAAATAACAGGAAAGATTTTGTTGCTTTTTTTAACATCTTGATTCAAGAGGTGTCTAACCACACAGTCTGTAACATTTGTCCTCTTTTGACTCCCTAGCTGGTGAGACTTTTTAACAAATTAAGGAATTTGCATCTTGTAGTGGATTGACCCTGGATGGATGCCAGGCACCCACCAAAGCTACTCCATTACTCTCCTGCACAACTGGAAAGAAAACAGGAAAGAAAATATGCTAAAGGTCCATGAGCTGAGATAAGGAAAAGGAGAAATCACTCACCAACTACTATCTCGGGCAAAACATACTGAAGTTGAGGATATTAATTAAATTTATTGCTAACAAAATCAGAACAGGATAATGAGAAGTATAATAAACCATTAAAAACACCTTCCCCTCCATCCTTCCATCCTTCCCAAGCTCCATGTCCTCCCTCTCAGTGGCACAGGGAGACAGGGAATGGGGGTTATAGGCAGTTCACCACCAGCTGTTTCTGCCACTGCTCAGGGAGAGAAGTCCTTCCCCTGCTCCAGCTTGGGGTCTTGGGATCTCACAGGAGATACCTCCATGACCTTCTTCAACGTGAATTCACCCAACAGGCAACAGCTCTTCAGGAACTGCTCCAACACGGGTCACTTTTCCATGGGATGAGTCCTTCAAGAAGGACTGCTCCAGTGTGGGTCCCCCACAGGGTCACAAGTCCTACCAGCAAATGTGCTTCAGTGTGGGCTCCTCTCTGCAGCTCCAGCATGGGCATCTCACAGGGTCACAGCCTCCTCTCAGGCATCCACCTGCCCAGCATGGGGCTCCTCCACAGGCTGCATGTGGATTTTTCCCTTCCATGGGCTACAGGGGCACAGGTGCTTCACCACAATCTGCAGCGTAGGATAAAGGGGAATCTCAGCTCCAGCTCTTGGAGCACCTCCTCCTCTGCTTCTGCACTGAACTCGGTGTCTGCAGGGCTGATTCCCTCCCACATTCTCACTCTGGTCTCCTCTGAGTGAAATCACAAACCTTTTTTTCCTCATTAAATAGTTACCACAGAGGCATTACCAGCACCTCTGATGGGCTCAGCCTTGGCCAGCAGTGGGTCCATCCTGGAGCCAGCTGGCATTGGCTCTGCTGGACATGGGGGAAGCTTCTGGCAGCTTCTCACAGAAGCCATCCAGGTGACCCTGCTCTGCCACCAAAACCTGGCTATCCAAACCCTATGCATACCTGGATCTGAACCTGAGACACGCTGATGCCTGAGGCAGAGAGGTTTGTGGTGAATGGTGTCCTGGGTGGTGTGAACTGCTAAGTTTGGACTGAGGTTTCTGCCTTACATTTCAAACATCCCAAGGCTTAAATGGCTCAGCTTCTGCTTTAGGATGGAGGAAAATCCTTATTGTTTAACTTTACAATAGACAGAAACTGTTCTAGCCATGAAAAAACTACCTTTTATAAAAGCTGCACTGTTTTATTTCTTATGTCTCCATTGCCATGGAAGTTGCCACAGAATTGACCTCCTGTCTCAGAATTGTTCTTTGTTTCAGTTCAATTTTTTAAAATACATTTTCTGCCGTCAGAAAAAAAGCTAGAAACAAGTATTGGAATATCAGTTGAAAATAACCCTCTGCTCTAGTATTTTCCAGAATACAGCTTCAGAAACAGTAGCTCTGAATGACACAAATCTCATCACCTACCCTAATAAAGGGCTAATTCTGAAACGTGCTGGTATCATCTTCAACAGCTACTTTGCTTCTGATATTTTTTTTGGTGTAAATGTCATTAAATCCTTTCTCTTATGTTTGAGGCTAGCTGTAGCTGCCCATTTCCATCTGTTTGGAAACATTGGAGTCCATTGAAACTCCTCAATTCCTATCACCCTGTCACACAATTCAAAAATGAAATAAATCTAGTGCCATATTGAAAATATAAGGGCTATGTGTACCTATTATCTAGCCAGGCTGTCCTAATGCACCTTATATGTCCCAAAGGTTTTGTGCAGTGTTTTTATACATATGATTAACAATCAGAAGCTCCCATATACTGAATTTATTTGAATGCAATTGTCATCCCCTTGAAAAACCTCTTTTTGTTTCTCAAAACATTTATAGTTGTCATAGTTCTATATATGCAGCAGCAGATATCTCTGTCCTGTCTTCCTGATACAAGGCAAATTCCAGACCTTTTTCCAGAGGTCCCCTTTGGGCTTACAGACTATCTTTCAGGATAACAGAAAAGCCTTTACACCTGTATGGCTGGTCATTGCTTGGGGTAGGCTAACACAGGATACACCTGCAAGAGACAGGATCCCCCACACTGCAGAGTACATGTGGGGAAGTGGAGAAATGTCTGTATGTGAAGTGACTCAGAAGGCACCATCAAAAGGAAAAGCAACAGCCAAAATAAAACCCGCGAGCTCTGTGATAAAGGCTGCTTGAAGCAGAAATGTCAGGGGTTTTGGTTGCTCTTTTTTTTACCACTGTTCCTCTTGTCTGTATTTGAATACATGTTAGTGAATGTGGGTTATTTGTTTTAAAGTCTCTTTCTTCCTTATCAAAGGCTGTCTTCTGACTTCACTCTGTGTTTTGCTGGAAAGATGCATTTAGTAATGTAAATGTGATTCTTCCCTGTGGCAGCTGCAAAGAGTGGCACAATTCTGTCTGTGCTTGCATTAGCTGCACATATTTGCACAGAAAGAGAGCAATTGATGGATGCCAGGGATGGCTCAGGGATTTTTACTGTGCTGTGCCCCCATCTGTTCAGTCCCAGGACATCAGTGTGCACCCATCCCTGGAAGAGTTTCAATGTACAACTAGAGGAGCAGAGCAGGACAACCCAAAGCTGGCAGTAGCAGGTGAGCAGAACACAAGAATTTAGTTGGTCTACTGAGCCTTCACAAGCCTGCAAGCATTTCTCTAAGTGTTGGTATGGACAGTTCAGTGCAATGCTAAATTTCCCCCTTGCATGTTGTTCCTTGGCATGCAATGAGCTAATGGAACTTAAAAGATGGACCTCACCTATCAATCCATTTTTGAAGCTTTATCTGTTTGTTCTCTGCACTGATTATTTAAAAAAATAGACCTGTCAGGCCTCACAGGTCTGGAGAAGGCTCCTCTGTCCATGCCCATCCCTTGGCAGACTCCAGCTTGTCCTGTACCTTGGGGGCTTCCAGCACAGCATCCTGCAACCTCACCATGGGTTTTCTTGCCGGGGTAAACTGATTTCACTTCAGGGGACTGGGAGTGGGATGGGCTGCTCCTTGCATTGTGCCATTAGGATGCAAAATTCCAAATATGTGATCCTACTGGGCTGTTGTGAGACTTCCTGTGGAGCCACATTAGATGGGAACTGTAGGGACTATGAAAGATATAGGAAACCCTGTGAGAACCAGAGACCGAAGGGGTTAAAATTCCCTCGTGCCATTTCTCTGCTCCTTTTTCACTTGGGAAATCAAAGTCCCTGGGGTTTTTTCAAGGCCTACACCTGACTATAAGAATTACAGGGGTTTTGTTTTCCCTCCGGTGGGGGAATGGAAACCATAGTATGAACCTATGATTAATCACAACAAACCAGCAGCTCATGGCTAGAATACTAACTATGGAATACACAAGCAATGCTTTTGTGATCAATCTGCAAGGGAGGTTTTTTAAAGGGGTAAAAAAAAAAAAAAGCCCTGCCAAAAATGTGTTGAGTATTTTCAAATAATGAGTACATTCGAGGAAATTTTGATTTTGCTCAGGGACCATCTGCGAGCAGAGAAAGGGACTAAATTCTTTCAGCAAATTACTGGCTGCAAATTATTTTCTCAGCACTAGTTATGAATGTTGTAACTGCACAGCTGAAAATGTATTATTAAGCTGAGAACTAGGGATTTAGGGACCACAGATTGTGAATTCTTTTCTTTTAGGTGTTTTTTTAAGTGTCCCATGGCACAAGAGACACCTTCAGCTGGGAACATTATGGGGTTCAAAAGGAGCACCACATGCTAAAGTACTCCAATATCATGGACAAGGATAACTTTTAGAGCATATTCACGTGGGAGCATCTGCAGATGTGTAAGGGATGGGGTGTGGTTACAAAAATGAACAATCTGAGCTGCTGACGTAGAAAGATATCATAAATAAAATCTGCTCAATGGATTTGAAGCAGGAGAATGTGATGTTTGGGGTCTTGGTTGCTCAGTGCTGGGACTGCCATGGCGAGCAAAGCCCTCAGATGGGCACTTCACCAAGGGCTGGTCCCAAGTTATGGAGTGAAGTGGAAGTTTCCTTGCTGGCCCCTTCATTTCACCAGGGTGGGGAAGTGAGATGGATGGTGGAATTTCAAAATGCTCCACGGCCCATCAGTTTGCTGGAAGTCCCTCCCAGCTTGGATACAGCTGCATCTTGCAGGTGGGTGGCAGCCCAGTGCCTGGCCTTGTGCTGACCATTGTTCCCAGAGGCACCATTTAGTGAAATAAAACCTGTGGCTCTCTGCTCTCAGGATTCAGCTTTTTGAAATATGGGCTTGACATGGAACTGAAATTAAAACCTTAATTCTTGAAAAATGTTTTCTATTAAAGAATATACTGAGGAAATGATTTTGTGTGTGTATTTAACACCTGATTCAATATGTATTTTATTTTGATGAAAATGAAGTGTCTTTCATTTAAACTGTTTCTTCTTTTGTTATATAATGTGCCATAGAATACATTTTCTAGAATTATCTAATGAAAAATAATCTCATGAAAGAAAAACAGAGCTAGTTTACCCTACTCCTCACTTCCCCCAAGAAATTATGGCTAAACTGACCTAATTTCATGTCACTTTTTTATTTCAGTGAAACAGCAAGGCCTGCTGTATTAAGCCCTGTAATCACCACTTGCTCACTTTACTGTAACCAAAAAAAGAGAAAAAATCAGATTGCATGGTGTGAAATAATCCCATTATATTTCAGTTAATTGAATCCAGGAATACTTTAATCAAGATGGGTGTAGACCAAAATGCCTGCTTGAAGACCTTAGAGATGTTCAGATCTCAATACAAATTTTGCAGATTAGTTTGAGCTTTGGAACATCATTTCCAACTCTTGAAGTTTTGGCTGAGGCCTGATGGGTAGAGGAGTGGAGGCAAAATTATCTCACCTGTCTCAGGTGTGGTTCCTATGCTGTCCTCTGTTGTAAATGGACTTTTTACCATGAGGGACAAGAGACTGAGCTTGACAGAAGGGATCAGAATCATCACTCATTTCCTAACCTAAACAGGTCTGAACTGGTCTTCTTCCTCATTTGCAATGTTAGTTGATTGCAGACTGAAATATTGAAATGTAACCCAAAATCCAAAATTATGACTAATTTGTAGTCCTTTGCAGGTGATTGGGAGAATTACCAGTGACATTCCAAAGATTGTTAGTTTAGAGTGAGATGCAAGAGTTGAGGATTATGTTAAAATGGAATTCAGCAAGACTGTGCAAAAAGTTTTCTATTTGAACTCCTTGTATTTACAGCCTATCATCCACACCCTCTCCCAAAGACCAAAATACCCTTCTTTTCTCTTTTCTCTTTTTTCTTTTTTTTCTTTTCTCTTGAAATTGTGACTCCTCTCTTTCGTGCTCCCTCTCTTTCTTCCTTGATTTCTTGCAGAAACAGACTACCGAATTTCTTTCTTCCCCACACAGGATCTCAGGTGCTGAGAGGCTTCTGATCCATGAAAGACTTCATGGGAGGAGGTCATTTACTGATTCAGGAGGCACATGTAAAGATAATGTTGATACTAATAATAGTCTATCTGCAGCTTTGAAGGGATGGATATCCCTTCTGGGACTTTACTTCCACCCTTCCGAAAAGTGACTTCTCCCCTGTGAAACAATGTAGATCCTCCAAAAAAGAGTGAGGAAGAGGAAGAGGCAAAAAATTAGGCAATCGAGTGAAAAAATGTGAAAATTCTGGGAAGAGTAGGAAGAGAGAGGGTGAAGAACTGAGAACAGTTAGGGAGACAGAGGGATGTTGGAAGCAAGGGGGAAAAGTGATTGGAAAGATCAAAAAAAGAAAGGGGAAATGGTGACAGCATGTGGGCACGGGAAATTAATGTAGTGGATGAAGAGAAAGCAAAGGGGTGTGTGTATGTGCGGAGGGAGAGATTAAAAGAGGCAGTTATAGAAAGAAGTGAAGTTGTCTAACATACAGAGATGGGAAGTGACATGTTTGTGTGAATTCGGGGGCTGCTCAGCCCAGCTGCACTCTGCTTTCTACCTTTGATCAGCTGCATGGCAGGCTGGTGTCAGATCAGAAAGCAAATGAGATGATAAAGTAGCTGAAGCTGCAGTGAGTTTAACAGCAGCAGAGTGGCAGGGGCTGGGAGGGAAGAACTGTTGAACGAGGTGAATGCTCCCTGTGCTTTAATTCACAGAGTCCTGGCAGGGAATGCAGCTGCCTCCTCTGCCGAGAGGTTGCAAATGGCCAGAGCAAGAAGCTGCACTGTACAGAGAAATAAAGGACCTGCCTCGGGGTGCTGGTACCACTGTCAGCTCAACTGCAAGCCTGGTTGAAGCATCAAAGAGGGTTAGTGGGCTGACAGAGTGATTAAAAATATCGATGCCTGCTTTAGCTCTGCTTGCTTTCCAGTTTTTGGGTTTGCTGTGGCTAGCAGAAATGCAGGAAACTGTGAGGAGATTTCCTGTGGCTGGCACTTCTGGGTTAGGGATAAAGGGACAGAAAAGGGAGGCTTTTCTTGGGGGAGAAACAGTGACTATTTCATTGACCACATCAAGATGTCACTGGGGTTGGCACTGAATTGGGAAACCCTCGGTGCCTTGGAGGAGGGAGGAGTGAGAATGAGTGATCAGGGGTGGAAATTCAGGACTGAAGAAGGAAGGACAAAGATCACCAGCAGGCAGCTTGATTCAGGCACACGCTGATTGCACTGCCATTTTCTGTAGCTGCTGGTGCAGTGTCCAAGCAGAGGACTTGGAGGCAGGACCCAGGTCTGGGATGGAGTTGGCAGAGCTAGGAGGAATTGCATGGAGATGGAGCTGGTGTTTTCTGCAAGGTGCAGCAGCGGGGTTTATTGATCCTGAACATTCACTTGACCAAATGTTAGGTGTCTGGAGGCATTACCATCCTGCTTCATACAACCCCCTTCCCTCCAGAGTTCAGTGACTCTGCCTTGTCTGTCCAGTGCCCTTGGGTGAACTACACTAAGGAAACCCATGAGAATGTAAGCCCTCTTGTAATGGGACTCACAAAGACCTACTCACATAAGATGCTAGGAATTAGGACTACTTGTTCCACCAGTTTCCTCCTCACCTTGGAAATCCCGTGTCTTCTCCCATCAGGGGAGGGAAGGCACGAGTCCTGGCATCATTATTGATAGGCCAGACAGATGTTCTGAGAGCATGTAGCTTCATATCTCTGCCTCATATTTTCCAGCTAAAAGAATGGAGTTTACATTTCATTTGTTCCTCTGCAGACCCTTACGTTGCTTTGTTTTCCTGGTCGCAGATTATATTCCAGGCAAGCCATGTCCTGATTCAGGAATCCAAGCACTCTAAACACTTTCTGGCACAGATGCTGGGCTTTTGACAGCTCCATCATGCCATTCCCAGAGTGAGGATTTCTACAGTGATGTTCTGGGGGCGGAGGTTGAAAGAAGTTTAGGATATCACAGAACTAATTAAATGCAAACTAGGCTGCCTGCAGAAAGCTGTGCATGCTGGTTGCTATGTTTCTGGCAGGAACAGACTGGGAGAGGGGGGGCTGAGGGAGGGCTGTTTGTTTTTTTACTGTTGAAAATGAAGATGCCGATGAAGTTCTGGTTACTTACCAGCCTTTGGAAGGTAGATGAAAGATGTATTCTTGCAGCCATAGAAATAAGAAAAGTGAGGAGGTAGAGTTAGAATGGATGAATGTATGGATATATTAAATCGAAAAGGGGAGAGGGGTTTGTTTTTGTTTATTTTCATACATTCCTTATCTCTGCATTTTAATATGCTTTGACTTCTAGATTATCCCCAAATAATATGGAGGTTTTGTGGTCTCCTTTCCAAAGACATCCTTGTAAGCTACCTTGAAATAGAAACAATCAGAGCAGTTGAGGCATGACAGGAAATGCACTGTGCCCATGTCAGCTCCTCAAAAGCAGTGGAGGAGTTCATCGAGGCTGGGTTTCCCTTTTGAGAGGGGAGCTAAAAGAATTAAATGAGCATGCAAACACACATGCATCCAGGCTCACTAAACCTGTCCGCATTTCATTAGTTTTGCTGTGGGTAATCAGAGGACAAGTTAAGCACAGCTTTCAGCTGCTTCACCTGAGCAACACTTGGGGGGATAATTAAGGACTTGCCTAAGAGAGCAAAGAGAGAGGCAGAAGAAAGAAGGAAGGACTTTGAGAAGGGAATAAATAAGTTAATTGGGATCACTTTCAAGAATGAAGCTGGCTTTGAAGAACACCCACTGAAGGTATTCAACCTGCTGGAATGAATGTATTACTCTAACACCCATGTGGAAATCAATATTGAACTACGTTGGGCTGCTTTCATGTAAACCCTCAGGAAAAGAGAACAGATTAATTTGGAGAATGGGGCTTCAGTGATGCCATGCCATGCTTTAGACATCATCCTGGATCTTGGCACCACCTTGCCAGTGACAGAGGCAGAGGGAACAATGGCCATCAGAGGCAACATGGGATAGGGAAGGAGTTGTGGGCACCTCTCAGTCAAGTATCACCCTCAGGAAACCAAATCAAACACAGGACAAGTTAGAGCTGTACCAGATGGTTTGAGATCGATGAGAGTGGCAGTTCTAAATGTGGGGGACAGGGTGCCAGGTGTACTGAATCAGGGTGGCCAGGATGATTCAGAGACAATGTGCCACCTGTCACAAGCAAGGGCTGCCCAGCCAGCTGGCAACCTCTGCCATGCCATCCCAATGCACATGTGATAGGGGGTGAGCACTTTATCCTGGTGGTGAGGCAGGATGGCTTGCCAGCCAGCAGGGCTGCCCAAAAGCTGGTCCAAGTGCAAGCAGGGTGTGCTGGCACACTGCAACTGACCTCACAGTGCTGAGGAGAGGTGAGCATTGACACGTGGCAAAGGACAGGTTGACAGTCCAATACTTGACCCATGATGAGTTTTTCTGCCTCCCCTTGCTCCTTTTGCCACATAGCTGGCACTGCCTGGTTCCCAGGACACAGTCACAGGTCTCTCTTCCCCCTCCATCCCTGACTATAGCCTTGTGCTGACAATGTGAGCAGTGGCAGTGTCCCAGCAGAGAACTGGGAGCCCAAAAGACAAATAATAGGGTGGTGTAAACTCATGCTTGGCATATCCAAATGGTTGAGGGCAGAGACACAGCTGCAAAGGGCTTCTGGACACGTGGAGAAAATGTTACACTGGCACAAGGCATTACAGAGGGTGGGAGCATTTCTGAAGAGCACAGTGCCTCCTGCCTTCCCCAAAGTCCCCAGCAGAGAAGGAAAGGAGTAAAACTCTCCGTCGCTTGCAAAGGCTGCTCCCACTGCACAGCCTGGAGCCAGCCCCTTCCTCCTGGAAACCTCTTCCCCTTAATGACAGCACAGTGCTCTAATGAACGACAATTTCGGTGACAGCACAAAATAAATGGGGAACACTCTCAATCTGAAGTTTGTATTGAATTAAATATTACAGCATTGATTGGGTTATTCATTTAGCATCTCACTCAATAAACATCTCTTGCAGCGCATGTTTCTCCATTTATCTTACCTTGTCGTGGAACCTGCACTTACCCACCAAGCTTGGCACTGCTGCCTGGCCGAGGCAGGGAGGAGGGAGGATACATGGCCCAGGAAAGCTTAGTTCAGCATTTCTTCCAAAGCGTGAGAGCTCTGCTTGCGAGTCACAAAATTGACCAGAGCTCTCTGTGGAGAGAGAGGTGTTTGCTTCTCTCAGGCTTGGCTAAAGTCAGCACAGGCTTCCGGGGTCTCTGCTGAGCTGTGACTCCAGCTCAAAACTCAGAGAGTTTTGGGGAGAGCAAATAAGGAGAGCTAATGCACTGCTGAGGGCTTATCTGTAACCTGTGCACACGTTTCTCTAGGGGCTCTTATATTAATGCCCCAAGTAAGTCATTTCTGTGGCTAAAAGAATGCAAAATCTAGTCTGATCCTGTTACTTAATCAGCAATATTACAAGAAGACCAGAGCTATTTTAAACTTTACTCCTTAGAAAACACTTGCGAAGCTAGAAAGGCCCATAAAAATGTCAATGCAAATGCAAACTCTCAGTGATTTGGGTGTAGGCAGTGAATCCACTCTCCTAGGCACAGAATGGACACAGCCTGTAAAATGCTTGGAAGCCTTTTGGGCTCCATAAGTAATCCAGGAGCCATTCTGGGAGATGGAATGCAATTACTAGGACTAGTTGATACCAATTTATTTAGTAAATGTGCTCTATTCTGCTCAGGATCTGATCGCAGCTGCCCAAATTTGTTTGTTGTTTGTATTTGTTCATTGAATTATTTGTGCAGGTAAATTATAGCCTATTAATCACGTTTATTATGACAGTGCATAGGAATTGACCAAGAATGCACCCCCTCTGCCTGCTTTCTGGGTAGTGTGCAAAGACAGAATAATAGGCAATCCCTGGCCTCATTTATGTTTGAATTGAGTGCTTTCATTATTTGCTATTTGTCAGTTGTTGGCCGTTCAAGTTGTTTAGCATCCTTTATTTTCCTTAAACCTGGTAACATAAGCTCTTCAAGTAAGAATTAAATGTTACAAAAATCACTGGGGCTTTGTTTTTCTTGGAAGGTAGGTGGTGGGTTGGGACAGATGGAGGTGAGAACATTCACCAGGAAGAGAGAAAGAACAGTTGGACCCCAATTTTTCCCAGTAGCTGCTTGCCTTGCTGACTGGGGGAGTGGGAAAGCTGCATGCAGTAATGACCTTGTGTTCCTTCCTCTCCCATTAGGCAGTTTCGTTGCATGTGCCTGTATAAGATTAATCCAGTACATTGTAGCTTAAGCTGACTTCTTATTTGTTTAAATAAAGGAGCTCAGAGCTGGTGTCTGATGCTCGACTCAGCTTTTGCCTTTCAGCTGTGACCTGAAGGCCTTTCAGACTTTCTGCTCTCCAGTCACTCCTTGGTAGCCCAGATCTCCTGGAACACTCATTGTTGCAAAACCAGGGCTGCTCTATGGGTCTGAACATGTGCCTTTCCCAGCCATAAGATGTGTTCCTATTACATGCCAAGGTCTGATAAAGCCACTCCTTTGTCTGTTGTCTTCCCTGCTTCCAACACAGGTTGCAACTGAGTCTTTTTCTGAAGTCTGCTCTCTGAAGTGACCCTCCACCCACTTTCCATCATGTTTGACACTTTGCCTTCCTGTTATCCATCTCTCTTCCTTGTTTTCATCCTTTTCCATGACTAGTCTATTTGATTCTCAGCACCTTTTAAACATAGACATACAAATGTATGCCCTGAACTTGATTAAAAGTTTGGGGTTTTTTGTTTTTTTCAGTGGATAATTTAATCTCTAATTTCATCTTGTTCAGATGAAAATTCTTGAACTGGAGTTCTCATGAATGTCAAAGAAGACCAAAAATGTTAAACCAAACTCCTGTCTAGTGAGGTCCTGTTCACCACAGTTTTCCACATAAAGCTGACCTCAAACAAGATTTTGTGCCAATAAAGGAAAAAAATGAGAAACTTCTGTTTAAAATTTTAAACTGGATCTCTACTTTCCACTTTAAACACCACACTTGAAATATTTTTCTTCAACCATGCCAACTTAGACTTAATGTGGTGCTATAGTGGAGTCCCTCAGATCTTCATATTAGGACTCACTTCTAAACAAAACCCTCTTGCAGAGGAGAATGGGGTAAAGCTCTACCCCCACATGGCCCTGCAACAGCTTTCAAGGCATAAAACTGCTTTTTTCACTTCATTTCCATCTTAAATTTTAGTCAGTGAAAATCCCAAGGTTCACTTAAAGGAAAACAAACAATCTCAGTGGGTGTGTTTTGACCCAGCTGTTATTAAGAATTTGACAACCTCTTGTATTCAACACTATAATTCTTCTAGGTATAGAGGTCAGATCCTTAAAGTTTGTATTGTCTTTAGGATTTATTCTTCTCTTCCTCTCTTTTTCTCTGACATACAGCTGACCACAGTGAAGCTTTCCTTGACAGTTTGCTCATGCTCATTATTTATCTTCCCTCCCATGCCTTTAAGCACCCTAGTTTTTCTTCCAGATAAACAGAGATCCTCAGGGAAAGCAGAGAGTTGGAGTTGAGAAGAGCAGAGGGAGGATTAGTCCCAGGGGATGCTGTGATCATCTGAGTTCTCAGTTTGAAGATCTGGGCTGTATTCCCTGGTGGATTTGAAATAACTGTAGGTGTGGAAGCTTGACTATAATGCCTTGTGGTTTAAATCCTTTTGTACTCACAAACTGGGGTCATCGTAGCTACATGGCACAATGAAATGTGCACACTGAAATGAGTAAGTGCTCTTTGTCTGGAGAGGGAATAGGAGCATTTCAAATTATCCCTTTGAAGAAGAGTTCTTCCTGGTGCTTATTTGATTTTGTTATACATAAACAAAGTGTTCAAGCTAAATGCCTTTGCTAGCTCAATTACTACAGTTTACTTACCAAGGCTCTGTTAAATGCTTTCAAGCACAAGTCCCTTCTGTACCATTAAAGACACTTTCCATTTCTGTGATACTGTATTAAGCTTCACACTTCCACTCCCTAGTGGACTTTGGCTTGTAACTGGATCCTAATACATCTTATTACACAAACCAAAGTGATCAGGCAGGGCTGTGCTGCAGAAGGACTTTTAGAATCCACTGTTCAAAACTTCTTGAAGAAGTCAATTTGGTGCCACTCCTCATTTCCCAAATTTTCCCCAAAGTCGGACGTATGCCTGGTTATTTTACCTGACACCACTTTTTTTACTTGTTTGCTGTATCTCAGTTAACATGGGGAGAAAAACAGCACAATATCCTCTTAGGAGACTCTCTGTGCAAGCTTTTGATCCTGAAGTCCTGGGTAACACCCTAGGTAGTGAAGTGGACAATGAACTGTAGTTGTGAGGGAATATTAACAGCAGGAGCAAAGGGGAATTCCAAATTCTTCTGCTAGGCGTGCAACAGATCCCTCCCATGATATCTGTGGCCAGTTCTCCCCAGTGTGAAGAAGAATGGAGCTATATCCCTTGCTGTCCAAGAAATCTCTATCACAGTTTCCCTGATGCCTCAGGAACAACTTTTCCATTGGTTGATCTCTGAGAGTGTTAGCTGTTTGCAAACACACTGCCACCCACATGTTTACTCACAATCCTCCCCAAGGCACATCCACACGTCCCACAGTTGCTCCTTGGTTTAGGTAAAAAAAAAATCAGATGGAAATGTATGCAGGTGAAGTCACTAGTCACTGTACTGTGTCTAATAAAAATCCATTGATGAGAACTGGGCTGCGATACAACTTTAATGACTAACCACAGTGGAGGGAAAACAACAGACATCACACAGGTAAATTGTTTAGTCTGTGCTTCCTAAAATACAGGTTTCCTGTGTGGGGGCACTCCATGTTTCCTAAAGCGTGGGCCACCTCCTACTTGAGAAGCTGCCTTACAGATGCCTCCCTTCCATTCAGAACCACGGGGGATGTGTTTCTTCTCATTGGCAGTGTAATAATACCCCTGTGACAGCTCCAGTGATCACTTGCAGAAGGAAGTCGTATGCTGAGGGTATTTTGTGTATTGTTAACATCTTTAAATGTGATTTAGCAGCTGGAAACAAGGAAGAGAAGCTGGAACCACAAGACCATCAGACCTGCGTCGCCTGTGTTTAACATCTGTGAGCTCAGAAATGGAGGCAAGAAAGAGATTCTCACTGTTAAACTCTGCCACAAGACAAATGAGGGCCTGTGGTAGAACTGCTTGATGAAGTTTCCCTTTCCTACATGCAACTGAACGCTACCTGCCTGTACAGAGGTATTCCCATGGTACCAAATAAATAAAATAATAAAAAAAAAATAAAGAAGATAATGTCTACTTGGAAAGAGAAATATGTCCTGTTTATAATGCAGACCAGATGCATTTGCCATATAAGTTCCTCTGAAACAATCCCTGAGGCAAAGAGGCTCTAACTGAACAAAAACTCCCGACTACACCTCAAACAATATAAGGCAGATCATGGTCTCCTTTTAAGGGAGGTCCAGGAACAAAACAGAAATCTTCCCTGAAAAGTCCTGGCAAAAAATCCAGTTTGACCAGAAAATCATCCACTCTGTCTGCAGACAAGCAGAAAAGGTTAAGCCTTGATGTGGAACTCAGGTCACCTCAATAATTTCCTCTGTTGTCAGTGTCATCCTGTAAAACTGGGGTAATCCAGTGGATGGAGGATGCTTTCAGGCAGCCTCTACTTGAAATTTCTGGCAGCAGTTCCCTGACCTCTGAGATCCTCCTGCCTGCAGTACATGTGCCCACCACAGCGTTATCCAGAAGCCTTCAGGAGGGAGGCACAGCTGCCCCATCACTTTGATGCAGCAAGTGAGGTGTGAGCACCACGAAAAGAACCACCCTGGAAACTGCAGCCCCCAGCTGCCAACAGTCAGACACGCCACACATTGCACAGGAGGGCTGGGAAGCATTTGGGATCTTTGTACCTGAATGGCAAATATGCCAGTCACACAGTGGTAAGCTGCTGACACAGTGCAAACCCACACTGATAATCAGGGCATGTTGATGGGGAAAATGTTTCTGCAGGCTTTGCGCTGGAACGGGGATTGCCCATGCATGTTCCTTTAAAATTAAACCAGGCAGTTTCATGTCCTGTTTACTCATAACTGCCCTGAGGCAGGATGCTTTACACACTGCAACCACGAGAGATGTGCCTCCGTGTGCCAGTGCCTGGTTCAGCTCACATTTACACAACTGTGTTCATTGGTGCTGTACAGAGATGGTACTGAAAGGATGCAGGTGCACAACTCGAAACACTGCAGTATTATCCCATATCTCTACTAACAGCATTCTGGAAAACCTAAATCTGAGTGACAGGGAGGTAGCTTTTATTTTTGCTGGTACAACAGCATGAAGCCATTTGTGATGGTGGGGAATCCCTGCCTTGGGTTTGCTGGAGCTTTATGGCATTGCATTGGTGGAATAAGCCTACACAGGTGGGTGCTGATCTCTAGTAGTTATACTGGTATAAATTACCCAGACAGAGGCAAAATCTCACTTATTCATGCTCCCTTCAAATTACACTCCCAATTTTCAACCCCGATTTGATATGCCCAAAGCTCTTGGTCTCTGAGCCCATTGTCAAGCATGAACACTGACAGAAAGGCATAAATTCATCTCCAACCACAGGGTTTACTCCCTGCAGTGGGAAGGCAGGTGGCAATGAAAATGAGCTGAATTCCCAGGCAAGTGATGAGCAAGGCAGGGAGACAGCAGGTTCACATGAGGTCCTGTGCCCAAGCCCTTCCCTGCCATCCTGGGGACCATCAGTAAGGAGGTCGTTTAGCCAATACATATTTTCCTCTTTAGTACATAATAGTAACCGGAATAAAAGGTTTGAATTACAAAGCAGGCTCACCCAACACATTCTCTGAGCAATGACTGCCATTTGTGTCAAGAAAATAAAGAAGGAGGGAGCGTGCTGGTGCACATGGGCAGGAGTGACTGAGAGTGAGGCAGAGCGTCAACAATTGAGGCAGCAAGCTGGAAGTGAGAGGCTTACCCTGCTGACGGAAAATTAAGAAAAGCCACAACGACAAAGGAAATTTGATTAAAAGAAAAAAAGTAGATTGTTATTGCAAAGTCGAGTGCTTTGTTCTAGCAACAAAGCAATACCTTTCACCTAAGCCTAATAACGATTCCTTCTCTTCCCCTTTCCTGAGGCTTGTCGCCTATCTTGCCTTTCCCCACAGCCAGTGAACCAGGGCCAGTGGAGGTGTGGGGTGCCTGGGAGCTGGCTGTGGGGTAAGATTGCTGTAGGGCTGAGGCAGTGAGCCTCCCTCTGTAGCTCTACGAGGACCACATCCTTCCTCTCCTGCCACCTCTCTTCTTGCATCTCTCTCTCGGCCTCTTTCCCTGCTTCTCTGGTGCCCTTCTCTGTCCCTCTCCCCACCTTTCCCTCCCTCCTTCCCTGTCTTCTCCTGCCTCACCCTATTTTTTCCCTTTCTCTGCCCCCTCTATCTCCTCTCCCTTTGCTTCTTTCCTGTCACTTAGCTGTGCCTCTGCTTTCTCCACTTCACTCTCCCCCTCTCTCTCCCTGGCTGCGCTGGGTTACTAATGTGCAGTAATGGTATGGCTGGAAAGTCATTTGCGCTCCCCTTCTCTTTATTTTTTTCCTGCAGTATTATTAAAACTGTTCCATCACTGGCTGTAATGGGAGCGTCTGTATTTTCTCCCTCTCCCGTATCCCTGACATGACATAATGCCTGCCCTCACCAAGACGCTATAACACCGAGGTAATTGAAACATAACTCACCGTAAATTACAGGCCGTTGTTCCAGGCAGGGACCCGGCCATGCTTCCTGGAGCTCATTCCAACTGGAAGCTAAACATTACTTGAAAAGGGATGCTTAAGCAAAACAAAGCCATTTAAAGAGCAACACAAACACGGGGAGGGAGGGGAGCACAGGGCTTGGGCTCTCCTGGAGAGGTGGGGTCCCACCTGTGTGGCAGCTGGTGGGACTGAGCAGCCAGCAGGGGATTGTGGTGACTTCTCTGTGGTCTGTGTGTTCCAAACCGGGGAGACCAGCACTGAGGTGGCCTTGCAGACACAAGTCTTGGCATCAAATAAGCATCTCTGTTAGCAGAGAGGCTGAGGACAGGGCAGGCTGTGTAAATGACTTCTTAGCTAAAAAGCACATCAGGCAGGGCAGAGGTGCAAGGCTTTGATGGGACTCCTGTAGAATCGATGTGCTCTAATGCCCACTGCAGGTGTGGTAACCTGAGGCTCTATCCATCCCTGTGGGATCTGAGCTCTTCTTCTTGACAGTGATGAAGCTGCAACCTCCAAAAGGCCCAAATCAATGTGGGCTGCAGGATCCAAAATACTGCAGAGGACATTCCTCCCTCCCCATTCATAAACCCAGCAACAGATGTCTGTATTCAGACCTGACCCTGAGACTTGAGAGACCTTGAGCCCTTGGACGTTCATGGTTTTAGATCTAGATGTCCCACTGGTCTCCTGAATAACTTCAGGTAAGTCACTTTGCTTTCCTCTGTGCCTCAGTTTCCCATTCCACAACACGGGAAAAACACTGACTTCCTTTGTCAAGCAGCCAGTGATCCTGTGATAGGACAAGGGGGAATGGCTTTACACTGCATTTTGATTAGATAATAGGAAACAATTGTTTATTGTGAGAGTGGTGAGGCACTGGCACAAGGTTCCCAGATAAATTGTGGATGCCCAATTCCTGGAAGTGTTCAAGGCCAGGTTGGATGGAGCTTTGAGCAACCTGGTCTGGTGGAAGGTGTCTCTGCCCATGGCACTGGGGTGTAACTAGATGATCTTTAGGGTGCCCTCCAACGCAAACCCTTCTATGATGCATTGTCCCAGAGATGTACCAAAAGCATATGACGGTAAGGGAGGGGTGATTACTCCACTGCTGCCAGGAGCATGAACTGCTAGCAAACATCATTTTGCAGTCAGAAGAGAGCCCTGAAATCAAGGCCCCTGCGTTTTGGGTTTGGCTCTTGCTTTGGCTGGTTCTGCACCCACCAGCAAGTTTCTCTGGCACACCCTGACTCGGCTGAACCCCACCCTGTAGTATCACACAAAGAATTGGCTGCATTTAGGTTTGTTCCCTCATCTCTTGAGTTCTGGGAAATTTTGAACAAAACACACAAAAGCCAGAATGTGCAGTGATTTTTCTGTAGTAATGGAAGTGAGTATTTGGAAACTTTTAAAAGGTCAAGATTAAACAGAACAGCCTATCTCTCACAAGCACAAATTGGGGTCTGCCCAGGGCCTTTCCATCTGTTGTCACTGGACACTGTGGCCCAAATTTGTGCCTTGGTGTCATGTGGCTGGTGTCATAGGAATAACAGGGTCTTGTGAGAAACAGCCCTCAGCTCAGTGCTTCGCAACATACAAAGGATTTTATTTTAGGGAATGAGATTTACTATTTGTCCAGGATGAAATGGCAAAAACTCAGGGAACTATGACCCTGTGACTGCTCTGGTCTTCCTTGGAGACCTTCACAGTCAAAACTATTACAGTCAGCAACGTAGCTACTGCTTCCTGGAAGAGCCCTTTCAAGGGCAGTCGGAGAGAGGTGCTCCTGGTGCGATGTGGTGTGGTGTGGAGGTTCACTGCGTCTGTATGCTCTGGGCGATTCCTAGCCTTGGAAGGCAGGGCTGCAGAGCCACAGGGGACAGAGGTCTACACAGCTGCAGAAATAACGCCTTGGTAGAGGCTTCTTTGCAGTGTTAAGTGGTGCATGCCTGAGGCAGTTGTGGTACCAGAGAGTGAACTTGCTCCCGAGGTCACAGGGCTGCTCCACGGGTGCCTCTTGCTCCTGCCCAATACTTCTGGGCTTCACACTTCTAAGGGAGCAGGAGAAGTCAAGTAGTAGTGCAGGGAAAAAGTAGTGTTGTGTGGAGGGTCCTGCAAGAGCCCATATCCCCTATTTACCCACATGCCATGGTTGCAGCACCTGAAACAAGTCGATGCAGCATCCAATACCATCTTCTGCGGCAGCAGTGGTGTGGAGGTGGCATAGGTGTGTGGTCTCCCAGCCCTTGCTTTTCCTGCTGCCTGGTTGGAGCTGATTGCTTTCTGTGAGGCCTGCCACATGCCCCTTGAAAGTGTTTCCATCAACCCTCTTAGTGTAGCTAAGGTTTCAGCAATCTCACTCCTCCTCTCTTTGACATTATTGGTTTATCTTTGTCCACTGGCAAAGTTCCCAAGCAATTCAACAATAACAGTTGTTTCTCTGTGGCTGAAAAAGTCATCTCTAGGACTGGCTGTTATTGATCATCTTACAGGAACCGGACATTTTCTTTTCCTTTCCCATTTTTTAAAATACATATTTTGAGTTTCAGTCAATTTTAGTGCTCATGAAAATGGAAGAGTGATGGTGTTGACTAGAGCTAAACTTAGCTCTCTATGGCTTCCCCTATGCACACATCTCTACTAATGCACCACATTACGAACTTGCATCAACTTCTGGCCCTTCCAGCCTGGGGCTTCCCTCATCAATTTGCCAGTAGCCCCTCCTGTCCTGCAGCCCACCCATCTCCTCCGGCTCAGGCTTCCCATACCAGCCCTTCACTACTCTCCCGTGCAGTGCTGATCTGCCAGCTCCTGCCTAGGCGGGGATGTGGGGGTGGAATGGTTGCTGTGCCCCAGCTGATGATGGTGGGAGATGCTGTCAGACTTGCCAGAGCACGGTGAAGGCAGAGGCACTTCACTGCCCAGAGTGACAGCCCATCAGCTGGTCCTCTGAAGCAGTCAGTCAGACACTTCCAGCCCCTCTTGCCTCCAGCCCAGGGGCTCTGTGGGGACAGACAGAAGAGCAAACGCTGGCAACCTGCTTTTCATTGAGGCTGAGGTGTTCTCTGTCTGGATAAACCTGATGGAACTGGCATGGGAAAATGGGGCAAGGTAGGACAGCTAAGGGGAGATATGCTTTTCCCACTGCACTCTTCTTCCAAGAGCTCCAGAACTCCAAATACCAAAATCAGACTGAGCCCTTACTCATCTTATGACACTGTTTCCTACTTCTCAGCTTATGCAGTTCTACTGTTGTCTTAGGAAAGCCAGTGTAAGCATACTGTGTCTGGGATGCCTCTTGTCCTATTGCCCCATCACAGGGATAAATGGCTCATCAAACCTCTAGAAATCAGGTGCTCACTCCATCCAGAACAATACTAGATTGTAACTAGCATTTCAAATCACCATTTCTAAATGAAATACCAAAAAGTCATAACATGTAATTTCATTTCCAGGCTATTGTTCGTTTTTTTTAAGAAAGAAAAAGAATTTAAAAGTCTGTATACATATTTTAGTCTGGTGTGGGGGAAAAAAAAAGGCATGTGAGGGTAAAACAAAAATGGAGATTTTGATTTTGAAGAATTGATTCAAAATAGAGAGGAGGAATTAATTTTGAATCAATTCAGAATATCTGGTGAGAACATACCCATTATTCCTTTGTCTACTTTCTCCCTTCCTCTCCCCTCCTACTGTACTCTATCAGGTAAATTAGGTAAGAAGAAATAACAGCAAGCAAGGACACACATCAGTGATGCCAGAGTTTTCATTAAAATGTTTTAAGTTGGGACAATGGCTCTATTAATCTTCCACCCTCGGTGGGAGCGCGTCGCACACAAGCCTCTGCTGTAGTGAGCCTGAGAACAAAATGGCTGTTGTCTCAGCAAACCCACTGAGACCCCACACTTGCAGAGCACAGAGGGTCTCCCTTTGGTGTCTGCACAAACAGACAGATGTGTGCAGCAGCACTAGTACCACCGTGCCCCCTCTCTGCTCTGCAGGGTGTTTTGCCACCTGTATCCCACTTGATGGCTCAGTAGGGACTGAGCTCCTGGCTACAGCCTCCCACGAGGTCCCTGACTCTCAGAAGCTCTGACCCAAGATTCTGGAACCAAGCCACTTTGCATTTAATTGTTTTGCCATCCTGAACTTGTGTTCAGCCTGAATCCCTTCTGTCCTGGATCCCTGAGGACAGCTCTGACCTGCTTGGTTAATTGGAAGTGGCTAAAGCCATGGAAGGCAGCTATGGAGGTAGAGGGGGCATTGTTGGGTTCAATTTGCAGAGAGTGTTGGAAATCTTTTGCTCAGTTTAACAGTAATTCACTATTAGGGTGAGATGCTTGCCTGAGTACCTGTGGGAGATTTCTGAGAAGTCCCAGGGGACTGTGGAAGTGATGGCAATTATCTTCATCTGTTCTGTGTTTTATTAAATAATGGTGAGAACTGTGAGAGCTGGACATGAGGAGAGGAGGTAAGGCTGAGTGAGGATGTGGGAAAAAGGTGCATGTTAGAAAATAGAATGGTAAGAAGCATGCTCATGTGGCCAGGTATATATTAGAGTGAATGATTAAAGGGGATGAAGAGGGAAGAATAACGAGCGTGCTGGCTTAGACTATGACAGGCAGAGGGTAATGACTGGGGAGGCTGGAGTTAAAAAGAAGGTGCTGTATCAGTGGGATGGTGCTCACTCATGTCCCTTTCATGACACAGACAGAGAGGAAGAAGGCACAATGGAAAAGTGTGTGTGTGTGTGCATGTGGTGCCAGTGTGTGTAACACCAGGGGAGAGGAGAGAAGGGGATGTGTGATGCCAAGCCTGTGCTGATGGACTCTGCTGGGGGAGGGAAGGGGCTGGAGGAGCCGACAGAATGTGCGTGTGCTGGTGAGGCATTTCCCAGCTCTGGAGTCCAGAAAGGCAGAAGCATTCAGGTTTATGCTGATGACACATCTTTCCACTTGGGCAAATGGACGGATTCCCTCTCTAAATCACTCCAACGTGATTTTAATAGCAGGCAGAGGTGGCTTTTGGATAACAAATGGGTACTAAACCCTAAAGAGACACAGGCTGTGTCATAGAGAACAGATGGTAAATTAAAAAGAATGGAAGCCTGTGACTTCGCCTAGCTGTGCTCCAAGCCAGGGAGCTCTCAGTCTTGTTATACCAAGTATTTAGTATTTACACTGCAAGGTTGCTTCTTTGCCTACCCTGACTTGGAAGATTGCAATTATGTATAATAACAGTGAGATCACACTGATTAGAGAGGTGGCAGGAATGGCAAGGCTGGATGATGGTGATGATAATCATCATTCTTATTAGCGATCATCAATAATTAATAATTGCATTGTTTATCCTTCATCAGTGGCAGAAAAGACACCCAGACGTGCTAAAAGGTTTAAAAATCAGCTTGCTTTGTCTTGTTTACTGACAGAGAAAGTCTTCCTTTGCATTTGCTTTCTACTTGGCATTGCCAGGGCGCTGGGTCCCTGTTCACCTTCCAGAGAGTTTATAAGCCAGTGCTCAGTGCCCTTTGGCTCAAGAGGGATGAAAGCATGTGTTAAGGGCTGAGCACACACTTAAACACGATGCAGAGCAGCGATTGAAGGCAGCTTGCTTTTGGAGTGGTGGGAGCACCGGGGCCACAAAATGTATTAATAGGCAGTGACAGACCAGAAGAGAAGCTGCAGTAGGAACCCTCTGTAGGAATGCCACGGGGTGTGACATGGTCCTTTGAAGCTGCTCCGGTGATTAAGATCCAGCTGTTACTGCCAGCCTTTCCCCTGCCTTCTCCCTGCTCTCAGAGCAAGGCTGACCCCTCAGGAGTGCCAAGCTGAGGAGCTGCAGGAGGGTTGGCAGAGACCCCTGCAGATGGGACATGCATCCTGGTGGCAGCCAGCTCCTCTGGAGGGAGACAGCGCGAGAGCTACCTGGCATGCTCCAGCTCTGACAGTAGTACTGCAGAGAATGTAAGGTGATTGTCGCAGTGTCAGTGAGAATGAATGCATGTTCATGAGTCATATGTGTGTCATGGTACTTCTTGCACTATTTCGCAGCCCTGTGAACTGGGATAACTGGGATGGTGTGGTAAAATGTGGCAAGGGATCCCATCAAGGAAACATGGCAGTGCATGAGCACAAGAATTTGCTTTAAACACAAAAGCAGCCAGTAAAGGCAACACTATTATTGCTTCTCTGGCTGATATACATGAGAGGGAGCAAATCCTAAAAGCAACTGAAGCCATAAAGCTAATCATTTACCAAGGCAGTAAGATATTGATCTTCCCCCATCTGAGCTGTGTCAGGCTGGCATACTGGAAGATGTTTGTTCCTTTTAAACAGGTACTTGATGAGGAAAGAGTGAAGGCAGCACTATTAACCTAGAATGTCGCTTGTTTGTTATGTCACTACAACCACCATGATAAAAAGACCAGGCTTTTAAACACCAAAAGAATCCCCAACCCTATGAATGGTCCAATTAGTAGAAAAGAAAATATGGTAACAAAGAGAAAAAAACCCAACTAAACAAAAACTAAACAGCTTGAAAGTAAGAACATTTGGTGGTTTTGTGAGCTATAGTGTGAGGAGGTGGACAGAAGCTCACCTATACAAAATTAGTTTGATTTGTTGGTGTTTGATGTAATAATATTCTGCAATTTAGATTTACCAGTTTTCATGAACAGAGTAGAAGCAAAAGTATACTTTCACACCAAGAAACCATTCCAGCAGACTTACTGCTAGTAGGAAATGATAGGTTCAGCTGAGAACACAGATTAAATGGATAGAGGCGATGGCTCCAAACAAAAGAGAGCATTCAAATATAATAAAGTAGAATAAAGACCAAGACTAGAAAAAAAAGTTATAGTTTTCAACTTTAAATTTTCCACAACTCCTGACTAATTTGGTGAGGTGTTCCTACCTTTGGCTATACTGAAGTAGCCAGCAGCTAGAGAAGGGCAGAGTAATACAGATGCCCCTTACAGACTGAAACACCTCACCATGGCTTTCAATCCTATTTGTGTACCTCAAAAATGGCCTAGTAGCAGTACAGATCCCTTTATCATCAACTTACTTTTGGAGATACTAGAGCGACTTTTCTTTACCTTTTGTGTTTCCCTTTGACATAGTCCATAAGCCATTAGCAGCGCTGAGGAAGTAGAAAACCACTGCATTAGATAACTGTGCTTGAATAAAACCTTTCGAGGCTGGTTCTGCAAGGGAGTGACAAGTTCCAGCTTTAGCTGTGCACATGCTGCCCGTGAGGTGATATCCCAGGGTCTGTGTGCACAGACAGACTGCCGTGCTGGGAGAGAGAGATGTTAGTCAAAGCTGGGGAATGTGTCAGAGGCAGCCGAGAAGGTTAAAGAGGCATGCCTTTAATGATTAAAAGTATTTTTGTGTTGTAACAGCACTCGAGCTTTTCTGAACTTCCCTAACATGTTTTTTATCCTGAGGCTGTTAAAAATATCTGTCCTTTTAGGATTATGACAGAGGTGTACAGATAACTCTGTGAAGAATTTTTTTTTCAAATCTTCAACATTCAGTGTCATTCCAAATTTCAGAAAATAAGTGTGGAAAACAGCCTGATGACAGTTTTGTGACATCTACTTCTCTACCTCCATGTGCCTTTTATCCAACAGGAAAATAAAACATTCAGTTAAGGAAAAGTGAAAAAACGTGTGATCCCCATTTTCCCCCCACCCATTTCTCAACCACCTACATTTATGTTTTGTGTACTGACTGGAATCTTGCCACCTTCTACTCACTTCACATAGGTCTTAATCCCGGATGGTTTTTCTTGTCCCTTGCTGCATGTGTGACCCTGTCAGCCAGGTGGAGGGGATGGGAGTGCTGGTGGCATGGGGCATAAAAAGGAAAAGGCTCTTGCCTGAAGCTGCAGGAGGATATGACCTGAGTGTTAGGGATGAGTGCTCAGCACAGCACACACTGCCCTGCGCCGTGAGCCCACTTAAGCTCTTAGATGGCCCCATTTCTTTGGGGTACAGAGAAAGTAGTGGTCCTGCACTGCAAAGGAATCTTTTGACATTGCTTTGGGGAAATCTTGAGGTGGAAGTCCACTGGATGAGGTTACATGTGAAACTTCATCTCACAAGGTGCATCTCCTCTCCTGCCTGTTTGTGGTAGAGTACTGAACCTCAAACACCAACCTTATTTAAATGAGTGACCGCTAGATTAAAAGCAGCCTTGATTAGTGACAGAGGCATTTTCACATCAGCTACAGCAAGTTCAAGGCAACTGCTGTTCACGTTAAAGCGAACACGGCTTTGCAGTGCTGTTCACGAGCACAGAAAGCATGCTGCCATCTGTTCTTAATTACATTTGTATGGGGTCTTGCTCTTCAAGTCATTTTGCAGAGTCCGGTACTATTGATTTCATAAAAGTTACATAAATTTGTCTGCCACTGGTGCTATTAAATTTCACTAGCAGTTTCAGTGGGGAACCTTGAGATTCTCTCTCTTCCTGGGTGCTGATGCTGGAATTTACAAGGACAGTTCTATGGGTTTATTTGAGATACACCTCAGCAGACCATTTTTAGGCTCATATTAGAGTGAAAGGCAATTAGGATAGAGCAAACATAGATCCTATCAGCATATGAAGAAGAAAGGACCCAATCTCAGCCAAAATAAAGTGGAATTTTGCCATCTGCGAGACAGAAGAGGTGCCCTGTCTTTCCTGAATTGCACTGGATGTCCCAGCTGTATAGATCCGGGCAGATGCTTGCCCTATGCTTGGAGCAGAAATCTAGTGGATTTCTGTACCAATGTCTGTGGTGACTGATACAGAACTCTTACAGATGTGGTGATGTGTGCAGGTTGGTCCACGTCTGCTCAGGAGAACCACTGTGCAGTGGATGGGACCTACTGCTTTTGCATCTGCCAGTGTTTCATCTTCCAGCTTGCCTGGTCATTGGCTGCCCTGATGGGTCAGTGGTGTGGTTCTGCAGGGGGCATGAGAAAAGGAGAGTGTATAGTAGTATTTAGCTTCTTTTTGGCTGGCTCGTGAAGACTGGAAATATGGCTGTCTTAAAACACCCAGTGCTCCTTTGGTGACACCAGATCTGTTCAGCAGTGGTGACCTAGATGTCGAGTCTTGGGTTCCTGTGCCACCAAGAGTGCACAGCTTCCACTGTCGTCTGCTGGTGTTTGTTCTTGCACATGCAGTGCCATGTACCGAATCATAACGAGATAAATACTGGGGGCCTTTTGCACTCTACTTCTGCTTTGAGGGCTTTGTCAATAATCCTGAGTTGCCTTCTGAAGTTTTTCCTTACAGCCTTGTCAGCTAAAAACCTCCAATATTTTCATATGTGCCTGTTGCAGGCAAAACAGTCTCAGTTCAGGGAATTTTACTGAATTTGATTTATTTCCAATTAACATAAAGTTTTACTTACTGATCTGGCTGATGGAAAACAAAGAAAACTTACATAATTAAACACCAAGGGAATTTTCTTTTCTTCCTGTTCCCCAGGCTCAGCTTCAGCCCAGTATCTCTCTTCCACCAGCCCCCTTCCCTCCATTTTCAGTATGTTTTACACTGTCCCTGCCAGTTCCTTTGGTGAGGAGATGGACAGTGTAGGGAAGTAATTTTCTTGTTGCTGCTCCTGGATTTTGCTCTTTTCTTCTCCTGCTCTTCCCTCTCACTAATTCCCTTCTCCACCCTGGGTCAGTCACAGGCTGCTGTCCATTCAGGAGTGTGCTCACTCCACTGTGGGTCCTCACAGGCACAGTGCCCTCCCAACGTTACCCCAGCAAGGAGCCCCTCCCTTCAAAAGTTGTTCCAAGCCCTGTGCTGTTCCACATGCCTCCTCCTGTATCTGCTGCTGTATCCCTTCCCATGTCTCCTTTTGTGCCTCCTCACATCTCCTCCTGTTTCTCAACTTTTCAATTCTCTCTTGTGTCCCCATGTGTCCCCTCCAGAGCCCCCTGCCCCAGCGGTGCTGCCTTGCCTTAGCACTGTTGGCACAGCAGGGCTGGAACCCCTCTGACTGCCCATGGTCTTGGTGTCCCACCTGTTATGGAGAGACAGAACAAATTGGGACCAGTACAGGACAGACCCTGAGCCCTCCTGCACTGGTACCCCCTCCACTGCTACCAAAACCTGTGAGACTTCCCTTTCATAGGGGTCAGAGAAGAACCTCCCGTGCTCAGGTGCAGCCAGGGCTTTGGGAGGAGGAGAAATCTCACATTGTGCAGTGTGAGGCTTACGGTACACTCCCAACAGTGGCCATGGACTGGGCTGCAGGATGCCCTGTCTCTGGCATCAAAGGGGTCACTGCTAGTTTCTGCACAGGGATGCCAGTGATACACAGTCACTGTCAGACTTCTGATGGACATGCCACTCTCTCCCCAGGGTACCTTTTTTCCTCTGTGTGCATCCTGGTCTTCCTGTATATGGGAATAGTCAGAAAGAGGGTTCAGAGGGAATTTCTGCCTTGTAAAATGTCTCATCCATTTACTTCTCCAAAAGAAGCCAAAGCTGCCAAGTTTTCAGTGCTGAAGTGGAAAGAGTGTTGGATAGGAAGTCAGCACAAGGTCAGGTCTGCTCCCAGCTCTGCCGCTGGCAAGCTGGATCCAGCACTTCAAAATGCTTTTTTTTACTTGTGTAACCCAGACTGTGCCTGTTATGGTGTATTTAGTCTGGAAGCTGTACAGAACACAGTCTGCCTCTCACCATGTGTGTGAGACACCCAGCACAACAGGATCCTGGTCCCTGCTGAAGCCTTGAGGCATGACAGTAACACAAATAATAAATAATAATACTGTTATCAAAAGAACATACATATTTATATGAAAATGTACCGATGCAAAGCACCTTTGATTGACAGTAATGCTCAGCACACTCACAGTGACAGGATTACATCACATCTGTAGCCAAGGCTTTATACACAAAGTGCAACCCATAAATTAAACTGGTGATGATCTCTGCCTATGGCAACCAGCATCCTCACTGATTGCTCTCCCCTAGTGTCACACCAGCAGCTTCTCACCAACACATAGCCACAGAGCCACCTGGTCAGAGGGAGGGGCAGGTAGAAGGAGAGTCAGGACAGGAGCTTTTCTCTCCCATGCATCTGACCTCACAATGCAACTTTTGGGACAGCCCCCTGTTATGTTGCTTAAGTACATATGACAGCCCAGTGAGAAACAGCCCTTACTTTCCTCTTCTTTCTACTCCTCTCCTCGTCTTCTTTCCTCCTCTCCTCAGTCTGTGCAGCTGTAAGACAGAGATCCAGACTCACAGAAAATGCAGTGTAGGGTGTTTTCCCATGGGAACTGGCATTGTGTGTGAACCTGTACCCCACCCATTTAAACCCTCTTGCTGTAGCTGGGTACCCATTGGCTGAGGGAACCTGGGCACTGGGCAGAGGAATTTCTCAGGGGCACACACCAGCACCCCACTGTGCTGACAGATCTTCCATGCTGGCGGTAGCATCACCCTGAGTCATCAGCACGGAGCATGCCTGGAGCAGCTCCGCAGAAACACCGCCTTCAGACAGCGTCGAGGAAGAATTTTAACTCACCCACACAACTGTAACGCGACCACACATCTCTCGATGACAGCAACAGAAATGTCATCACCCTTGGTAAACAGACAGGGTGTCATTTGTTTTTCTCTTATTTCTGCCCCCTAGGAATTATCTGTGTAGCATGGGGGTATGTCGGGTAAGTCCTGCCTTTCCCCTCGCCAGGAAGGGTGTGCACATGGGGGAGGAGGCAGTGTGTCTGTACTCAGACACCTCGGTGGCTCCTGTTGACTCGTAAAGGAGATTCACATGGGCAGAGGAGAAATCGGGTCCCAGATGCTGGAGAGAAAACGGCAAAGTAATTCTCCACTGCTGCTTCTGCATACTTCAAAAAGACATTAGAAAAGAGAAATGCATAACTGAAAGGTGCTGAATAATTTGGGGAAATGGGGTCACGCCCACCCACCCATTTGTAGAGCTTAGAGATCTGTATAAAGATGCAAATGAATACATCTGTTGTGTCATTAAATGCAACTGCAGCAACCTAGATGAAAGGAAAAGTAAGTGAGGGAATGAGGGAGAAGTGCTGACTGGTAATAGTGCCACAAAGTTGTCGTCTGTGATGAAGATCTGCCAAGTGCAAAGCCCCAGGCTAGTACTGCCGGTCCAGGTTCAGTACCCATTTTTTTCCTCTCTCTCTTTCTCTGCTTTTTCTCATAGTCTCCTGACCTGGCATCAACTATAGTTCCTTGTGCTCTTCATATGAAGGTTGTGGGAGGTGATGGATGTGGAACCACAGCTTCATCCCCTCTTTAACCTGCCTATGGAGTCTGGCTTCATCAGCTGGTGTTTCTTAGGGAGGGGAGAAGATAGGACAGAGGTACCTGCACCTCTGAGGAGACAGCAGCCCTCTGCTGTTGGAAGCACCTCTACCTGTGGGAAGGGACCGGGGCTGAGGTCAAGTGACAAGGTGTGTTCACAGGCTGCCGTGAGTAATTGAATGTGGGAGTGATCCTGACAGCCTCTCTGGCCCCACTCGCTGCCTGGGCATGAATTAGCCGTGATGCTGGGATCTGAAAAGACACTTTAGAAATGTCACAGCCAGAAGGACCTGTTAGTGTGACACCCAGCATCAGGCTGGCGCTGCCACCCAGGCACACTGGCTCAGCAACAGGAGGGAGAAGAAACTTTCCCCATTCCTTCAGTAGAACAGAAAGCACCCCCTGAACACCCCATTCCCCTCCCCACCATCCTCACCACACAGCCCTGACAGAAAGCAGGGGTCCTCCCACCTGTAGGTGGTTCACCATCCCTCCATCCTGCTCGTATTCCCAGGCTGACAGGTGGGGAAATGCTTGCTCTTTACTTCAGCCCCACTCCCACACTCCTGCAGGCTGCTGTGCTCTTCTGTGGCAAGGCTCTGTCATTACAAATTCTCTACTCTTCTTGAGGACATCCACAAGGCTGCTCCAGTGACCACAAGCTCTGAGGCCCTTTCTCCTGCCTTTCTGGGGCTGGAGCTGTTGTCACGAAGTTCAGATCTCGTGTCTGGTTTCTCCCAACTATTGTGCTGGCCATCAAATTCCCTCATCTTGGGCCTGCTTGTCTATGTGCTTGTTTTTGAGCTTCAATCTCCTAATTAATGCTGGTTGTTTCCAATTTTCCTTTTTTTTTTTTCTCTGAACACGGTACATAAACATTCTGAATTCCATGCTATCTCTCTTACAGCTCAGTGTTACTGAGATTTTCTCCTTGGTCATCTTCTGGAGTGACTGTGCCATGGTGGCTTCTGAGGCATCTGAAAAACTTTGCTGGAAGAGCTCCCAATTCTCACACATACACAAATGAGTGTTTATACAAATATATACATATGCTTTATATGCTCTTTCCTAATACATTTTATTCTTGACACTTGAGAAATTTGCCTTTTCAAAGGGCCAAGTATATAAATATATATATTATTTCTTGACAGGATATTCCCTGTGCTCATATTCAGTGTAATCAAATCATGATCACTGGTCCCTGTAGCTGCTTCCAGGGATTGACAGCTTTGGCTGCAACAGGTTTTAATGAGCATCCAGTGAGTAAAACCTTTTATTAACTCTCTCATCGAGGTGATCAGTTGGACAGGCATGTGTGAGCCCTCTTGTGGGTGTATATATATGTCCAGCTGCAGGGACACTCACAAATGCAAAAGGAATGTTTTTTCCTTGCATTTTTGTACCTGTTCATGCTATTGGTATTATCCAAAGGCTTATGCAGGTGCATAGGTCTGCTTTTCCCAGTGACATTTCCCTGCACTGTTATTAACCAGTCATACACTAATCACCCCGTTAAACATGGATCATTGAATAGCTTCTCATGACAATTTGCAGTCCAGGAGCTTATCATTCTTCTAAGTTATTTATAATTGTCCTCGGTGTTTCTCTCTCTTTATTTATGGTTCCCAGGCTGCTTCCTATCAGTGCATATCAGAATAATGTTCACTTGAATATGTTCAAGTCTGAATTTTTTTATACTTATTTCCACGTCTGTCTATCTCATTCTGCACCCCTCATTGACTTGAGACCTACCTTTCAGAGCAGCAAACAGCTTAGACCAGCACTTCTTTCTTCTTCACCCTTCCTAATTAGAACAATAGACTTTTACCTCACCCTGAATGTAATATTTTCACAGTAGAAAATAATCATCTCTACACTTAAGATGCATAGGTGATGTTTCCTGTTGACTGCAAGAAACCTCTAGTAAATTTTGAAATTGGAATCCTTCCATAATAACTGTATTTTTAATTTCCATATGCTAGAGAGATGAGCTGAATCATTATTAAATCACTAATTTCATGGAGTCTGAAAGACCTCAGTAGTAAAAAGTTTTGTTGGTAAACATGAGGATCAGTCTCTGCCGTGGAGAACTGAGTAACTAAAAAAATACAGTGGTGTCTTTAATGCAGAGCATGACACCTATGACTTTACTCACTCCGTTCCTCCTCGGATGTTTGTTACTTACACTGCTTAAGATTCCAAGTAATGTGGCTAATCCCTGTAGGTTTCAGCAAGGACAATAACAGGAAATTTGTTCTCATCCCTGGGAATTTCCATTTCCAGCTGGCCTGTTTCCCTGATGCCTAGGACTGCTGTATAAATAATAGGAAAATCTCTTTTCCTTCACAATTTTAGCGCAGCAGCTCAATTTGTTTGCAGCATGCTGATCTTGAGTTCGTATTGCATTTGCCTTCTTAGCACCTTCCCTCTGTGACATCAGTCAAGCGGTCGCCTGGCTGCTCCAGCTTGTTCCTGACAGAATGGAGTAGCTTTGAAATGGAGGCCATTCTGCTCGTACATGGCTGCATATATATATAAAAGACTGAAGACAGCATTACGAAACCTCCAGCAACTTGACTACGCACTGCAGCCACTTATTTTACACTGACACCAGAACATTCTTTTTTCCTACTCACCAGCTGGTGAGAAGTGTCAAGTGACAATGCCAGCAGATCGCAGGAGGAGTCTCTGCCTTCAAACACCAGCCTTCATTAGCATGAGGACAACTGCACCAACCCTGCTGCTACTGGTCCTTGAAGGTGCTTACGCCCCAGAGTACTCCTGTTCCCTGGTTCATTCCTCAGTACCTGGTGGGGGGTGGGAGAAAGGATGCACACAAACCTCTGAGTAATCAGCAGTTTCTCACTGACTGCAAGAGAGGATCTGCCAAATCAGATATCACCTGGGAGTACCTTCCTTGGGAGTAACATTTTATATAAGGAACTATATTATATATAAGGAATTGTATAGGCTGACCAGCACACCTCTTCCTCCTCTGTCACCCTCACAGCCAGTGTGCTGACCTAGATGTTCATCATCTGTCATATTGACACAGAGCTGGGATAAACCAGCAACATGGGAATTGCATGGTCTAGTCAGCTAAGAAAGTTTATATTCTCTTTATAGGATACCAACATAAACTGAAATTTGATGACCACCAGGAAAAAAAAAATTCTGGTAAGTCTGGACTGGCCGTGTGTGATTATTAGACACCAATTCAATAAAGTCTCAATTTAAGAAAGTACTTGAAAATGGAATTTTTTCTAATCATGTCTCTAAGGTATTTCTTCTTTATTGTCTCACAAAGATGTAAATATAGGCAACTTCTACCAAGTGCTGAGGTACTCTGAAGTGGCAACCTCAACTTTGTAAAAAAATGGTTGCTGTAGAGCAAAATGATGACATAAAGCATTTCTCCAGGGCTGCCTGGCACTAATGACTTAAATACAGTGAGTTGAACTAACTCATGTGGCAGCAGTGACTGTGAAGGAGGACTTTTAACTTGCCTACAATAACTACCTTGCTAGGAGCTGAGTGTTTCAGTCAGAGTGATGAATAGCGAGTAGGAGCCAGAGAATGGCCAGCATATGGAGGCAGCACAGAAAGTGGATCTGCATGGGGCAGGGTGCAGGACACAAAGCCCTGTGAGAGCCCCAGAGAGCATCTCTGGCAGCAGTACAGGGATGTGCTGAAGTGTGCATTTAATTCCTAAAAGTTGCAGCAGAAAGCTTGGCTGCACGGGGAAGAATTTGCCGAATCAGGACTTGGAATGCAGAAGTAATACACATAAAGGTGCATGCATGAGTGCCCACAGGGGGAGTGGCTGGGTGGCAAAGGGCCCATAGCTCACATGAACCCCTTGCAGATTCCTGCCATCCAGGAGTGTAAGTATGAAGTAGTGATGATGGTGGGGATCCTGACATGGCTTACACCACAGTGCTTCTTGAGCACTAGCAGACAGTGACATCAGAGGCAGCAGAATTACTGTAAGCAGCACTTACAGAGCTGATGAAGGGCTGAATGCACAAACTCTCTTGCTTTGTGACTCTATATCTGCCCCAGGTTGGTGTTCCAGCTCCTGTAGTCCTCCTCCTGCAATCAGTCTCAGTACTGTTCACAAGACTGAGAGGTACCTCCAATTATATTTATAGACCTATTAGTAAAACCGGTGATCTATTCATAGACAAGCCATGAACACAAGAAAAGAGTCAAACACAGCCAATTACTTACGGCAAGAAGTAAACTGTGCCATCAGCAAAATTTCGTATTTCTGTTGTTCTCTGCTTTCTCTTAGATCGTTAATAAACATATTGAACATCCCTGGTCCTGATGCTGATCCCTGGAGCATCTTGCTATTAACCTCCTTTCACGGAGACAACTGGGTGCTTATTCCTCTCCTTTGTTTCTTACCTCTTATCTAGGTTTTAATCCATGTCAGGATTTTGCCTCCCACCCTATGGGCAACAAATTTCTTTAATAGCCTCTTGTGAAAGACTTTATCAAAAAGCTTTTGAAAAGTTTAAATAAATTATATCCCCCCACCACCCCTTCTCCTCAGCCCAGTATTTCATTAGCTCTTCCCCAGAATCCTAATAGGCTGGAGGAGTACAAGTCACACTTAGAGAAACTGGCAGACAGTTTTATCTCTATTGCGTTAGACTCATCTAGAAGCTTTCTAACTCTATCTTTAACGATTTTTTTTCAGTGTTTTCTCCTTGTTCTGAGGTAAGGCACTCTGTTTTATAATTGGATCATCTTTAGCTTCTTTGTAAAACACAGTTACAATAATCACCCTCCATCCCAGCCGCTCGGTCCCACAGGCGTTTGTACAAAAAGCTATTTGAATAAGCCACTGCTTTGCTTTAGAGCTCAGCTACTCTGAACTCCCCTTCCTTGGGCATTTGAAGATGCTTACCATCCACTTGGAAGTTTGCAATTTTATCGGCTCTGACGTCTCTCGTGCCTCTGACCCTTTTCAGCCTGGGAGAAACATCTAAAAGTTACTCCCTCCTCTCACCTTCTCCTCACTTCCCCAGGTGAAAAACCCCGGAGGAGAAAAATGCATGGTTTTCCATTGGCCTCGTCCCACTCTAGCCATGGATGGTTCATCTTTCTGGTTAGCCAGGCAGTCCTAAAGATAATGTTGATGGCCATTATACACTTGCCTGTCTTTGCAAGGCAGCAACTTTAAACCACCTTATTTGAAAGAACTGATGGGCAGAGCTCTGCTAGAACTATAGAGCACACACCCACACAGGGATTTCCACCAGTGTGAGAGAAGAGGTTGACATCCCCAGAGTACCTTTTTGCATGGTAAGGAGAGGATTTTCTTCATTTCCTCCCACAAAGACAGCTCTCCTGCCGTAACGAGGTGCTTTCAGTTCCACAGTGCAAGTGTTTCACCCAGCTCTCAGGCAGGACAATGTCTGGCCACACTGGGTCTGCCATGAGAGAGGAAAATCAGGCCTGCAAAGGGTCCATTTGCTGTTACAGACATGAAGGTCTCTGTGCTGACCCTCGCAGCTGCTGCACACATGTCCAGCAGCAGTTCAGCATACTGCTCTGTAGCGTTAGGCCCCAAGGTTGGCTCAAGCAGTGAATGACACACACAACTCTTCAAAATGCGCACTGAACTAAAGCCTGGAAGTTACAGCAGTCCCTCGGGCTCAGGAAAGAAGAGGCCTTGCAAAGGTAGCTGAGCATCCTGTGTCTGCCTGGATCTCACCAAACCAGGACCTCTCTGTCCTTCCACTCCCTGGAGTCTGCTGCTCATTTGGCACCTCCCGTGGGGGACATCGACTCACGGTTCTTACCCTTGCTCATTTTGTTTCTATGCAAGTTTATCTCTAACAAACTCCTTCCAGAACACTGAAATGTGATGCAGTCCTAAAAAAGAATTGATCCTTTTGGAAAGTAGGCAACATTTGCCCTCCTCTGGGGTTACACCTGGCTCTACCCAGAGACCCACTATCCCTACTGTGTAATTTTTGGCTCCTTTGTAGGCTGAAACCAATACCCTGAGCAAAAGCTGGAGTCAGAGAGGAGATCAAGGAGCATCGTGAGAGGTCTCTTCATGTCCCCATGCTTATGGAGGTGCAGCAGTGCCAGTCTGAGGAGGCTGTTTTACCTGAATGGCTGAGGAAACTTTGTATGTACTCTGAATGGCGGCTGGTGACTCATCATACTTACGTCCTGCAAGTTGCTATGAAGGCTGCCTCTGCAGGATGACTCCTGTGCTGTGGGAGGAACTGCTCCCTGCCCTGAGCTCTCCTTTGTAATCAACTCTTGTCTTCTTATTTGGGAGAACTGCATAATTTTGCTCCCAGGGGGAAGTCAAATGCCCACAGAGTTTGAGCATGCGTTTGCCATGGTATGATTTGTTCAGCAAAGCTCATTATACCCTCCTTAATCTCCATTTTACATCTCCCTTGCTGCACTTTACATTTTCGTATATTACTACAATTTGGGCTGCATTTCTGTATTTTAGAAAATTCCTCACTTAGAAAATTCCCTTTATCCATGGTGTAATTTCTCAGCATTACTTCCCATCTGTGGGGAGGGCATATATGCATCACATGGAAGTACTTCAGGGCTGTAGTGAGTGACCTCACATCATCTGGCTGTTCCCTGTCCTAATATATGTGTACATTTGTTTTAGGAATACAGCTGCAGTGTTTTCTTCCTGCAAGCCCTGAGACCCCTCCCAAACCAAACTAGTTTGTTGTACCTACAGGGAGCTCTTGCCCATCTAATGAGGCTGGAACATGACCTCCCGGCCTTGGGTGCTTGAGCACATCCATCACCAAGCTGCCAGGCTTTCCTGCACCAGCTGTCCCACAGGCTCTGTGTGAAGCTTTCAGGGGGACAGAACTATGGGCAGTGCTCACAAATTCCCTGTAGGCAGCTCTTCCATTATGATGCAAATCCCCGGTGTTCGGGACTCAGAACCTGTGCTGCTCCCGTGTTTTGTTATTCCTTGAAGTTTCACATATTTTCTGTTCCACATGAGTCATTAGGAAGAGGTATTGACAAACAGGAGCTGTTCAAAGGAGAGCAACTGAAATGATCAAGGGAGTGGAGGGATTGATTTAGAAAGAAAGATTAAAAGGATAAAGTCTGGAGAGATTGGTTAAACAGCAACTACTGTGAGCATGATAACCTACACATACTTAAAAAGTATTTCAGAAACAGGAAAACACTAGTAGTGTGATACATGGGGAGACAAGTGAAAACAGGCAGGAATTGAGAGTAACTTGAATTTTCCTTTTGAGATTAGCTTTCAGACAATAGGAAAGAAAATGTTCTCTGTCACTACTCTAACCTGATGGCAGCACGAAAGAAAGCCAATTGCTCTCAATTTTATAAACCTTAGGACAAAAAATACCAGTAAATGTAACACAGTGCGATGTCCAGGAATGGCACTGGGTTGGGGAATGCTGTCCTCCTCATGAGAAGGCCTCTTTGGGAGAAACTGTGGGCAAAGCAGCCCTCTTTCCATGGCCCCACACAGCCCAGAGAAACTCTCCTTAGACAGCAGAGCTTGTTCCACACCTGCCCAGGAATCTGCTCTCCTCAGCTTGCAAGTGGAACGGCTTGTGGATGAGATGGAGACTTCCCCTGGCAGGGCTGTGTGCACGGGTGAGGTTCCTGCAAGCCCCCCTCACCATCTGGTCCATGAGCTCTCATGTGCTACAGCCATTTTTCAGTTTTAGTCTCGACAACTTCTCATGCCAGAGTGTGCAGCTGAGCAAGCCTGACCAGATGCTTATCAAGTGTAAATCGGTGCAAATGTCTATTTATATCAGCCGAGGCTGTGCACCACTCTTTGTAATGAACCATGTGTCCATTGTGCATTCACGGACTCGGAGATGAAGACTAAAGGGACTGCTAGATCATCTGTTTTGACCTTCCAAGTATCACAAGCCGACAATTTTCACCCAGTTACCCCTGGATTGAACCCAATAATTTGTCGTTGACTAAAGCATAATAGGTGTTTAGCTAAGAAGCAACTCTTTGGATGAGGTCAGTTGTTGATCTCAAGACATTAAAATGTGACTAATCCTCTCCTTCATGTGAGAGTTTCTTGCTCTGGCTAATCACCTTTGCTCTTTCATAAAAGGCATAGCTTCCATTTTAACCTGCCTGTCTCCATCAGATGTTATCTGCTACTGAGGTCTGAGTTTGCTCTTGTTCAAGCCACAAGGTCCGACAATTTGTGATCATTTTTATGTTTGCTCAGAGTTATCAGTCAAAAATATTTTGAAGTGTGGGCTAAAAATAGTTCATTTTTGAGAGTCACACAAGAATATTCATTATTCTCCATAAAAATCACTGTGCGTTAAAAGCATGAGTATATTGCTTGACTTAAAATAAGATCAACAAATCAATCAACATGTTTGATCAGTCACAGTATTCCCCTTACCTGAATATTTGAACATATTCCTGTGATATTGGTAGCAACAGCAAAGTCCCTAATGGGTTTATACTGTAGCTTTTTTGCCTTTGGGAAAGCAGTTGCTCCATTCACACATTTCCTTGAGTTTCTTCTCAAGGTTGCTGCAAGAGACAGTATTCCATGGTACATGGAGCTGTGGCCTGAATGAGTACAGCTGCTCTTATAACTAGAACCATAACTAGAACCTTAAGAAAGGACATGGAAGAGTTTGGCTTTCTATCAGTTTTTTCCTTTCTCAGCTACTAAGGGATTTGGGGTGCAAACACAAGCCTGAGTTTTGAGCTCCATTCTCCTAGTGGAAATGCTTTTTAATGGAGACAGCGAAGAGACCTGTAATAGCAAATTTGAAATGCACTTTCTGAAAATAGTATCCAACACTGACTTAAAATTTGCCATGTCTACAAACATCCCTGCCAGTAAACTGATTTGTGAGATTGTTCATGGAAACACAGCAAAAAAAGGGGAGTGAACTCAGCAGAAATGAATGAATTAAAAATTTGAAAGAAGATTTGTGGGTCATTCCTCAGGACCTAGTAACAGATTTAAGGCAGATGAGCAAAGAGCTGATTTGGGGGTATGGTTTCACAACCCCAGGCAGTGTTGTGGAAAGGTATTCTCACTTGCATGGGAATCTCTCCCAGGGCATATAGGAATCTCCCTGGGTGAGTTAATGGGCTGGATACCACATAACACTCCTGACCGCAACAGCTTTCTTGTTAGTTTGGGCTGCTCCAGAGACACACTGTCTGAGAGTGATCCAAGCATTGGAAAATAGAAACTTAAGTAACAAGTTTTATGTCTTTTTCCTCTTCTGCCTTGTAAAACAAAGAGATAGTTTACGAGGTGTATTTTTTGTTTTTAGACTTCTGTGCGTGAGTTTATTGATGGAAGATTATACTGGGGAGGTGCTCTCCATGGAGAGGGCAAGGAACTACCCTAAGAGTTTTCACTGTTCCTGGGAGTAATACAATGATCCAAAGCCCTGCTAAATCCTGTCTCCAGCACAGACTCTACCCTGCACAGCAAAGTAACCATGGGGTTATGCAGAAAGGTGAATTTCTTCGGCAGCTCAGAAAAACCCGTGGCAGGCATGGAGGATTGGGGCAGAGGCCTTGGAGGTGACTCTGTCTTCACTGGTGGCCAGTACAAATGAGGGAGCAGTCGGGTGATGTTCTCACAGTAATCGGTGTTGCTAGGGAGACCAGAGACTGTGTTTTCTCAACTGGAGCTTTTCCAGGATGCCTGCCTTCTTCACTAGATATCAGCTGCAATAATCAGTCATGAATGCCTGGATCACTGTGCTGAGACCTGTGTCTGATAGGATAGGACACCATCTTCTGGCAGGTTGCAACTGGGAGTGTTTTAATAATATGGTTATCTGGGAATTACAGAACAGTAGGGCATTCAGAGGAACTTCAAAGCTACGTGTGGACTTAACAGTCGGGGCTGATGCCCCTCAGTGGCAGGCAGTGCTATGGAAATAAATGTGTGCTTTGAAGGATTTCATTTCTTTTTGCAAGCATCAATTTGGTTGCCATGTTCCTGCTTTCTTCTGCCACAGCTCTTTCTTCAAAAGTTCCTTTAATGGAGGATAGTGTGGAGCACCTCACAACAAAATACAAAATTTCCCTGTCTGTGGAGGCATTTCCCCGAGAATAGCTGTTCTTGTAGCACAGCCCCAAACAGGTCTGCAACCTGTCTATGCTATTTAGGTTTGATTAATTAATCAGGGTTCTCTCCTTACCCGAATTTAAGCTTTCCCTCAAAGAAAAAGAAAAGAAAAATTGGAATATTTATCCCTCAAAAAATTAACTGTAAAATGAAATTCTCTATAAAAACATGGATCACAGACTGCAGGGAAAGATTAATAGAATTCAGGTAAACAAAAAATGATCACATAAAAATATCTTTTCAGAATTATATGCTTCTCTAAAAAAACTTCCGAAGCCATCAGTCACTAAAAGCATAGGAAATTCAAAGCGAGTGTGAAGATATGAGAATCTCTAATAATGGTAAATACAGAATTGCATGGTGAAGCAACCTTAAGTCTGACTCCAGCAACGATTTCAGAAAAATCAGACATTCTGAGACTAACCTTGTCCATCCATTACCCACAGTGTCATCAGATCAATGGCCACAAAACTAGAATGCTTTATTCTCCATCGCTCTGAGGTTGTGCTGACTCTGGCCCTTCTTTACAGCCATGCACTCTCTACAGAAAAACACATATTTCACAAATTCCTCACTAGACAAATAGCACATCGAAGCCATCACTCTGCACTTGTCATTCTGATTCTATTTACCCCAATTAAAAAAAGGACTGCAAAGCAAAGGGCTAGCAGACATGAATCTCCTCAGCTCCGTTCCCTCCCTATGCTTGCCAGGCAAAGAAGATTTTCATCAGAAAACCAGAGCCTGACTCCTTGGGAAGTGCTGGGCAGGGTAGTGACCCTCATTGCCTACCCCTTCTCCAGGACAGGGAGCTGCATGCCAGCAGAAATACCCACTCAGGTCCCCCAGCAGGCCCTGCCTCATGCCCAGCAGTCCCACAACGCTGAACGGGTGCAGTTCTTCAGACTCCCTGCCCACCCAGAGAAACCCTGACTGCTGTTGTATTGTGCTCTGCACCACTGCCTGAGTTTTGCAGTGGAGAGGATGTTTAAGGGCACTGGTGCTGCTCTGAAACCTCTCTCTCTTACCAGATTGTTTTAAAGATCATGCAAGTGCCAGCACTTTTACACATTCACAGTGTGTGGTCCTAACTTTCTGCTGCACACAATTTACATTGATATTTTTCATGCCTTTAAATAACTACAGCTCTTCTCTCTCCTTTGCAGGCACCACAACAGAGGGGAACAGAGGGGTTGAAGGCCAGAAGCTGGAAACACGGGCATTGAGGCACTCAGAGGAGGCATTGGGGTCAGAGGAATCTGGTGTTGCCTTCCAGGCAGCAGTGTCTCCAGGTAGCTCTGCAGGTGTCAGTGAGCAGAGAGAAACAGAGAACCAAGACTAGTGTGGGACTTGACACATAACACTGTGGCTGGGTCCAAAAGACACAAGGCATTATTTCTTGGAGATCTCAAGAAAACAGAGCTGGAGTATCTGCTGGTTTAGACAAACCTTGGCCAAAGGAAGGCTGGCACACACTGCAAACAAAAAAGCACAAGTCTGTGCTTTGCTGGGAGCAATCTTTCATACTAGAAAACACTTTTCTAATATCACTCTTTTTATGACTGAATCTGATGATGGCAGTGGTTGTTTTCTTCACAGTTCACAGAGAATGGCCATCAAAAAATAGCCAACTTTTCCTTCCTCTCTGATGAAAGTCTCCATAACCTTGGTGTGAATTTATAGTCTGTCATAGCATTTTGAGATGCCATATGTGAGATAGAATAAGAGAGAGGGAGACATTTTGTCTCCAAAAATTATGCCACACTTAGCACTATTACAGCATGGTGGACAATGTAAAAGTAGCAAGAAGAGGTCTGGGGCAAAGGAAGACCTTGTGGCAAGCACAAATGTCTCTTGTCCTTGGGGACAAAGAAAAAAAATCTAAAACCCACCCTCCAGTAATTAATGCAATATAATCCATTCAAACAGAAAGAAAGTTCTGAATTGTTTTTTAATTATTTCCCATGAATAAATCTTCTTTGACAGGAAAGAATCAGCAGTACCCAGTGAAGGGCAACTATTTCATTGCAAGAGTCTATTCAGCCTGAGGGTGACATCCTAGCTGGGAGATTTATGGAGAAACTACTATCACATCTGAATTTTTTGAGTCCCTTTACTTTGGTTGACCCTAATGGTTTGGTGTCACCTTGTGGATTTTGCTAATCCTATCTTCTCTGGCTCAGCAAATGAAGTCCAAAAGAACCTGAAACATGTCTGCCTTTGCTTTTGCTATTCCTTTGGCTGCTAACTGTTGCTATTATTGTCGTTATTAATATTATTAATAGTAGTACTGGTATTAAAATAGCAGCCTCTTAGAAATTGCTGGACTAGAACTTCACTGAAAAAAACCCGTAAGAAATATACAAATTTCTCGATCTGTAATGACATCATTTGGGCAAACAACACATGGCTGAGCCTTCAGAGCCACTGAAGCTGGGTTGCACCTTTGAGATCCATTACCTAATTCCTGCAGAGGGCATCACTGTGTGTGCAGTGCCTGGCTGTGCGTGCTTGGGTGTGTGTGTGTGCTGGTGAGGTGGCTCCTGCCCCCCAGGCCTGAAAGCAGAACCAGAGGTGATGGCAGCAGAAGCTGATGGCTTTGTGCCAGGCTGTGTCAGTGCCAGAAGGGTCTCCAGCCATTAGCCAAACTCAATTTTGTTATTGTCCTATTAAGAAAAGGCTGAGAGCCATGTGGAGACATCTGAAAAGCTAAATCTGGGCTGATGGGAGGAATTAGGATAAGTTGAACACTGCTGCTCCAGGCAGTCAAGCAAGCTGTTTTTGATTGTACCCAGGTCTTGAACCACAGAATACATCTTGTTTCCCATGCTCCTTGATACAGAAGCTCTGAACTCATTCAAAACTGCTTTTGTGTGCCCATGGGATGCATGTGCAAGTCACAGATCCCTGCTGCATGACAGGGCCAATGGAACACTGACTGTACTGTGCTGGTGCCATCGGTTCTGGGTCAGCTTGTTTGTTTTCTCTCTGCCCTGTTCACAGTGCAGCATACAGGTATGTGATTAGGTGACCAGACCTTCAGTGTAGAATGAGAATGAATGAAAAGAATAAAAACAAAACCCAGACCAAAAAAAAAAATCATGACATGGAAGTAAGTGTCTAATGGAAAATAATAGTAATCAGTAAGGATAATAATAAAATTTAGCCCCTTTCATAATTTCCTGAAATGTTCTCAACCATCAATGTGCTGGCAATATTTTACCTTGCTATTATCATTACCAACTAGATGCAGCTGTAAATTATATATTTTTCCAAGAATCAGAATGCTGATACAAATGGTCAAGTTACTGTGACTTTTTTAAAGTCTTGGCAAGAAACTACAGGTCAATTATTATTATTACTTTTGTTATTAATTATGGTATTATTTACTACAGCAAAACAATTGTGGTTTTTCTCTCCAAAGCAATGGTTTATGTTTTTTGTTTCTCAGCCTTTCTTTGAAAAACATGACTTAAAATTTTGCTCCCAAAGAGATGCAAGTCCTCTAACAAGACTCTGAGCTTTCAGTTTGGGGCTTATGTTTAGACACTTTTGACAGAAGCCTTATAAGTAGTGCCTGGATTATCCACTGAAAGCCCCTGGAATAAAACTCAAGAGAACTCCAGAAGCAGTCACCCTTGCCCATGTGCAAACCTGAGTATCTTTGTGCTTTGTGTTTTGCTCAGCACAGTCGGAAGCTGGTCCCCATCTTGGGCTTTGAGGTGTAATCACAAAGACAGTGATGCACAAAAAGTAAAATAAGACAAGGAGGGAAAAGAAGCAGATACAAGGGGGAGAACAAAGTAACAGCAAAATGATTAATTAATGAAAAGCTGAATAAGCAAGCAGTTCACCTCCTCTTTCAGGCTATTAGAAAATGACATAATCATCAGTGGTTCATTTTTCCAGGGAACTCTACTGTGAGGTCATTCTCCCCTCATGCTGGCAATCAAGCAGTGGCTTGTACTTAAAAAACAGAATATAGAGAGAGCAAGGTACATCATTTCAACAGATGCATGTAGAAGACTAAACCAAACCATCTGTCTAAATAATAAATAAACATAAGCAAGTCTGAACCAAACAGATGTGAGAAGGGGTCACTGCTTTTATGAATAAGGTTTGTACCCTAGGTCACCACCTAGGCAGAGACACAATTCTTTGCAGAATAATAATGCTGAGGCTGTGATACATATGCAGGTAGTACTGGACAGGCCTTTTGTTGTATCTTTTCAAGTTCCTTTAAGCAAGCAAAACTCCTTGATTGTAGGTGTGGTAGGACTTCTACCGACTATGCTAGTGGCAGCAGCAGCCCTCTAAGCTTGCAAGGGGAAACATTTAAGCTTATCTTCATCAGGTGCTTCGACTAGAAAGAGAGGGCCAAAAAAATTCACCTGGCAGCCCTCAGGACTTCAAAATGCCTGATAATGGCTTGGTAGTCCTGGATTTTGTTGTCTGTAGGAAGGGTTGTGATGAGCTGCAAGGGAGAGTAGCAGAATGAGTTGGTGCCTCCTTCCTTTAGGGGTAGTACTGTGGTTGTTACGTTAAGGAGGTGGAAAGAACCAGCTCCTGGGTTGCAGTCATCTACAGAAATAAGAAGGGTCTGGCTTGCAGCTAGATATCTGTGGCAGATGCTTTCAGAAATGCTTACAGCCTAGATTCTAAAAATGACCTAGGGAAACAAAAGAGAAAGATACAAATCCCTAGGTTTTAGGTACCAGGCTTGTGGAGTGGAAGTAAGGTGTTTCAGCTCTCAGTGCTCCATGTGGCATAAATCAGGTGTTTCAGAAGAATAACAACCTGCAACTTTCTGCCAGTCTCAGTGGAGAAAGAAGGCAATCACCTTGGAAAGGTGGTGTGCGAGGTGGGACTCCCCCCTTGCTGTCCTGCGTGAAGAAATTTTGGGGCTGGTGTGAATGGTGGTGGTCTGCCTCCCAGCTCTCAGGGGATGTGTATGTGTGCACTCATGAGTACAGCAAAGGTCAGGAAGCGTGCAGAGCCTGGGGTGGTGGGCACAGCCCCTGTGTTACAGCTGGCTTTGTCAGGCGTTGGGAGGGATTCTCAGTGCCTCACACACGTGCAGTGTGTAACTGCTGTCAGAGCCCTGTGGAAGAGGAATAGGGTTGGACCCTGTGGACCATTGCTGTAGCCTGAGCTGTGTGTATTGATCGAGGGAGCAGGTTTCTTCCATATATTCATAGAGGCTGGTTTAGCCAGAGCTGGGACTCAGAGACTGTGTCTCTCTTTCTCTGGTTATGATTTATGACTTCAATCCAATTTATAGCCATTTACAAGAATGCTGAACTGGCTGTAAATCAGTAAAAGACCATAAAATACTCATGGAACTGCTGAAATCCATCTGGGTGAGCTTCCTTCCCTCCCAAGAGCAGCCATCTGAGGGCAGGAAGATGTAGCCCTCCAATCAAGCCCACTGGCAGTGATGGGGGGTGGGAGTGGGATGTAGTGCTGAGCTGCAGGAAAAGGTAAAGGAAAGGAGGTTTGCCTTCTGAGAGCACACAGGAGTCAGCTGAGCCCTCGCCCAAGGAGCACAATAGTGCTAGCAGCTCTGTAATTCTTTAGAGGAGCTTCACCTGAGCACAGGGCTAAGGCAAAATCCATGGGGAAACAGTGAGTAAAGTCACTTTCAGTGATCTATGATGGTCTTTCAGAGGGTCAGTGTTTTATTGAGTCGGTGGCTTTTGTGGACAGTTCATGGGGAATGGAGACATAAATGTCCAGGTTGTTTTTATTCTCACCAGCCACTCTGATGAGCTATTCTGGGGCAGGTTGGTTTGGCCATCACAGGTTGGAATCACAGTCTTCAGGTGATGCCTTGAATGGCTACCTAGAAACAGAGACTGGACAGGAATAAAGGAAGTATTTATTTGAAAGGCCTTCAGATGTACACTTTTGGGGTCCAGAGGGTCCTGCCTTGGTGGATCTTAAAAACGGATGACAGGTCACAAGTTCTTCACACTTTTATATCAACATAAATTCACCAACGAGAACCCAGCCAATGATGGAATTTCCTCAAGCTTGCCCCCCTCTCCCCAAGATGAAGGTTTACAGTTCCTGGTCTGGGTGTCCTTGGAGAGTAAGCTGGAGAGGCTTTGTTATGTCTATCTTAGCATAAGAGAACAGCACTTAACAAGCTACAGGAAACTTCAGAGTTACACTAGCAGTACAGGATTTGAAAAATATAAAAGTTAAAACCTAAGGCATCACAGGGATTTTGTAAGATAAGAATTTATGTGCCTCCCTTACCTAAAGATCAAGCTCAGAGTTGAAGGAAGCAGTCCAAGAAAGGGACATTATTGTGCCAAATTACATGTTTACCCCTGCATCAGAGGATGACGCAGAGTGCTACAGAGGCACTGTACATATCAGGCTTCACCTCCAGTCTTTGACTTCTTTATAGAGCACATTTTCCTCTCCTGCCTATTGACAGGGAGCAGGTAGAATCCAATGAGAATGTTTGCAAGTCTCATTTTTCCTTTTTACCCTACTGTAAGTTGATGATCATGCAACACTGGAGCACCAGGCTTGAAGGCACTGCAGGGATTAGCAGGCCTTGTTCTGTTCTTTCTCCCTCTAGCAGCTATGTGGATGTAGAATAAGATTGGAACAAAATTACTGAGGCATCCAGGAGCATGGCTCAAACCCTTACCCCATAGCAGAACAGTTTCCAGTGTATGGTGGTGTTCAGTTCTACAACAAATGACAACATTCCCGCAGTGGAGCCTCCCGGAGGCCTTGGCACCCTGTCCCGGGAGGTTATTACCCTTGCAATTAAACACTGATAGTCTGAATCTGCTGAGCTGCAGATCTGTGGCTGTCTTGCTCGTGTGCCATGGTGCTCACCTCTGAGCTGGTATTTCTGGCTGGGCTGGCTTGGGAAGCTGCTCACCCCTGGGATGCTGCTACAGTTTGCCAAGAGCAATGAACCCTGGCCAGTGCTGTGTGTCTCTTTTCTTTCTTGTATGCAATGCCTTGGGGAGAGATAAGCAATTGTGCTGTCTATGCACCGCCTGTGACCCTGTAGTGCCCTGAGAGTGAAATCCAGGCTCCGCTCTATTTCACATTCAAAACAACAGCAGAAAATAACTTCCACTTTCTTCATTTCTGTGGGCTCGGGCTCGTGGACAATGATAACGAGAAATTGCTAAGGCCGAGTGGTGAGCGAGCAAGCCTGAAGAATGTCTCCCTTATCCCTCTGTCCAGCACAGGTTTAAAAATCAGTGCTGATCACCTGGCTGCTTGGAGAGGCTAAATCTGTGCCCAAAGAAGCCCCAATGAGAGTAAGGGAAGGAGAGAGGGAAGACAGCTCACAATAAGCTGTCGGAAAGCTGGGAGGACCCTATGCCTCCTTGTTGGATGCAGGCCCCAGGTTGGTGCCCACTATTTTGCTCATCACTCAGCTGTTGTGAATGGGAAAGGATGCCTGGGAGAGGAGAAGCAAATTAGGTCAGCTCTGCTGAGCTGTGCAAATTCTTCACTTCACTGGGCTCCTTCCTGGCTACCTGGCTAAGTTTCTGAAGCCCAGGTTCCCTTTTCTGCATAGTCTTACCCTCACTTAACAAATAAACTGTCTCCTACTATTATTGTGCTGCTTTTTTCCCCCCCAAGGATTCCCTCTCAAGGTTTTCTTTAGAGACAAGCCAGCAATGTCACTGTCCCACGACAAAAACTCCCAAGGTTGCAAGTTTCCCTCTAGCTGACAGATGTTTTCCTTTTTTTCATCAGAGGAATTAGATAACCATCATCTCATAGACCTACTGCTCACTGCGTGTGCCCTTAATGCTCTGTGGGAAGTTTATCTGAGAATGAGGATACCTGAAATCCAGTGATATTATGAGAGCATGAAACTACTGCTAAAGGTTTGGCTATAATTAGGGGATTATATAGTGTGTGATTCTCTGACAACAGAATATTCTACCATGTCTGCCATAGCCTGACATTTTAATTCAGAATATAAGGAGTCTACAGCTGGCTTGCTCTTTTCTTTATTTCAGATTGAGTTGTGTGAATAATGGAGTTTTCAATTCAGTGACTGGACAAAAAATAAAGTAAGATGAAGGAAAAAGAGAATGGTGAGTTCCTTTGCCCGATGGTACCTCATTCAATCCAAAATCGAAAAGTTTCTTTTAATTGTAAGGAGGATGTTAATTCATTTCTTGTAAAATTCTTCTTTCAAGCCTGGACAGTTTTAAAAAATGACACCATCATTTTAGTAGTTAAAAAAAGAAATCTGACTTATTCTGAGATTTCTTTCACTCCTCTGTCCCCACATCTCACTTTTTTCTTTTATCCAGAAGTGTGTGTGTCAAAATTGACCCAAATTCACTTGGGTCTTCACAAGTGGAATTTTTGCTCTGCTCAAAAATATTCTGTGCAACTTCTCTTGGTGAGCTAAGTTTTGTGATATGGCAGTTCCAGTGAGTCTGTAGGGTTTCATATTTATTTTCTCCTGGTACTACAAAGCGTCTCCACCTGAGTGAAACGTAATTCAAAACATGTTCTGCAGTGCTCTCTAGTTTCAAAGTTGAGCCTTGTATAAAGTAAGTTTTCGCAAACCAAAAGGAGGTGCACTGATATACTGAAAGCTCCCTCATTTCATCTGCTTTACTCGTATGTGGCTAAGTCAAATATAGTAACTAATGTCTTAAATAGGAAGGTGTAAACTCCTGTCCCTTGTCACAAAGCTGAATTGTCTGTGTAGGAAAAGAAAAGTTACTATGGTAAGTGACTGTGCCAAGATTGTGATGCACACACAGGAAACAGATTTGTTGTGAAGAGGCAAACCTGCCATCCCATAGTAACTGGGCAGGTGGTGATTTGTGATTACTCTTCCTGAGTAGCTGAGAATTATGCATATCCTATTATGTTTGTTAACCCATCTGTCCTGCTTACCCCCCACATACTTTTATCTTGTTCTCGTCTTTAAAGCTATTAGCTATTTCTGTGAGAGGTTGTAATTTTCTCTGCTGAATCATGTCACCAGTGAGTCCCCAGGCATGTCCTACCTTTCTGCATGTCCTCTTTGGCCCTGGCTGTGAGCAAACATTCAGTCTTTAAAAGACAGAATGTTGCTGACATTATGCTTATACTGATTTGAGGGAGCAATCTGAATAGCTGGATTGCTGTCCTCATGAAGGTAATTTTGGGGTCACTTTTGCTATTTGGGAGCCAAACTTTGAGGTTCAGTGGAGATTTCTAAAAAGGAGATGGCTTTGCACATTGTTGGTCACTGATGTGGGTTGGCAGAGCATGTAGTGGTGGCATTTTTGTGGGGAGCCATTTCTTTAGAATATGCTTGGGCAACGAGTTTTACTTCCACTGAAAGTAACCCCTCAAGGTTCTATGTAAATGACTACCTGTGTGCAGTAATAACTACATATACTTATTCCAATGATTTTTTAGTAATTTCAGATTATACTGTGATGATGATCTGTTTATGATCAGAAAGTGGAGGCAGCCCTTTATCCTTCATCATCTGGAAATCCAAGGTGGCCACTCAAGTCATAGCGCATAGGGCGACCCAGGAGAGAATAAGGTCAAAATTCACCCCAAACTACAAGGAAACAATGGCATAAGATCCAGGAGAACACAAGTCCCAGAATCCAGACAGAATTATGCAGGCCAAGTCCATGAACATTGTCCAAGCCATTAGTAACAGAAGAAGAGCTCCTGAGGTCAGCTGGGACCTGGCATGCAGCAGCTCACAGCTGGCTCAGCTGTGTGCTGGTGCTTATTGTGGCAGCTCCTCTATGAGGTTATCCCAGGCCACTGTTTTTACCTGTTGCCAAATAGAGGTGGGGGTGAGAAAATCAGAAAGTGGTGTGGCCGTTCTAAGCTTCAGCTTTAAACCAACTTCATTCATTCATGATGCTGAAATGGGGAAATGGCACTCAGGGCACCGAAACAGGATCAACACTTTTCCACCCTGCTCTTCTGCTTTGATTTCCATGTTAGCTCTCATTTTTCCCTTGCCTGTGTTTTCTGTCAGTGTTTGACCTTTCCTCCTGAGTCCCTTGGCCTTTTCTATTCTAAGCTGATAAGAAGGAGCTCAGAGTTGATATGCAGGAATCCCTGGACACAGCTATTTTTTTCATCAGTAGTTAATTTTCCACTTCTTTTATTTCCTTTGAGATTCAATACATCTACTTTCATGCTTCTGTGATTCAGTTTGTGGAGGAGACAGACAAGGAAATGCTGAATAAATCTGTTGCCTTCTCTCTCAGTCCTTTACTCCCGTTTTTGCATAGTTCCCTTTCCTTCTCTTACTTTATACCACCACAGTTTTCACTTCTGGGTTTTTTGGTTTTTTTTGGTTCCCTATGGTTCTGGTTTAGGACAATTACAGATGTGGAGAGGGAAGTCAGAGACAGTCATATTTGGTTGACTAGAAGATGTGGCTCCAGCCCTCCCAGACTTCCACTGCAGACACTTCAGCAAGCAGCTACGTGGCCTCACTCTGAAGGCCTCTTGGTCCTGGAGAGTACCAGTTCCTGAGGAGTACAGAGTGAAGGGAAGAGTGTATTACACAGATACCATCCCCTTCAAGCATTTAATCTTGCTGACAGAAGGCAAATTGTATTAGAGGGAAGAGGCTGCATGCTGTGGAACTGCATCTCCACCAGAAGTAGAATAGGAGGAGGTGGAAGAGTGAAAGGGAGGGGCAGGAGAAGGAGAGAAAATGATTGCTAAAGAATACATTCGGGGCAGGTATCTCGGTGTGCAGCTGCAGTGAGAGCCACAAGCTGAGCTCTGGGTTGGCCAGAGGCATGAACTGCTGAGGCTTTGCATAACAAAGGGTGCAGGGACCTGTGCACCAGCCACGGGACAGGGCACTCAGGCAGGCAGGAACTGAGGACTCAGACTTTCCCGTGCTCAGACTGCGAGGATATAAAAGCCCAGAATTTCCTTTGTTCAGGATCCCTCCTTGGATGCACCAGCATGAGCAGGCATGTTGTTATTTAGGTATTGCACCAAGATTAAATTATTTTAAGGATCGCGATGTGTGAAGCTCTGCAATGGATCATCTGGTCTGATCGTGAGTGTAGGGGATATAGCTGGGAAGGGCCTCAGTCCCATCTCACGTGCTGTGAGTGTGACTGCCAGAGTGGCTCCTGGATGGCTGGACAGGGAAGTTTGCTAAACATGATGAAATACAGTTCTTTAGGCTCCTATGTCCCTATTATTTTCACTACTGTCCTTTCACTCAGTACAGAGGCAACATTAGGAAATAGTCTGCCTAGTTTGTTGTCGAGTGTGGTGAAGTGCCACCTCATTACTGAGAGAGGGTTGCTAGCTAAGTAAATGCTGCTCTATACTAGACTCATGTTTGTGGCATCTGACTAGGGTAAAGTGGCTGATGTCACAGGCTCACAGTACCTTTCATGGCTGAGGGGAACACGTGTCGATTTCAGAGCAACTGCCTAGCTGTGTGATTTTTCAGGAGGCATGTCTGAGGGAGCCCATATGGGTAAAGAGCTGCCAAATGTGTTTCAAACTCGTCTGGGAGAAGTCTGCTCAGCAGCCAGACAGGACTCAGACATTCCTTTCAAGGAGAAGCAAGTAAATATCATTCAGTTTATTATCTGAGCATGGGAGGATACAGGATTTTTTCACACAAGCACTTGAAAGGGTTTTTTGGTCTTTTTTTTTTTTGATACAGTAGTCCAAATGTCTCTTTATATAATGGAACCACTGATGATGAAGTTCACAAGGACAGTACAATTTGATGAGGATCAGCATTTGGGCTGTTCAAGAGCTAAAAACTTTTCTCACATTTCTCACACTTCTCAGGTGGTCAGATGGGCTAAGAAATGAACATGTAGAAGTGTTTGAATCCAAATAATACAAACTTTGCTGCTCTTTTAAGACCATTTAAAGGAAACTGGTCTTGTCCACTGACTAACCAGTGGTAGGAGTACTCCCAGCAATTTCCAATCTACCATAATGGGATGCTAATACTGTATATTAAAGACTAAAGTGATCTCTAAAGTCTCCATTCTTAATCCACTGTTTTTCACCTAACCAAGGAGTTAAAACCTCTTTCCTGGATCATCTCTCTATAACAATAACAACAACAATTCTTTTTCGTCAGTCTTGATTCTTTTGTGAACTGACAGAACTATAAAGACTAAATCTGTGGAGCTGATCTGATGCACAAATCCTCAGCAATGTTTAATGCTATGCCCGAGTGGTTGTGAGTCTTTATTTGGTTTGGCTTACAGGAGCAACTTCTTCTCAAAGGTAAAGAGTCCTCAGTATGGACTGGAGTAAAACTGTGGCAAGTCAGAGAACTGTACTAAACCCAAAAGGAAGAGCATAAAGTCCAGCAATGAAATAAGTAGTTGCTTAAGAAGCTCCAAGAGGAATTAATTCTCCATTGCTTTCTACCGCTGAAAAGAAGGAGATTTACAGCACTTTTATGCAACTATGCAAACGTGACCAGAGCTCTAGGAAAAGGTGTGTCCTATATATCTAGAAAAAAGATCAGTCAATGAAACAAAATGTTTGTGTCTCAAAGGGCATTCCTTGCTATATTGTGAAATGCCAGTTATCTAGAGATGAAGATCTTCTGATGCAAGTTTGAGCCAAAAAACAAGTAATCACTTTGGGCTCCAAACAGATCTGGTAATTAATTATTTAGTGTTGTGACTGGGCCAAAAATTTAGGGGAAACACTTGGATTTTATCCAGAACTTAATTTTTTGTAGTAGTGCTGCCAAAGCAAGGCATCAATGCCTTTCCCTTCCGTATCAACTTGGTCAAATCCAAAATGCTTTCTTTAATCCCTCTCAAAGTGTCAGCTGCATTTTCAGGATAACTGCTATTAAAGTGGTTTTGTTATATAGGCCATCAGGCATTTTTATATCCCTAAAACACAAAGATCCTTATTTAAGGGAAGCAGGACCTAAATATCTCCTGAGTTTTCCCAAAGAGGATCTGTGTATGGCAGGGTGGTTTTTAAATCAAGTACAAGCTCTGCTATTCCTTTGCTTGGCAGGAGATCAGTCACAGCTGATGCCCCAAAGATGAGTTCTGTTCTTGAAAGCATCTTATTGTACTGGACAATCTCAGGAGATCTCTTCCAATCCCAAATACCCCATGATTCTGTAATTAAGACACTATTGATGGCAGCTCAAACTGAGTGACCAGTATGGCATCTTTCAAGCAGACCCTTTTCACCTTCAGAGAGAGTGGGTTAAAACCTGACTTTGGTGGGTTAAAGGAGCCCAAACAACTGGGTGCAAAGCTGGGACATACTTTCTGGTTTTCCTGCTGTCTAAATATAGGTACAATTCTGTCTGTAATATGGATGACACCAGAACAACACAGTAATTTACAGCCTCTTTTATTCTTCTAGCAGAGAAAGTGTTTGCTGATCTCAAATATCTCTAGACTAGGCAAGGGTCTTGCATGTGTCCAAAACTTTGACATGGCTAAATGCCACCTGCAGTACAGGTAGGTTGGTGTTGTATCTCTGTATATGGTGCTGCTTGATGTACAGCTGGCAGTCTGAGGTTCATTGATTGTGACCTAGATTAAAAATAGAAATCTCAACCCAAAAACTCAGTCGATGAGCTACTTGTGTTCTGTTGCTGAAGAAACCATTTGTTATTTGTTCTGCTGTGTTGTTTGCTTCTTGTCAGCCAACAATCACCACTCCTGATTGAGAACTTTGGTTATTTCTGTTTTCCATCCCCTGTTTGCCACAGTTTCTCTAAAGAGCAGTTCATGTCTCGTTTGGGTGAAATTCAACAGTGATTGCATTTGCAGGACAAAATCAGTTTATATATATGTATAATAGAAATAGATACCACTTGAGATTGTGAGCTTCATAAGTAGAGGTAGCAATTCCTGAACTGGCAAGATGGGAACTATTATGATTGGCAGTAATGATACCTCAGTTCAGACGGGTCTGGAATATCTTGAAGTGAGCTGAGTCCCTGAGATGAAAGAAATGGAGAATCAACTGCGAATTTTCAGTCATGGTGGATGTACAGAAACTGGGAGTAAACAAGCACATGACTAGCCCACCTAGGGTGTTAGGATTCTGTTCTTTAAGCTTTTAAAGGATTGGACATATTAGAGAGACATGCAGGCTTGCTTTAGGGTGTAGGAGTAACAAAGGGATGTTAGTTAGATTGGCTTAGGGATGTAGGAATAATAGGATGTAATTTATTTTGCTTAAGGATGTAGAAGAAAGAAGATTTCCATGGCATGGTTTAAGGCTGTAAAAGAAATAGGATTAAATTAGCCACATGAAAAATTTAGGTGTTAGGAAAAATTTCCCTCAAGTCTTGCAGCATGCTTTTCCAAAGGAAGAATTACTAGTAGGACCAGGCTATTTCTCTCTGAACTTAAAAAGTCACTGGCTAAGGTTCTTTAAGCTTCTGTAGCATCTTGCGTGCAGAGGTGGAAACAGGGAAAAAATAAATTAATAGGCTTTGATTGGTTTATCTGGTATAAATGTGCTAGCTTACTTTTTGACCTTTAAGAGCCTCCTCTGTGGGCTTTTTTTTGGTGGTTTGTTCTTTTTTTTTGTACTGCATGTGGTATGTAGTTATGCATAATGTTACAGGTGAGAAATCAAGCACACAAAAGCCTAGAAAGTAAAAAAAAAGTGATTTTTCTTCCAACAATACCTTAACTGTGTTACAAAATGTATCAAGGGCCTGTTGATAAATGGGAAAGGATTCAGAGAAGAGCCCACTGGAAGGATGCAAAATTTGGAAATATGCCTCAGATTACCTAGGAAACTCAATCTATTTAGAGGAGACTGAGAAGCATCACCATAGGCCCTGTTTACCTACTTAGGAAGAAGATTGCAGCAATTTTTGGCAAAGAAAATTCTGACAAAACCAAGTAGTTGCATCCTGAATTACAGAAAAGACAGGGAGAGGGAGTAAAGCAGTTTTCATGATGAGGATAACTTTCCATTGGGATGAAATACCTAGAGAAATGATAACTGAAGAAATGATAGATCAGTTTTTCAAATCAAGACTGGCCTGCTGTTTGAAAGATTCTAGCTCAAACACAAGCATTTTGATACTGAAATTTTTAGTTGAATTTCAACATTCAGGGGGCTAGGAAATCAGGCAAAATCATGATCTTTCATTCAGCTCTCAATATATAAATTTCCCTTTTATACTGCCTCTGGTATCTCAGGAATAATGTGGGTAGCTATAAAGTTAGGAAGTTTTCTATTTCCTTGCATAGCTTGGCATCTGTTTTGCCCTCAGTGCTACAGGGGAGCTGTGTACACCAGCATTCACCCCTAGAGCACTGTTTTCAGCACACCACCACTTCCAGGACCTGACATCAGCATTTTTCTCACTAGAAAAATCTGTAAGCCAGAGTGGACGTAATCCTTACTGGCACTGGAAGCCCATACTTGCAGGACTCTCAAAATCGTGTCTTAAAACAAAGAAGGGGATGCAGAGAGGGCCTGGGTGTTGAAGACTCTTCCAGTGGGGACTGGGCAGCAGCACAACACAAAGGTGTCCTGATGTCTGGGAGGGGCAGTGCCTCAGGCAGTTCTAGGCTGCTGCATCTCCACGGAACGGCTGCCACAGAGGGCAGGGAGGAAATGTGGCAAGAAAATGGGGTTTGTTGTGTGAGAGGAAGCATGGGTATAATGACCTTCCTGCCGGGGTGAGCAAAGTCAGGCTAGTGGAGCTGGAAGTGAGTTATAGTACCACAAAGGAATTTGAGGGGTTGAGAAAATATGCTGAAATACATTTTCCATGAAGAAACAGAAGGTTATGTGAATGGGTGGGGGAAAGTAGGAGGATGTAAAAGAGTGTTATTAAGGGAGTCATGTTTCTCTACACAGAATTAGTTGCTAGTCTCTCATTTCTCTCCCTCTGGGTCCTGTGTGTTTTAGGAGTCTCCACTGCCTCAGCAGGAACATTTTCCCAGTGAAGCTGATGCACTGGGCATTCAGAGGAAAGCAGTTTTGTAAAATGAAGGTTTTGTAAAATGATCCCCTGTTATTAAGAATTTGTCTTTATTCAAGGGCTTTTACCTAGAGGTTCTTCCTCCCTTTATTTTGTTTTTTTTTTTTTTTTCTTCTCCAGAGGGTGCTTAATTTCCTTTTCCCACTCATAACAGAGGATCAAGTTGATATAGCCTGGAAAGGGTGAGTTTGGAAAAAGACATCCAGGAGTAGAGAGAAATGGAGAAGCCTATGGATTCTCTATGACAGAACATATGTCTGTCAACAGAGGTGGACAATCACTCATGAATGGAAAGCAAGCCTGTCCAATTATCAAGTCCTGTGCTCTTGTTACAAAACAAGAGATGAAAGGGACACAGGGTTCTTGCAGTCTTCCTTGAAGGGTTAAATCTTCAGGCTAAGAGAAAATGGAAATTGTCTTTCCCTGTTTTAAGTATATCTCTGCCTATTCTGTGTTGGAATAAAAGATTAAAATACCATTTTCACAGTAACAGCTTGAGGCATGACAAGGGTTTGTGGGAGCTGTAGTTTAAGGCATCATTTTTTTCCTACCTGCCATTCTGTTTGTTGAGGCCTGTCCCATAACTCCAAAGAGCAGCATTTGCTTGAGCTGACTCTGATCTGCTTGTCTTTACTGGATAAGTCCTGGACCCATTTAAATTAGGTCCATTAAAGCTTTGGACCCATTACACATATGCACAGTGGTTTGGGGGACTTTTATCATCCTGCATTTTTGTTTTTAAAGTATAATTCCTATTTTCCTAACAGCATCTAATACTGTCTGCCACATTTATCCTTTTTGGCAGTGGTTTTAACCCCTGGCCTGTAATTTAACCCATAAGGATATGATCTCTTATCCCAAGGCCATTTCTACTTTCCTTTAATTCTCTATCCACTGCAGAGGGCCAGAACATGCACAGCAGAAGCAGCTGAGCCAAGAGGGATGGTGTGATTCCCTACCCTCCCTTAGGAAAGAAATGAAAGACAAACGGTAGGGGTCCAGAGGAGGAGAGGGAAGACTCTTTTTTTACTAGCACAGAAGGATTGGCATGCAGAAATAAACTGCCAGGGCAAAAGCTGCTGCTTCTGGGTGATAAGCCACCCAGTCAGTCAGTTGGGAGGGGTATCCTGGAGAACAAAGGCCTTTCTGGTTTGGTGTGCTGAGAGTCAGGGTGATAAAATAGCTGGCAGAGTTAGTAATGAGTTCACACCATTCCCTGGTGTGAACTGTCAGGGCTGTAAGTAGAGACTGGTGTGTGAGGGAACGATTGGTAGGTGCTTGTGTGGGGGAAAAGAGGCCTTGGGAGAAATAGGGTAGGGCCTGGTGGGGTACAGACCTGCAAGCAGGAGAGCTGGCCTGAATGCAGCTGGGTGTAGTTACAGGGTGGTGAATGGAGGGGAAAAGGAAGCGTGTGGTAAGACAGAGTAAAACTTCACTGCAAGTGCAGGTGATGTCAGTGTAAAGGAAAAATACAAAATGTTCCCTTAGCTGGGACTGGATATTCTCTATAGGTATGGTGTTTTATTCCCTGCTTCCTTAGTTCCGTGAAGGTCCTACCTCCACTTGGGCTCTGCTTGTCTCACAGGGCTCCTTTCCCTCTTGGGGAGGTGACAAGGCAGGATCTCAGCCTCTCCCTGTCCTTTTACCACTGTGACCTTCCCTAGCTGGATCTCATTTGAGCACAAATACAGACCCTGCAAATGCAAATACTGCTCAGCTGCTTGTCTGTAAGCTCTTTTACAGTATGAAAGGAAAGGAACAAGTGTTTCATACCCTGTCTTTCCAATGTGGAAGCAAGACTGGTGAATGCTGGAATAAAAAGACAACCTCTGCAGAGCCTGATGAAAGAAGTAAATGTTTTGTCATTTCACTTCTCATCAGCTGCAGTCCTCTCAGAAATGCAGCCTGTGACACACTGCTGCTGGTATGGTGTGGGACTGGACCATAAGAGCATCCTCTGTCACAAGGTCATGTCAGAAGAGATTCATGTTCCTTAAGGTTCCTGCTCCAAAATTACTGCTCTTGGACCAAATCCTGAAGCCTTTATTTGTTCAAAACTTTCAGCATCTTGGAGTGATGTTTTGCTTGAGTAACAACTGCAGGATTTTGCCCATTCATCAGCTTAAGTAATTCTACAGAAATGACATTATTTAGAGTGCTCGGCCCTGGCTTGCGTACATCTTTACCTGCACAGTGATTTTTGCAACTCTTACCTAGGAATTGCTTTGGAGCTTTGTAAACTTGTGGAGGGAAAAATCTCCATGGGAAAATAAGAATCTGTAGAAAATGGTGATGGTTCCCCCCCTCCTTTCAGTGGGCAGGTAATCTATGAGGCAATCAGGAAAATAGCAATTTGGACATAAATTTGAATGTAATTTTTCTTTGCTTTTGACAGGAGACCTTGTATTTACAGTATTAGATGAGTTTTCTCAATGCAGTTATGTTGGGAGGAATCTGCAGTGCCTTTCTTAGGTGAATGGATGTGTTGCTTAAGTCTCTTAGTCAGCTGGAGAATTACCAAAGGATGTGAGACAAGGACTTTGACAGCTCTGTATCCTGCCTTGATCAGAGGGCAACATTGACTATTTCAGCAGAAATTGCAAGGTGCAAAGAACTGGAATAATCTACCACAGAGACAGTTGCTGCTTGACTGGTGAAAGAATTTTGCAAACCAGTAAAAATGTTATATCCTCTCTAATCTGACTGGGATTGCTTTTACTGGGTAACATCTAGTACCCTTGTAATTTACTTGGTCCTTGGCTTTGTCTGCCTCAGCAGCGAGTTCCACAGGTTATACTCTTAAAGGTGGCTTTTTATATCAGCTGAATGTCTTTTTGTAGTTGCAAACTACTGAAAGTTTCAGAGAACTCACGTAAGGTGAAGTCTGTGATACTTTAGCTTGCAATAATTTTATTTCTTGGTGGCTAGCCCCAGAAGAGGTGAGAGGTGGCTGATTATTCCCTTAGTCTAGGGGCTAAGGGATTAGGGTAAGTGGTTCAGCCTCTGGCAAGCAAATGCTGCTACTGCGTGTTGCTGCTGCAGTCTACAAGAGCTGCACTTGGGCAAGTCAGAGGTCTGGCATATCTCTGCATGGGTTGCAGCAAGGGAATTGACAACTGGAGAAGCCCAGTAAAGAGGAACTTTCATATTATACTGATTTACTGCAAACTACCAGGATGCAACAGTAAACTCTTCCACTCTCTTCACATTACTCTTATTTATACTTAACATCCAATACTTTGGCTGTCATTCTTTAATCAAGATTTCTTTTAAACCTGTCTGAATTGCTTGGGGAAAACCCTGGGTAAATATTGTTATTAGTTAAGTAATAAGACACAACAGGGTGTGAAATATTACCCTATAACTCATGCCTACTCTATAGCAGTACATTGAGTGGCACAAGGCCAAATGGCTTTGTGTGTTATTTTTTTAGTTAAATCAAATTAAAAAGACACCAGCAAAGTGTCTGTGGCTGTTAAAACATGGCCATGGTGGTAGGAGGGAGAAGGGAGAAGAGTCATTTAATAAGTTGTGCTGTCAATTGCTCACTTTTTAATTTAGTGAACAATGAAAAGTACTAAGTGGAGAGCCCTGGAGAGAGGTGTCCTTCACTTATCTAAAGGACAGATTGGACAGAAGCAGCAGCAGTGTGAGCTCTGCCATCACTCTGTGGCAGCAGGCTTGCAAGTTCTACCTCTGGTGGGTTAAAAATGTCCATTTTCAAGATCCCATTCAAACTTTTGTCACTCGGCATGAGCTGCCATTAACTGTGGCTTAATAACCTGCTTCCAGGACCATAAGTTGCCTTGGGGGCATCTGTCAAATTGGAAAGCAAATTGAGGCTTCCACTTATGAAAACCACCAGATAGACTTTTACTGATGACTTGAGATTCCAACCAGCTTCCTGGGACCAAACTCAGCCTCTTCATAAGCACTCAGCCTCTCAGATGGTGCTATCTCATTTGGCTCACATGGCCAGGAAAAGCATCAGTAATGTGTTGCACACTAAAAGACCCTTATTAACAGTTTTCTAACTTTTTGAGCCAATTCACAGCCCTTTTGAAAAATCCAGCTTATATACAACACAGCATGCAATCCTGGCCACACAGGATGGTTACTTCGGCTGGGATTGCCAGGGCTGCACTTTGGCTGCAGAGATGAACTGACCTCCTCTGAGCTCTCACTTCTGTCTTGGTTTAGAATGACCTTTTTATGAGTAAATGGGTCCTGATCTCTTGCTCTGTTTAATAGCCCATTTGCTACAGGCAGGAGTCTGTTTCTAAGAATGGGCTAGTGTGTGTTGGGTTGGCTAAACTGTATATTGGCTTTTAAGGAATGAACTCCTTGCACTGCAAGGAAAATGTTAAATTTTCGTAGAATCTTTTATTTTTTGTTAGCTTTGTGTAGACAGCTGCTGTTGTGTCCCTTACCCAAGGCCCATTAGCTACCCAGCAGCTTCTGATTCACACAGCCAGGCTAGAAATGTAGGAAACCATATAGAAAGATGCTCATTAATCCTTATTTCGTTCCTCCCATAGGCATTTTCCTTACATGCCCAGCATTTCTCACATGCTGGACTCCCTGTGCAACAGGAGGCTTCCATTTGCTTTAGTCTTTAAAAGCCCAAGCAGTTTATTTGTGGAGCTTGCTGTGCTGCTTATTCTCTGATGCGGGGTGGGGCGTGCATGAATCTAGTCTAGTAAGCCTAGTGAAGGGGAGGATCCTTCTTTTTCCCTTTCTCCATAGAAAATGCTGCCTCCCTTGACAACAGAACATGAAGGCTAACAAAGTGCTTTCTCCCCGTGGTTTGAGCCTGGGACAATTCCCCCAGCAGCGCTGTGTCCTTTACATGTGCTCATGTGTCTACGCTGGCTTGCAGTTAGCACAGAGGTACATCAATATTCCTGATGACAATAAATACAGCTATTAGGATGAGTCGAGAGCTTATCCTAATTGGGTAACAGATGAGCAGGCGTATGTTGCTGTTGAATCCATCAGCATTAACTGGGCAGAGGTAAGTTTGATCAATACTGACACTTGAGTCCATGGGTAGCCACTGGAAAATATTAATTTACAATCATGACCGGCACCTCTCATTAACCAGAAATGTGTAAACCCTAATTGGTTCAACAGGGCCCTGCTGCACCGCACTGTGCTGCTCGCAGACTTCCTTCCAGGGCCTCAGACAGGTTCCTGCGGATGGGAACTTAATGGTGCTCAAGTTTGTGCTTTGGGTGGCTGGGCTGGCAGCTGAACTGCAGCATCCATCAGGCCAGGAAGGTATGCAGTGCACACCCACCTGGGCATGCAGCCCATATGGCTGGGCAGACATGGAGACCTACTCATTTCTCTGTTCTTGCCTTATGGCCAACTTGAATAGGAATTAGGCTGAGTAGGAGTGACACTGATTTACACCATCTGCAAGTCTGTACCACAAATCCATGGGCGTTCCTATCCCTAGTGCCTGTGTGTGCACTGGGGGGCACATGCAGATATGCACTGAGTACAGGTGTGGTAGCACTAGGTTGCCCTCAGAACTGTCAGAGTATGTAAACAACAGTGCTTTTAATGGGAAAACTCTATATATATGTGTATGTGTGTGTATGGAATACTTATGAGGGTGTGTGAAAAATGTTTCTTGTGCTGTAATGCCAGCAATGACAATTTGTTTTCTCTACCTCAACAAAATCCTCACAACCATCCATTCAAAGCAGTCGTCTTTGGCATGTGCCATAAATATGCATAGTGTATATACAAATATGAGCTGTAAGAGTTGAAATCATCTTGTAATTAAGGTCTATGCCTGACAGTAAGGAAAGCTGAATTTGCTGTTAGACCTTCAGTATCTGAGATAAGACTGCTGTCCACATCCACCAAGGAAAGAATGAGAAATGATGAGCCTAAATTGTATCCTAGATCCTGTTGCTCCATATTAGGAATAACTTTCTAGCAGTAAGAATAGTTATGCTGTAAAATAGATTGCCTGAGAAGGTTATTGAATTTCTCCTTTGAAAAAAAATCCAAGTTTGACAAATATCTGTTGGAACTAGTTAAAGAAAGTAAAAAAGAGGATTATGTGTTTTGGAATGCTTTTCACTTTTGTTTTCCAGTGCCTTTAGAAGCATAGATGTGTCTCTGCTTCTTCAGCTGCACATGGTTGCATGTCAGCACTGACTATGCTTACAGTAACCTCATTTGCTGCAAACTTATCTGTAAACTCAGCTGGCCTTAATCCCTGTCCTCTGTTTTAATGGTCAAGCTTAAATAATGGCCTTTGACAGTCATCATAATTTGACTGCCCTCCTTTGATATTCTGGGACCTGCAATGAAAGACACCAGGCAGAAGGAAGCAATTTCTTAGTCAAATGAGTTTCAAGATCAAGACAGCTTTTTCTCTTCAAAACATTTTTATACTTCTGATTTCTCAACTCCATAATCTTTCTTTCTTGTTTTAATGGTGAAGGGTGTTACAAAGTTTTTAGTAAGAATTCAATCCAAATATATTAGTGGATGAAAATATTTGATTCTTGCCCTGTTACCTGGATCATGATTGCCAGTCCCATCGAAGTCCCCAGCATTCTTTTGGTCTTATCAGCTCTCCAATTAACCCACCAATTTCTTTTTTGCACTCAGATGTCTGTACCATAATTGAATTCCAAACCACTTGCCTTTAAAAGAAAAAACTGTTAGCTCTATATAATTCCAGAGGATAGCCAACTGTTCTCTTTTTTGTGTAACAAAAACTTTATGCTCCCACCTGAAGTTAAAAAGATGATTTTGTCTTCCTGTTTCATCAGAGGATGCTATGAGGAGATGCCTGAAACCCAGGGAATAGGAAGAGGAGCAACTGCAACCTGCAAAGAAATACATTCCAGTAGCTGACCGTTTGCATGTATGAATAATTCCAGTGAGGCTGTCTGAAAGATTTATTATTTGGCAAAAAGAAAAGGAACAACTGTTGGCTGGTTTGAATGCTTCCACAGTCCATGAGTATGGCATATGGAGAGTGAGAAACAAGGTCAGACTCTCTTATATCTAACCCTTGCTTACCTGTAGCCTGGATACTTGGAATTATAATATTTGTACCACTGCTGTTTCTTGGAGCATCTTTCACAGAAGCTCAATGGGGAATTTTCCAACAGTTTTGTGTTGAAGACTTTCAGTTTGTGAAAACACAAGAATGTTCTGGGTTGGTTTGGTGGTTTTTTTTTTAATGTAACATTTTTGGAAGGAGTTTTTGGTCTCAGCTGGGATGTTTTTGTCTCTTGAAAGAGACCAGCTGGAACTGAGCATCAAACAGCATGGTGGCCAAGAGTTTAACCAAGGAAGCTGGAAGTCACATAAAAGCCTTTACTCTGGATTTGTTCCTAGAAGCCAAGACTTTTCTCAGGGTTTTTTGGTGGTATTTTTTGTTGTTTAGTTGGGTTTTCTTTCACCAGTTGAAGTACTTTCTTAGTCTCTTGCCTGAGGGGGTTTGGGGGGGAGGGGGTTATTAGACTTTGTATTAGCTGTGCCAGTAGTTGTCAAGTGAGGAGGAGATTGGTTGTGTAGGCCTGCTAGAACACTCACCTGGGATGTGGGAGGTGGCAAATACAGGAACAAGAACTTCCCCAATCCAGCCAAATGCCTACCTATTTGTTAAACTTGAATAATTTCCGCTTGTTTTCAAAAAACAACTTTGACAGGCCTTGGGTTATTTTCCCTCCAGAGGGCAATGACTCACTGTCTGTCTGACTGACTCAGAAGCTCAGCAGTCTCACACATGCCTGCTGGGGAATTTCTGCTCAGGTATCTTCCCTGGCTCTTGCAGCTCTGGAAGTGAAGGGTTCCCTAGGATGTGTAAAAGCCATAAACCTCTCTGAGGTCATCCAATCACCTTTCCCCTATTAGCACCCTACTGAGCATATCTGGGTACTTTAGGGTGCCCAAAGTGGTTTTGGTGGGGAGTATTTGTACAAGAGAGAGCAGCAATGGAAGATGTGTGATGATGCAGACCATCTGTAACTTTCTGGTCTATATTCTCACAAAATTAGGTTCCTATGGAGGGAAATAACCTGTGACAGGGGCCATCCATATTCTTGCAGGGGAGCTCCAGAGGTGCTTAAGGGCCTGGGAGTGCTGCATTAATTTTTTTTGGTGTGTCGATGGGGCCACTCTAGTGAGGCCTGAAGGATACTCTAAGACAAGCTAGGCAGCCAGAGAATTTGACCCTAGAGGTGTTGGCAGAAAGGACTAAGAAGAATATCTATGCAGACACCGTGGCTTTGTCCCGAGCCTGCTCTGCCTCCAGCAGTGTTATGTGTACAGGGTAATGAAAACTTTTGGCAATACGAGAAAATAGTATGGAAAGAGCATTTTCTGGCCATCTCTTGCCTGCTGCTCTTTTCTTTTCAGAGCAACATTCACTTCAGAGACAGTTTAAGGACACAAGGCTTTGGTATTGGGGATAGCAAAAAGAAATGAGATAAAGTCTCATGGAAGCAAGTATTGGCAGTCAATGGAATTGTACTTCCTTTTTCCAAGGGCTGGATCTGGCACTGTGTCTTACAAGTCTTAAGAGATTTATGACCTTTTTGACTTGATCTGTGGTGCAAGATTTATGGCCAGGCTGAAACTGCCCAGAAATAGCACTTCTCTCTTTGTACCAGCACTCCACCTGCCCAACACAAAAATGCCCACTAAGTAAGGAATTCTCATATGGTGGACATCTCTTGGGCCAGGGTGCTCAGCTATCTCCACGCTGAGATATAAGGTTCAAAGCAAGGCCCTGTGCCCACACGGGGGACGCAGAGAATGGCTCCCTGAAGGAGTTCTAGACTGAGAGGAATATCAGCTTCTCAAAGGCAGATTAAAGCATTGCAAGGGTGTTCACACCTTCTTCGCACACAGAAGGGCCATGGCATGGCAGACCTCAGGAGTGAGGGAACTTGCCTGTCTGGCTTTTCTGATATGCTGATGAGCTGCTGACCTGAAAGGATTTATGGTGGAGATGTGAGAGCTGCTCTTCCATTGGCTACACAGTGAATTGAAAGTTCTTGTCCAGTGAACACCATGCCTCTTTTTTCTAGCCTTCACCCCAATTCACCTCTACACTGGCTCAGAACTTTAATTCAGAGATGCCCTGTAACTAACATTTCTGTATTTTACAATGTTTCTGTTAGTGATAGAGCCACAGAATTATGGGCTCTTTACTGATCACTCCAGAAGTCCTTGTACACATCTGCCTTTCCTAAACACTGAGAGCTCTCCTCTGTGATTCCCAATATTCTGTTTAAGGCAAAAACTGCCTTAGCATGTAGTGCCAGGGTTCTAATGTAACTGACCTCTTCTGTCCCTCTCCTCTGGGAATCTAGGTGCTCCTATAGAGCTGTGTATTCACAGATGGAGACCTGTGATCATTTCTCCAAGCCAAGGAGTTAAGTCATTCTCTCTAAACCTGATAGGGGGAGATAAGGGATCTGGCTTTTTGGGTTTGGACCATTTTATTTAGCTGAAGGTTACTGTTAGATGAGAGGGTAGGAGCCAGGGCAGGAAAAGGACAGTGCAGCAGTTCTTCAACTCATAATGGAGTGTAGAACCTCCCTGATTTGGATTTTCTGAGCTGCTGCACTCTCAAGTCCACCTGAGTTGATGGCTGCCTTACCACTCACAATGTGGCTTAACTGAGTGGAATTTTATTTCCTGAGTGTACAATAAAAAGCACAAAGGTTACCATATCTGTTAACTCACAGGAAAAAGGAAGAGGGTGAGGTAGGGGGATAGAGAAAGAAACTTGCAATGCACACAGTTCATCTCCAGAGTGACAGAGAATAGGGAAAGGGTCATAGAGGGTTTCAAAGCAATTTATTGCCTCTACTTCATCATTACTGATATTTCCAGAGCTCACAAACCACTGCAACCATTCCAGGCCAATTGCTTCCCTCTTGTTGTTGATTTTTTTTGGTGGTTTAGTTTTTTAATTTTGGCTTCACCATTTCTTTCATCTGCCTCTTATGTGATTTCTCTCCCCCACTACATTATTTTTTGTCACTGAATTGTTAGAGACCCCCTGGATGCTATACAAGGTGACAGTTCCCGACCAGTCAAGAAGAAGAAGAATAGTCAAAATAGAATTACAGAAGCACAAGAAAAGGAGGGAAGATAAGCCCTCTAGAGCTTTAATTTCACTTCCTTTATTCTGGCTGCTTGCAGGGGCAATATAAACAGGAGAAAAATGACAACAGACAGCTTCACTTCTAATGACATCAAATGTTTTGAATCTGACATTGATGGGGAACTTGGAGAAACCACCATTGATTCCTCAATTCTTCCTTTCCCACTGCCCTCCATCTGGAGGAAGCTGTCACCCAGGCATGGTGCAGCAAATTCTTCACCTCTGTCTGTGGTCCTGGAATATCGTCTGACATGCACAAGAAAAATACGAGGTGAGTTAACATTCCTGCTATATTGATGAACTAGCATCAAGATTCAAGGGTTTCAAAGTTACATACTCCACATGACCTCCAGCAAACTTACCCTGTTGGCGAGATTCAGTGTTTGTCAAGGTCAGCTGAAGCACTGCCTACATTAAAGAAGTTGGCATCAATGCAATTACATCAATACAGAGCACGTTTTCTTCATGTAGAAAGGGCCTTTCTGTCCTTTCAGGAATGGATCCTGCATATAGATCTTTCTGAAGGGAAAACAATGAATAAAGCAAATACAGAGTTTACAGACATAACATGTTTTCCTCTTAATAGAGAAACCTTTGATGATGTTGAAGGAACTAGAGGGTTTTTTAATTTTTTTTTTTTTTTTACTTTCACAAGATTTCTGTCTCTAGAAAATGTTTTCCAAATAACATATAATTTTCCCCCAGAAGCATTTTCTGCTGACAAGTGATCTAGTCATGCTGAATTTCAGGAAAACAAAGATGCTTATTGAGAAGTTTAGACACAATTAAAAACTGAAATGTGAAAGGAAGTTCACTGATCCACCTTGAATGTCCTGACTCACCAGATGTGTAGGATCTCTCTTTTGCCTGCTGTCTACTGAAGAGCTTAATTGTTTTTTTTGGAGGGGTCATAAGGGAGGATGCAGAAGTGGGAAGCGGTGGGATCTGAGGATGCTATTTTTAAAAAATTAGATGTTGCTTCCCCCAGAATTTACTTTCCAAGTGGGAGATGCAGCCAAAGAGTGGACTTGCCCAGGGTCTCCTGTCTCTTACAGCAGCAGATCTGAAGTTGCTCTTCTCCTTCATCTGCTTCATATATAATTACTCCACAAGCAGGATTCAGATCCGTATTCAGCTGCTTGAAAGTGGCTGGTGCTTGGACTTACAAGAGAAAGTGGCTTTGTTTAAGTGACTACTTTTTAGCCAGTCCTCTGGTTCACAGATCATAATGCATTCAGACAGCATCAACCGGGGGATGATGAAAACATGTTAGCATTGTCGCTCTTTTGCAGGCAGGGCAACACTGGCAATGAAAGAGTTTTCAATAGTACTGGGAGTTGGAATTTAAGAATCAAGAGGCTGGAGAGTGTTTTTTCTTTAATCCTAACAAGTGGTGTTGACTGGCCATAGTGAAAGCAACACGATGAACTGTAACTACAGTTCCCAGAAAGTCTTCTTGTGTGCCTCTTTTGCATTCCCCATCTTGCTCCTCATTATCAGCTCCTCTTGGCTTAGAGAAGATTCAGTGAGGACTGCTTTCATCCAAAAGAGTCTGGTTTTTGGTTGCATTCAAGTTGTTTGCTGCTCGCTTGCATCTTTTCTCAATAACAACAGAACTGAACACCATACTCCTAAATGTACTGACAAGCACAGCTTCAGCTGAAGTTTTATGTACCTGGGTAGACTCTTTTTTCATGGTCATTCATACCTTGAATGATGATATCAAAATGGTATCACATTGTCTGTTTGATTGAACAACCAAAGAGTACTATATGCCAGACATTACTCCAAGAGGGAGAGCCAATATGAGTTCTGCTTTCCTTAACTGATCCCTGACTTTGTGCCTTTTGAAATGATTATGCCTAGCTTAAGCTCAGTGATACTTCAGTAAACATCCTTGCTCTACAGAGTAAGTCATGAGACTGGACTGTCATACATCTATCTCATCTAAATGGCTCTAAAAATAACTCTGTATTTTTAGGAAAAGCCTTATTTTCTGTTGTAGGCCATATATAATGGCAACCTGAGCCCATTTAATGAGACTGTGTCATGGCTACTTTTCTCCCCTTGTGTGTATGTCATTATGACTTTTTTCCTCCATGACTACTGCAGAATTTTCTGGGGCAACAAATCAGTGAAGGATTTGGTTGATGGTAGTTGTTGTCCAGTTTCTGTCATGACAATGCTAGCTTTTCCATCCACTTATACTGTTACCACAACCTACCCTCTTCTTAATAATCACACTGTTTCTCCAAGTTCTGTGGCTGATGCAAAAGGATGACAAGGGATCTCCTTAGGGGAGGTATATAACCTAGCTCTTGGCTGCCTAGAGGCACTCTGGGCTTTTCTCTCTTGCTCTGTGGCAATTTTGATATTAGAGTGACTGAGTGAGTACCTTCTTCCTATCTCTGTGATCCGTGTGTACAAAGAAGATGATCTTCTGCAATTTAGTTTATCTCCTGCTAAAGCAGACTGTATGCCAGGTAACTGCTTTTCACAATGCCATCCAATCAGTTGTGTTGACACTCTGGTGTCACCTTTGTGACAGCTACTTCATAGAGATAACAGAATGCTGGTAGCCAATTAGATTTTGCTGATAGCAATGCCACAGAGTCTGTCCAAAAAGGAGACTGTGCACACCCACAGCTTGACAATAATATTATAATTGAAGTGACAAAGCCCAGACACACTAATGTAGCAACCTATTAGAAGTAGGTGTACATGTGCAACTGTATAGCAGGGTACTTGCATATAAGGGACTAGACAGTCTTTGAGGCTCTCAACTCAAGCCATTCATACCAGGAAACTTTAAAAGCATTAGCTTGGTCATAAGCTGTTTTCAGAAAATTAGTTAAGAAGAATAAGCTTCATGGCTGACATCTCTTCTCTCACAGGAGAGAGAGGAGCAGCCACTCTGTCCACACAGCACTTGCCTCTCCTGTGGCCACAAGCAGTCCAGGGAGTGCTCTGTGCCACATCCCCATAGGGCCAGCAGGTAATTTTCTCTTGTGCACCTCTCATGAAGGCAGCAGAGAAATGCACGAGGCTGCAAGCAGCACAATTTTTCTGGTCAGCGCAAAAGCCCTGTGTGCAGAGTCACCTCACACGTACTCGGGGAACAGCCAAGCGTGGCCGCTCAGACTCGGTGTTCTAAATCATTGTAACCTTTTGCAATGTTTTAAGTTTGCTTCTTTAAAAAAGAATAAATCTATTTCGTTTCTACTTCTGAATTTCTTTTTTATACTCTGGTGTGCTCTTCGCAGAAGCAAGAACTATAGACATGTACTCTGGGGAGAGGGGTTATTTTCTCTAGAATAAAATGAAAAATATTCCCCATGGTTTTTCTGGAATAGGGATGCAAAAATGCTGGTCCTCTGCCCTTTTTCTTCTCTTGCATCCTTTTCTCTACAAAAGAGGAATGCACCCTATCTTGCAATTAATCTTCATGATTCCAGTGGTAGGTGAAGGTATTTCCAGTTATTTGTTCTTGGCTTGAGGAAGTCTGGAATTAACTGTCGAAATCAGGTCATCTGTCTAGAAAAGCTTTTCTAAACTCTACCTCTGTTAAGTGTTTTACATCCAACAACTGACATGGTAAAAGTTTCATATGCTCCTTCATGAGCACATCCACCTCCCTTGCAGTCTTCAGTGCTCCTGCATGCACAGTTGCCACGTGTATAGTTGCACATGAGAGTATGGATGGTTCAGGTGCTCGTGTCTCCCGCTCCCCAACTCACCCAGCCAGGTTTTTATCCTGGCTTGTGAAACCACACCAAAGCTCGTTCGTCTTCATCAGCCCTGGCAGGTAAATCATATTCACAGTAGTGCAGTTGCACTCATGGCTGACAATGGGGTATATTTTTCATAGTGTGGTAAAGGCAAGAGTCATCCTGCTTCCCTGTAAATTGAGCAGCGTGTCTGTGTCAAATGATGGGATGAGCAAATAGTCACGGTGATCTGGGGCATGTGCTAGATGGAGCTGCTGTTCATGCTCAAGGTAGCCTGTACCATGCCTCTTCATAGCCTGAAAGACCTGTGACTCCCAGCTGCTTCCTTACAGAGCCTTGCCATAGATCGTGCTTCTCTTGTGTGGTGTTTTCAGGTTTTCAAGTTAAAATTAATGTTTTTCCTCTACTGGTTGCAAAAGCATAGCTTCTGGTTTTGCATGGAGGATTTGAAGACTTTGATTATTTTAAGGACAAGGGCAAGTGAGTATTTTTCCCTGCTTTCACTTGGGGGCTAGAGTGACTCAGGACACATCCTCATGAGGCCATGCACATAGTGGCTCAGCACAGAGCTTGGGTTATGGACAGAGTGGAAGCTTTAACATCCCAGTTGCTTCATCCTCCCCTGAATATTGCTTTGTGTTTTGCAGGGCATTTGCCTATCAGAGAGAGCTGAGTAAAGGGAGGTGTTCTGGGTTTAACTTCGTCTCAGAAAATTTCAGTGAAAAGTATGTTTTAGAGCTGTAACCTCACAAACAGGTGAGAGGTTTCCAGAGTCCTGTTATAGAAGCAGAGAGGATGGATGACCTTGAGCTGTGCTCTGCTCCATCCTGGCAGAAACTGCGCTTCCTCTCAGCTACCTCTCACCTGTGCCATGCCTGTGTTTCCCGTACAACTCCCTTCCACGCAGGATAGAGCTGCATGCACACATGCAGGGCTGTTTGCGACATGAGAGGCATGTGAGCTCAAACGTACCCTGAAAGGGAATCTATGCTTTTCTAGGCATATAATAAATGCAAGAAGGGGTGAAATGCTGTGGGTAAATGGCTCAGACTACTACTCTGTTCACAGACTTAAGGTACTGGGACCAACAAAAGGGGGTAGCTGTATGTAAATCTGCTTTAAATGTGAATTCAGATTATAGTGCTGCATGCTCCGAGGCACTACTGCTCTGTTATTTCCAATACTGTGTGCTCGGGGAAATTGGAGGATGACTGACATGCAGGCCATTCTAAGTCAGTAAGGGGCAGAAAGATGCAGAGATACTGAGTCCCAAATTGGGCCTGGAGCAAGGGGGTAATGTAGAGAATTGAAAAGGGAGAGAAGCTACCCTTCCCCCAAATTGGGGGTGGAGGGTAGCTGAGCAACAGAAACATGTCAGGATAGTAACTAATAACAATTAATAATTTATTGTACATCAAATAGCTCTTTTCCTCCTGGTTTCCAAAAGCTCTTTACAGACTATATATAGTGACTGCATTACAGTGTGGTATGCACTTTTCAGCAGCATGGTTTAGGAACAGCCCTGCTGCTGAGGCACAGTGGAGCCCCGTCAGCCCAGAGGAACACTAGGAAAAGATTTCCATCCTCAATCCTGCCTGCTTCACTGTTTTAAAGAAAAAAAAGAATAAAAAGAAGTGCGCTGGAACAATCATTTGATGAGTAAAAAGAAGGCAGAGCATTGTATGGGTGTTATTTCTTCCTGCCTACAAAGACAGGCTGTCCCAATAAATTCAATTGTATAGACATTGAGAGAAGGAGGACGGGGGTTGAAGGAAACAAATGCATTTTAGAAAGCCTATGATAATGACTTAAAATTGCTTTTCTTCATAATTACAATTTTAAGAGCTGACATCTAGTGATAAGCCAAGTGCTAGATGTTGATGGCTTGTAGAACATGGGGTCTTAAACACTGACTGTTACACTAATTCTTATCTATCCTTGGACTTCTTTAATTCAGAAAGAGGATGATGTTGCTTTTAAGGCAGTTGGGGGAGGGTGCATTAGGAGCAACAAATGTGAACAGGTTCAAAAAGAGCAGGTCTGCTGACAGACATGCTGTCATTCAATGCACCGTTCTCTCACTGCATCTGAATTTTTTCATCACTGCCCCAAAACGCTGCCTTCACCTCCATGAGCGAGCACACAGAGCAGGCAGCTGGAGGGTAGAGTCCAGCACTACAGGACAGGAGGTGCAGAAGCACGTGCCTCCCTGAGAGGACTGCAGGCAGCGTAATGCCTGTAAAAAAGCAATTAAAAGAGCTGAGCAAACAAATGATAAATAATGTAGTAGGAGTTGGTGTAATGAACCTCCTTAGGAAAGCTGGCCCATAGGCCAGCCTCAAGTTTGCTGAACCTGAGCAGAAGAAACCCCAACTCTTAAAACCACCCAGTGCATAAAGTCACTTTGGAGGAGCAATTAGGGAAGGAGCTGCCTACTCCATTGCTCTTCAATCATATGCTGTTAAGTTTAGGGGGTGATGGGAAACCCCTGTGGATTGACCGAGGCTGTTTTTTGTAAGTGAAAGCTTACTTATGTAAATGTGTTTAAGAGGTGCCTTTCAGTGAAACTGTTTGCTACATTTCCTGAAAAGAGCTAATGGAAAACCTCTCCTTAGAGATGATGCAGTTAGGGCTGTGTTATGGATTTCACCTGTGGATGCCTGAAACTCAGGTGACCAGCTACAGACATTATCTCTTCAGGGTATGGCCCTGTTAGATGTAAATGCTGAACTGTCAGGAGACCTCCCATTTCCTGCTTGTTTTATTAGGCTTTGATAGACATATAGTGCTTTGAGTGCATTTTGGGTTGCAATTCTTGCCAAAGTCAGTTGCAACTATGAGATCACAGGATTTTCTTGTTTTTCCCTTTCCTCCCTGTGCTTAGATTTATAATTATGAAGTTCTCCATTCTTATGGAGAGCCTGATTTTGTCATGGAGCCTGCAGTTACCATTAGCAATAAGTGGCCCTCACAGCTTTTTGCCAAGGGGAGTGAGAATGAACTGATGTTGGAAAGAGATGCCTGAAAAAAAATGGCCTGTCTTGAAAACCTCACCTGAACTCTTGTTCTGTTTGTGCTTGGGAAGGGGACAAGGGACTTTCATCTCCAGGCTGAAATCCTTGTGTACAGCTCTTGCAGCATCTTTGAGGTTTTGGTAAGAGAGCATGGATTCCCCCATGTCCTGGAGAATCACGAGGACAATTGGAGTAATTCACTCAAACTTTTCCTGCTTTTTCTTGCAAGTGTCTCCCTAAGGGTTCTTAGAATGCATCTGTGCCCTTTGCCACCTACTCCTCCTGCTGCTGATTATTCAGTGTACAGGTGTTCCTGTACATCAAGAAACCAGATCTTTGTGTCTCTCAGGATCTTGAGGAGAACAATGGTGTTTCTCCAGAGCAGTCTCAGTGCAGAGAAAAACTCCAAAGTATATTCCCACTAGATCTAACATCATTCTTGAGGCTCAGCATGTGGACTTTTACTTCACAGGCTTCTGTCACAGTAAATTTATCTGTACTTTTCTTGGCTGTATTGAGGGCATATTTCTGGCATGAAGCCCACGATCCTGCCAAATGTCATGTTCTTGCTACCCATCTGAAACCATTGAGCCTCCCTTGAAGTTGCAAGGTACCAACTTTCCTTGTTTCTTTACAGTGTCTCAAACAGTAGCTGAACTTTTGCAGAGGGGAACAAAATTTAAGGGGATGGGGGGCAACCCAACTCAATAACTCCAGTGTTCACTGCAGTACTTCACTCCTATAAATCAAGTCTTGGAAGGTTCTAAGGAGCTAAACAAATTATGCATCTGACAATATATGTGCAGGCCTACCTGTAACAAGTAATTTTAATATTGCCCTTGTTTTGAGCGTATGCTTTTACCAGAGACTGTTCCACACCTATGATACTAGAAGGGCTTGGGATAATCCTGGTCCATTGTCTTCCTTACAGCAGAAGCTTGTCTTTTTTCAGTGGTGGGGCTGAGGGATATTGAGAGGGAAAATTTGGGGAAACAGGGAGTGCTGGGTGGAAAGTGTTCATTCAGATAGTTGCATTGTTCAGGCCTCTGTGTTTTGGAACCATAGCTTTTCTTCCCAAGTCTCGAGAGTCTTTGTTTCTGCCTCTCCCATGCCCCCTGCTGCTCTCCGTAACACAGCCTGGAAGGGGCTGCGAGCAGCCTGTGAGGACAGCTCCGTGCCGGGGTTCGCTGCAGGGACCAGCCCCTTCCCTTCATCCCCACCCTGTACTTCCCCCGGAGCTTCGCTGTTTTTCCACGCTCCTTCACAGCCCTGGGCAGGAGCTGGCAGGATGGGATGGAGAAGATGGTGACAGCAGGAAAGAAGGAGGAAGTGGGGAAGGAGGGAGAAAACAGTGGGGGCTTGGGGAGAGAAGATCATTGCCTCTGATCTATTATGAATTCTCCTGGGAGACAGCCAGTAGGCTGGAAAGTGAATGATAGCCAAAGCAGATGAGGAATTGTTCTGCGAGCCCGATGTATTTTATTCTCGACAGGCATTTAGTTTCTTTAACTATCAAACTAACTATTGCTCATATATATATATTACATAAGCTGTGAAAGATAAAGCACACACACCATCAATCAAATCTCCTGTCAAAATCTTTTTACCTATTCTCTCTTTTTTTTTTTTTTGTTTTAATGCCTTCCACTCTTCTTTAAATTATACTCAAAACAAGGGTATCGTTATGGAAAGTTGACCAAAATGTAATTGAAGGACCATTTAACCACTCTACAAATCAAAAAAAAAATTGAAAGAACAGGCTGTGGTATTGTTTTGAAGCTGGATATAAGAAAGAATGGAGCACTGGTGTATGGGGTTGTTTTTATCAGTTGAGAGAACTCCTTCCATGTGAAACATGTTTGTCTGGGCTGCTTAGAAATCTAGCTCTGGAAGGTGGACTATGAGCTCTTCAGGATTACAGTAACTGCAAATTCACCAAGAAACCTTTTTCACCTTTGAGCAGAGAATTATTTTTTTCTGTTTTTCGCACTGACCAACATATGACATTTGCACCCACAGAAAGGATAGAATCACAGAATCAATTAATTAGGCTGGAAAAGACCTTTAAGATCATTGAGTCCAGGAAGACACACTCCTATTATCTGTCTGGACCTATTGGCTGGATTGAGTAGAAAAAGAGAAATGTGGGTGAACATGGAGAGAAGCTTTCAGAACATCCTGTCATTTCCATGTATTCCCAGCTCTGTGTTACCTCTGCCCATACCAGCCTGACCTTGTGCTGCAGAGTTCTGATGTGATCTTGCCTTTGCACTGACTCTCCTTCGAGGTACCCCAGTGAAAGAAATGGTCAGAGCTCTCTTTTTTAATGTCACCACCTTTTTGGTACACAGATAAAGAGAAAAATGAAAAAAGGCAACAAGACTCGTGGATAACTCTGTAATCTCTATAAATGCATTTGCTACTTAGTACATGTGCCCGTGAGACTTTATGCAATACATTGTTGTCCTGTATAACCCCTCGAAGCAACTGCACTATAATTGCAGATTATTAGAGATTCAATATGGCATTTCTAATGTGGTGAGAAGGAACAATGTGGCCCCATTCAATTTTTGGATCTCAAAAGAGTTGCTGGGTATCTAGTGTGCCATCTAAAACCAGAAAGAGTGATGACACTCTGAGAACCAGGATGGCCCTTGTATTTTTTCTTTGCTGATTTCACCTTGAATTAACCAGACATTTTTTTCTGTGCTTCTTAACTCAGCCTTTTATTATGTTTGATAGAGTGAAAGAATGTTTTTTTCCTCCCCTTGTATCTTGCACAATGGAGAACATAATGCTTTTGCTTTGAAGTCTTTGCTGCTATCCTGCCTACAAAGTCAGGCCTATCTTTTAGTTTCCAGTTTAATTAAATGTGCCTGTATGGAACAAGAAAGCTGTCATGAAGAGCCTGAAATGGCCTCTTCCTCTTATGATATCACACAGCCTCTGACTGCTTAAGAGTAAGTTCACCTTGTACCAGCACAGGCTGGATTTTGGAGCATGCCTGGCTTTTTTTAAGTGCAGGGAACAGTAAGGAAAATCGTGGTTATTCTCTGGGCTAAGGTCCTTTGCTGTCAGTCAGAAACTACTGGGTTGATGCAGCAATTCTTTATCTTTCTGCCTACACCAGAAGAACTAGCTGACCTCCACCAATCTTTGTTGAAGGTGCTTTCTTCAGCCAAGTCTTGCAAGAAATAGTTGAGCATACTCGGGTTACTCTGAACTGGGTGTTCCTTGAAATTATGCCAGAGCTGTAGAAACTGAAGTCTTCTAAAATCTTCCAAGTTACACAGTGTTGTAATACTTTTCTTTATCCATATAGTTTGGAGCACCTGTGTGTGTTTCTAGTAGTTCCCAATGGAGAGTTTCCTGTGGCCATTTGCTGGACAGTGTTCCTGTGGCACAAAAACACCCCATAACCAGGAAGTAAACTGCATCTTCAATAGGTTTGTGGTAGAAGCTATTGGGTGTTTAATTCTGGCAGAATATTTGTATCGCTAAAAACAGCTGGGTTTGTCCATTCAATGTTGCATTATGCACGTGCACAAGTAATCACCCAGTCTCTGACTGGCAGGCAGTTGCTGAAGGATATCTGTTTGAATCATGCTTCTCAATGGAGCTACACTGGAATTAATTTTAGCATAGTTTATTTACTAGGATTTCATATTCTTAATAACTTCTATTGATTGCTGAACCTTAATTTTCATCTCCTTATAATTAGAAATGTGCCCTATTATCCACATCCAGAGTTGGACCTGTAGTGTTCAGTGTTAGGATACCTAAAATGGCCTTCAGCCATTGATTTCATCCCAATCTCTTGCAGATGAGTTTCACACAAACCCTCTTAAAGAGCTTCTAGCAATGTTTTGGGAGCTACTACTTGGATCCAATGCATGAGCAGCCCTCGTCAATGCTCAGCGTGCCCGCACACTGAAAGGAAGGCTTAACATCACTAGAGCAATTACCTTTGCCCCAAGAAACATGGCTAATTGAGAAGTGACTCTTTACAGCTTTCCACTGCTAATTGTGCATGTGTTGGCATAGACTGAATACTCTTACTCCTTTTATTTAGGGTAAACTGTCCCATGTGTGCCCTGGCAGGGAGGAAAACTAGCCATCAGTATTATGCCAGCTAGTAAGTCTGTGATATTATGATGATAGAGTGCTGACAAGGACCTTGTTCCCAAAATATTTTCTGTTTTCATAAAAAGAAGTTGGAAGAGAGCAGCTGGACCATACTGTTTTATGCATTATGAGCATAAGGTCTCATGTATAGAGGTCTTATTTTGTTACTCCAGCTTCAGTGTTTCCCGGGCAGCAAGGCCAAAGTGAGATTCCTCTTGCACAAAAACTCTTTGATTCATAAACAACAGGCAATTAATTGCCATCAGGCATTGCAAAAGGGTGAGGGTATCGATTTCACGTGTGTGACATCACAGGTCCTTCCTAACTTTCATTTAAATTGCACTAGCATATTTTTCTGTGCCAATATATAGAAAAGTCTTGCTATGTACAACTTGTAAATCGGAGATTTGGCAAACACATTGCAGGTTTTTCAAGTGCTTGGTTTCTTCAGCTTAGGACACACTCTCAGATGTGTCTAGTCAGTATCATGCAGCTCCTACCTAGGGTTCAAGTTGAATAGATTTTTGAATCTTCAAAAGAATTACCTGCTTATTCTGAAGTGTAGCTGGATGCCAAGTCCCCCTGAAAATTTGGCTCATGATGCCCTTGACTTTGCCTCCATCCAAATGGATACAATATCCAAGGTGAGGAGTAACTTCATATTCCACAAAGTTTTCTACCTTATGCCCTTTGAACATCATTCTTACTTTGAGAGTGCCACAGGGTTTCTCTTTTGTCTGTATGCCACTATTGCCAGCCTATGTCTGATCAAACTGCATTTGCTTTGGAAGTAGTGAACAAAGGCCTTGAGCAGCAATGGAGGCCTTGGATGTACTTATAAATTCTGAGGAACTTCTGGCTTGTCACTCTGTTCTCTGTTGACATGCATCTTTACCTTGTTTGTCCAGTTCTACAGTGCATCACTGCCAGAACTTGTGTCAGCTGCTACAGTATAAAATCTATATAACAAAAAGATCTTCTGTCATAGAAGTTGGACCCAAGATGATTATCATCTTTTCAGTTCTTTTCCTGCCCTGTTTGCCACGATTCTTCTACAAATCCAGCTCAAGGAAATTTGCCAAGCACTTGCTATAGAGTATGCCATGACCTCTCTCTGGTGCTTGATTCCAACTGGCATGGAATAGACAATTTCCATAATATGGAATTTTCCTAACCTCCAAAATAGGGGTACACATCCACACTGCCAACTAGGAATGGTCCCTGGACCACCCTGTGAGTTTCCACCATGTGCCCTAGAACTGTTTAGGAGACTGGTACATGGGCTGGGCCCAAAGCATGCCAGGAATTGCTCTAATGGTTGAAAAATGCAGGTTATGAGGTCCAAGTACCTGGAAATGCTTACTGACACTGTTATTTATTTAAACAGATGAAGCCACGACATTCACTTACCTTTTGATGTTGTCCTTTTGTTTATAGGAGCCGTCCAAGCAGAATGAGGTCTCTCTTATAATGATTTGCCTTATTGCTCATTAAGCATGGTCACTACTTAATTCTCTTAAACATCTTTAGCTGCTCTTTTTGTTGGCACAGCAATACTGCCTGCTTTCTGAAAGGTCAGGGTTTTTTCGGACAACAGTATCATTTGGATGCTTTCCTTATATAACTGTTACACTAGCTTGTCCTTTTAATGAATACTTAAATTTATTCAAAGATCATAAACCTTGGTGAGCATCTTCAGTTTGGGTACATAATGGCCAGAGCATTCAGTGGGATTTTGATCACAGTTATTAAATCAAAATCTCTCCACATTAATGAACAGCTTAGGAGTGAGAAAAGCTCCCGTAGCATCACCACAGTCTTAGGCAATGCAGTCCTCTGCCTTTCACTTGTAATATAATCTGCAATATAACAGAGTTTGTTCTAGTGCAATAACTTTCTGCTCTCTTCTTCCCTTTCATTACCTTCTGTCACGTGGCCTAGAGTTGCCATCGTGGTAGTTTCTGAGAAGACTGTTAATGACAAACAAAAGACGAGGAGAGAAAAAAATCACTTATTTCCGTGAATCACTGTTTTGTCTAATGGCTTTCTAACGCATCCTTTTTCCATGCCTGACTCAAGACGTTAAGGAAATGAAAAATAGCCTTAATCACAGTAGGGGCTGTAGTTGGAAAATGAACCCCATTTATTGATGAGCTGTCCCATAATTCTCCTAGTAGAAGGGTACTGCTATGCTCTCCAACCCACACTGTGCGGATCCAAGTGAGCCCAGGAAAAGTTATTAAGGAAAGCTTTTATCAGGAAGCTTAGGCTCACACTGTTAGGGTCCACACCTTCATTGCGACACATGAAGGAAATTTTTAGGTGCCGTGAAACCAAAAAGGTTGAAAACCACTTTTCCATAATTGATAGCAATTATCAAGCAGACAACCCCCAGAGGCACAATGGTTATCTCCTCAGATCTTATCTTCCTGGGTTTGGAACTAGAATTTAGATTTAGGCCCATCATGTTTTTCAACAGTATTGGCCCAATTAGTCTAATGAGAAATTTTATTGTTTGTTTTACTGTTGAATCGAAGGATTGAGTATCTGGATCCTTTTTTTAATGGGGTAAGAAAGCTTGAAGGCTTTTTCTGATGGGATTTTTATAACCACCATGGAGATGAATGGTCAAGTGCCATGGAGCATAATGTTGATCATACGCTGTTTCCAAGGAAACTCAGGATGGAGTTTCTAGAAGCCCTTTGTGTGGAACAGCAAAGCTGCATCCCATCTCTGTCAGAAGTAAGGTCCCAGGATAGCACCATGACTCAGCTGAAGAGCTACGTGCATCACCTAAAAGCAGAGATGTAGGATAAATACCTAAGTGAAGAACATCATGTACCTGGTGCTTTGGGCCCAGCTGTGAACAGCAAACAAATATTTGTAGCCCAGCCTAGAAAGGGTTAAGTTACTGCCACTGAATTTTCAGGAGCAGGAATCTGAGTGATCAGCAGCTCAGTTCAAAAAATGAAGATTGACAGGAGAGTGCTGCCACCTGTACCAGGCAGTCCAAGATGCTCCTTCTCTGAGCCAGGCACGCAGCCCCGTGCAGGGTGGTACCCACCAGCACTGCCTATGGATCCCCGGCCAGGAGAATGAAAAGCTGATTTAGCTGTATATTTGACTGTGTGGGCCACTGAAGAACAGCATTTAGCATTGTTTAAGGGAAGGCTGGGAAAAAGGTTATGCAGGATGTTTGTTGCTGCTGATTTTTTATTATTTGAATAACACAAACACACCCGCACGCTCAAAAGTACTGTTCTAAGCAAAAAATGTAACATTTTCTCAATTCCTTTCCCTTCCTCCACAAAATTAATGGCTTTACCAGAGGCTTCAACCAGAAATCTTTCAATCTGTCCTGCAACATATTGGAATAGTTACCACAATACAACTTTTCTTCGTGTAGATGCAGCAAATTCAGTAGAAAAGTACTTTATATTGTGCAGGAACAAGGAATAAACTGTAATAACATAAGATAGGTTTAAACAGGCATTAGCATCTCAATAGGAAGATAGAGATGATCCATGCATAATTTTCTATAAATAAAACTGGTTTAGAGGATAGTTGCTTGAAGGTCATAGATACTGTTAGGTTTTTTATTATTTTTTTAACACAGCAAGCTTCAGTCCAGAGGCCATCTTGTGAAATGTGCTAATACTAGTCTGTAAGTGTTAGGTGGCCAGTCATCACTAGTAGTAGCTGTTGGACAATAGCAAAAAAAGCATATCTTCTTGAAAAAAAAAAAAAATACAAATTCAGAAACTACTCCAGAGCCGATGGTAAAAGCTGAGGCTGGGAAACCAATTCTGAAGCTTTGAAAACCAAAATTGCTGAGAAGCATGGGGGAGGAATGCATTTCCCCCTCTTCAACCCACCAAAAAAAAAAAAAAAAGGGAAAAAGTTAAGATTTTCAACAACTATGTTTACTGATATATAATTTCCTAGTTAACAACAACAAAAAGGATTTTAATATTTTTAAATTTTTACTTCATAGTAATATTTTTCAGTGAAAATATTGATAAAAGTGACACACAAAAAATGCTAGAGGGAAGATGAAAATTAACAGATGTTTCAAATAACGTTCCTATTAAAAAAAAAGATAAAAAAAAAAACCCAAAACTTTCCCATGTCTTATTATAAAACCAAAACCAAATTAACAACAGCCCTCCAAAAAAAACCCGAACAAAACCCACACAACAAACAACAAAAAACCTTTTAAAGATCTACCTACTTTCAGATCACAACTGATACAGTAAAACTCACATTTAAAATCCTGGCTTCGAGCCATTAACAGAGCACAGGTGTCATATGCTGCTATGAGAAAAGTACATGTTTTTTGAGAAAGCTGCTATGTTCTCATTGTATGGCTTCTGTGTAGCTTTAAGGTCCAGCTGTTCCTGAAATATTTTAGTGCTGCAGCACAAAAAGCTGTCTAGACCCCATTAATAAGATCTCTATATATCTGGGATATTGAGTCACGTGCTTTTTTGCTTGTGCAAAGTTGCTTTCTGGTCTTGGTTGCTCTCATGCTGGCTAAAACACAACTGAGGATCCAAGAGTATCCCTGAGCTGCAAATGCACAACACAAGTGACAGGAGGTGCTTTATGCAAGTCTGTCTCAACCTGGGAGCATAACACCAGTTTCACCAGAGCCTCAGGCAGTCAGCTCTGGGCTTACAAAGTCTCTGTTTCCTCCAACAATTTAACAAAGCATTGAACTCTCAGGAATGACTTACAGTTTTTATCACAAATTTATCTCCCTGCTCCTTGTTGTACACGTTTCTGTTTTGTTTCTTCAGACCTGTCTTAATGAGTGTGTTTTCTAACTTTGCATCCTTGGAATAGGCCCAACAATCATGTTAAACGGTCTCTATCTCCCTGTAACATGGGATTAGTGCCAAAACCCACTCCGTGAGACTTAAAACAACAGCAACACAAACAAACAACCACAACAAACAAACAACCACAACAAACAAACCATAAACACCAAGGTGAGAGCTTTTAGTCAGAGCTCGTACTCCAGTTGGTTGCCAGCTCCTCGCTTTCTGCTTCATCTTTTCTCTAAACTTTTATGGCCCCTAATCGTCTGTAAAGCATTGCATACCCCTGTGGTGCTATATAAATGAAATAACAATGATGCTCTTGAATTAATTGGGTGCTTTTGCATACAGGAGTCTTATAACATCCCTTCCTCTTTGTAAGACCCTCTCATGTGAGGCTGCAGATCCAATTGCCACAGATAATTCAGTGTTAGATTGAAGGGGCATAGGAAGAATCTTATTTTTTCCTCTTATGGGCCCTTTGTGGGGAGAATATGTTTTAGTTCATTAAAGGTGCACATTAGGCAATTATCTTCCCATTTCTCATTTTTTCTTCCTCCTTCTTACTCCTCAGTGTTATATGTCTCCTTACAAAACCTTGAATCTAATGGAGTTTTAGAGATTTCCATAAATGTCTTCTTTTTGTTTTTAAATTTGGCAGGGAATAAACCTCTCGCCCTGACATATGACAACATATTAATCCACAGGCCAAAGCCCATGCCAACAATGCACAAGTGGCAGCATCCACAAGTCAGGAGTGATAAAGTAGATGTACATGTGCCCTTGGGGTGTTCATTCAGTTGTTGGGTTGCTGGCACAAGGACTCTATCCTCATTTTGAGGGTTTGAATCATGAGGAGAGCAGGCACCAGTAGTGCCCTTGCTGGGTTGCTACAAGAGCTCAGATGCCTTGAAGTTCTGCTGCTGACTCTAGCAGTAACCATAGGCATGCTATGATATTTTCCTGTACCTAGATCTTGGGTTTGGCCCTCTATTTTTTTCAGCCTTAATAAATAAGTGGTTAATCCAGCCATGGGTCTTTGCTGGCACTAGAACATAATGAAAGCTAAAGAAAAATGGGAGCAATCCCTCTTAACTAGGCCTCTTACAGGTCCCTTATGACACCTAATGATGACTGTGATAAATAGCTTACAAGTGACTTTGGCCATCTACAATTAATCAACACATCCCATAGTATAAAATCACTGCTCACTGGGGTGCAAGGTCATGGGCTTGCCCCTGACAGAGGTTCTGAATAAGACTAATCCTGTTCTTGCCACCTGGTTTCACAGAGTTCAGACAACAAAGGAGTCACCCATAAGCTGGAAGCTCTCTGCCACTCAAGTGAGGTTGGCTTCCATGTGGGATGTAGCACCCTGGGAAAGCAAGGTGATAATTGCTAGCAGTATGGCAATGCTCTAAATGTTGGCATTAACCAACCTCAGTAGAGTCGTTGGGCATGAGGAGCTACTTATTCCTCAGGCACAGGCAGAGAAGCATGGGGAAATCCAAAATCAAAGACCTGCAGAGGTCATTGGAAAGATGTCACGGACTTTTCAGCTCATAATCCCTAGGCAGGAACCACAGGAAAAGAAATGTATGAGTCCTCTCTAAGTTCAGAATCCATTTGGAGAATAACCATAGAGATTTAAGGAAATGCCCAACATAAGAGACCACTAGGATATTAAGACCCCTTTTCTTTTGAAAACATTTGAAGTTATGGTCTATTTTAATTTTTTTTTTTCTATTTCCATTGTATAATTTCCCATTGTCAGTTCCTCACTCATCTATGGCTTGTCTGGCCAGTTGCCATCTAAATCTACACCTTCCCAACCCCTGTCTTCAACAGCCTGACAGTTGAAGCTGCAGATAGCCTCTTTTCCCTGCCTTCCTCTGCATGACAGTTTTCAGATAAGCCCATTGCAAAAAGTGAAAGAGAAAGCCACAGAATAAGGGGCTGAAGTACTCCTGCCTTTGCCAAGGTACCCATGCAGCCAGAAACAAACCAAGCTGCTCGGTGCAGAGGGCAGAGGAAAGACTGATTATGCCTTCTGAATATTATTTTTCTCTGTTAGAAGATCAGTTTCTCTTGGCCTGTACCTGGCAGTGCAGCAAAGATGCCGTAAGACACACATTAGTCCATTTTCTAGGACATGGCATCCTTCATTCACTGATGCTGGGCTGCAGAGCCTGCATGTGTCACCGAGGCTCTGGAGGACCAGAGAAAACCTTTTGTGCAATTTTTCTTGGCAACTCCATTAGAACTTCTGTTATACTGATTACAGGCCTAGTCTGGATCTTCTCTGTGAAAAACAACACAAACTTTCCTTTGTAGAGGTTTACGCTACCTGCATAACTCTATCCAGGAGCTGTCCATGAAGGATCAGACTTTCCAATTCAGACAGGCTCTGTTTGGCAAGAGAAGAGCATCTGGAAAGGAGCAAAAGGAGTCTTTAAATAAGCTCCTGGTGTAACCTGGAGCAGTCTTTTTTTTTTTTTAATCCAAGCTGCTCTCATTGATACTGAAGCAAGGTCCAGCACAATGCAATTTCCAGATCTACTTTTGTGACAATAGCCTGATAGACAACATGCTAATTACAAAGAGGGGGAAAGAAGAAATTCAAAAGCTAAACTGAAGCTATGTCTGCACTGCTACAAAACTATTGTTGAGACCAAAGACCACGCACCACATTTGCATCCTGTCTCCATAGCTGGCATTCACAGTGCCAGCTGGATGCTTGCATGACCTTGCTTGTTGACCCAGTGACTCACCAAACATGTTCAGGCAAACAGAGTGCTGGGGACTCTGAAATATGTGCCTGGTCAACACCCCAGCTTGCATTTATAAGTTTACAGTCTGCACCCCAGGGAATTTCAACCTTGGGGTACCTTCAGTCCATCTAAACTGAGCCTAAGAGTGTTGAATAAATTTAGGAGCCAACTATGAATATCTCTGCTGTGATCTTCTTACAACTGTGACTACTGACAGTTTCATGGTGACCATAGTCACCTTTTGCCTTTAGATAGCAAATCTCTTCTGCTTAAGTTGAAGGATGATTATATTAGAGGCTTGTATTTTAAGTGTCAAAGTACAAGCATACAGCCCCAAAATATGCCATATTTTGCTTCATTGATTTCTTGAGTGGAGTTGGGGATGTTGTGACTCATGCACAGCCAGATATGGAGTCATTGTTCAGCCTTGCATTTGCCCTGAGATCACTGGGGATGCAATGCAGCAATCGCAGTTTTACAAGATGCTTGCAAGGCATAACCTCTCCAGGGCACTTATTGAAATGAAACTCCGCACTGAGAGGGAAAAGTTGGACAGATTAAATGCATTTTTATATATTTTCCAATTCCTTATTCACCATGAGCACCTTAGTGGTTTTTCAGAATACTCTCATCACTGTGCTCTGTTTTTGCCATCTTAACCAATGAAAAAACAAAGCTTGATCCATACTCCCCAAATGTCTAAACAGGCCCATGAAATCTGTGATCAAGAAAGGACTTGGAGTCTACATTTCAAAATTTCTAGGACCTCATGGAATTTCCACCTTGTATGCAATAGCATTTTGAATGTTTGGGCCCAGCAATATTATAGTAAAATCAAGTTTTCCAAGTCAGTGGAAGCTGCATTTACCACTGGATTGCCCTTCCCTTCCTCTCCAATATGCTAACTTTTGAATCTACTTACAATAGAAATGTGTGCTAGTCTAATTAGTTCACAATATTTGCTGATTTTGCCACTGCTGGGGAAAACTGCAGCACGGATGCTTTCTCTTGGCTATAAAGTGCTTCTACTGGTGGAAAAGAAGAAATCCTTCTACTTGGAGAAGAAATGGATCTCTTCCATGAGAAGCACATCTTAAGGATCTGTTTCAGGGCTCTTTGTGGATATAAAATAGGTGATCTTACGGAAAGCTCTTGCACCATTACATGCCTTGATTTCCCAATTTGTAAAATAGTAACAATGAGCTCTTGATTGATGGGGAAGAGAACTACACAAAAATCAGGGACTTCTGTCATTCTGAAAGCTGCCACTTGTGTATAATTGTCATGGACTTTGGGCCATAGATTATTAAGTTGTTGGGAAGAGGAGAGGGCAAAAAGAAACACCACAGAACCCCTTGGTGTAGTGGAAAGTGTTTAGAGAAAAACCCTGTATCCAAATTTTCTGGCTGATCAAGCAGGCCCCTAGAGATAGTATCTTGCCTAAGATGCAGAAGAGGTTTTTGTTTAATACTGTTGTTCTCCTTCTTCCCTACTCCCCTCTCCTCCCCTGCCACTGATACATGGTCTGAGATTCCTTGTCATAAATAAGATTTGTGAGCTCTTTTGGGAAATGGACTCTTTGCCTAGACTTGTGCAGCTGGTACAACGGTATAAATAATAATAGTCATTAATGCTAATAATGTGGTTTTTAACCTCCTGATCATCCTCTGTCTGATAAAATAGCTACAGAAAAGAAATCCTGCCTTGAAAAAGAATCTAATGGCAGAGATTACTAACACTGCAAAGGCTAGGAAAGATCAGGAATGGCAAACTTAAAATTGTCTCCTGGTGTTTTGCGTTGAGTCTGCAAGTACATCACATTTTTTTTTTAAATAGTAGGTGGGCTGTAGGCTCTTCTCTGGCCAAAGTACTGCATGTTTGTCTGTCTTTGCACTGCTGTCAATGGCTTGAAATACCTTCTCAGCATCCTTTTGTAGAGGATGTATCTCAACAGGCCTTGGTCTCGTGAGGGCTCTGTATCACCCCTGCAGCACAAGTGATCAACAGTGTCAGGGGAAGGTGCACAGACACTCGATACAGAGCAAGCAAGGGAAAGTGATGATGTAGTGACTTTGCTGTGGAGGGGACCTGGATCAGAGGCCACTGACAGTCTTTTAACTGCTTTTATTTGGCTTGAGAGGCAACCTGTAGTGATTCATAGAAATGTGCGGGGCCCTGCCTAGACAAAGATTACTCTCTGCACATTACTGAAACCCAAGCATTTTCATGTCACTCATACCAAGAAGTGTCATCTGGGACCTGTGATTTAGCTGAAGGAAGTCCACCTCAATACAACCATGTTTGCAGGTTTTCTGCTCTTCTGGGTAATGTCCCTGTAGACATGACTTCCCTTCCAATGTGCACTGATATTGTTGCTAGGATGGGCTAAAGACATAAATGAGGGGAGATTTGTAGGAACTATCAGTACTATCAGCTATTTGACATCATATAGATATATTTGACATCATATAGATATATTTGACTTATTTGACATCATATGGTTAAAAGTCTGGATACACTTCTGGGCATGCAAGACCACATGCCTGGAAAGCCTGTTTTGTTTTGTTCTTTCAGCTATATTTTTCAGTTTAATAAAAGATATTGCCTCTTCCTACAAATCTTGCCTCACGTTATTTGCCTTTCAGGTCTCTATCCACGGTAATTTCTGCACTGGAACTGTTAAACTAAAGGCACAGATTGTTTCTTCCACTAATCATAAAGCACTCCCCCAGTCCCAAGTATCTTAAACAGCCGAACTCTTGCTTGTTCAAGCTTTCAAAAATAAAAACAAAATCATAAAAAATCCATCCTTGCGCACGAGACTAGGTCTGAAAAACATAAACCTGGGAGTTCTTAATTTCAGGATGTTGTGAAGCATTGCAAGGAGACTCTTGCAATGGGAATGCTCACATGGCTCAAGCTCCAGATGCCTTCCAGACTGCTGAGTATTGATGCCCTAATATAAAAGAAAATAATAAAAAACTTGTTGCTTTTCTGTATTTCTGTCCAGAAAATGTCACACAGTCCACCTAAGTGCAGGTCAGCTCTGCAGACAGTGAGGCTGATGTCATTTACCTCCCATATATCATTTGGGTGATAGGTACAGCCTTGACAGTCATTTGTCTGGGGCCTTCTTGTGTCAGGTGGATGTTCTGCAGCTCAGTCAGCCAGGCACAGGCAGCAAACGCCTAAAATTTCCTTTCCTGGTTTGCCTAAACAACAAAGTACACATTTCAGGGGTGCCTAGGAATAAGGCAGTCCTGTCTCTGAAGTCAACCCACGATTTATCTGGCAAAGGCAACAAGCCATAGCCTAAAGATGGAAGTACCAGCTGGGGAGCACGATGCTTGACTTGTTGGGACCATGGGTCAGGGAGCTGGGCTGCAACACCCAGCAGCTCCTCCCCGGCGGGCACAGAGCGTTAATGGAGGGAAGCACAAGGTCCCCAGCTGTGACTAAAGACCTGAAAAGCAACAGCTGGGATAAAAAGCTGCTTCTGGGTAGGCTGTGAGGTGTGTGCTAGGGAAGCTGGGTGCTATGTCATGGAAACATCTTTGGTAGAGCACTGGGGAGCGTGCCCTGAGTCCCAGGAGGAGGGACAAAGGGCTGCGCTGCCAAGCTCTGGTGGAGACTTAAAGACCAGGGGGCTGCAAAAACACTTATTAAAAGGCCCTCTGTAGTGTTGAGGGATTCCTTGTGCCTCTGCAGAAGCCAGTTAGTACTGGCTGTGGAAAGGGTTTTGTGGTGTAACCGCCTCTCTCCTTGGATTGTGAATTCCCTGCTGCTCAAAGGAGCTGAACAGAATTATTATTTTTATTCCCGGCTTGAAAGAGCCGACTCTTTTCCCACAGAAAACATGACAACTCAAAAAATTATCTGCCAAAGTTTGTTTTTTTGGGTGTTTTTTTTTTTTTTTTTTTAATATGGGTGCTAGCCAGTTTTCTTTTTCTTGTTGTCATTCACACTTGCAGATTTCCCATAAAATCTTACAAATGCTGAAAGAGCGGAGGCCCTTTCTGCAGAACTTTGTGTGCGTATTTCCTTAAAGACTGGTTTCTATATGCCCATGTTTCAGGCTTTCTCAGCGTGGCCTGGGTGAGGCTCCCCTTGGAGAAGGAGTTGGCACCATGGATACAGTGTGGTAGACATGTTGATAGCATCTGTTATGCAATTTATTTTATGTTCTAATTATGCGACAACGTCAATGTGTGAATGTATACTGCTGGCAAGTGCTTTTTTGTGACATATCCTTTTATGTGACCCAGCTCGTAAAGGAGGTGGGTCTGCTAAGGCTGATGCTAGAGAAACTCAGCCATTTGTGCTGTACCAGTTCATGCAACACATTCGTCTCCAAGAGTTCTCGGTTCAGTCCCCACTGCGTCATTGCATCGTTGTTGGAATTAAATGAGGGTTCATTCCATCTCCTCCTTCCTTCCACTGCTCCTTGAGTGCTCTTGCTATCTCGTTGGCTGTCTATTTCTATGGATTTTCATCTTAGGGAATTGCTATGTAGTAATATGCAACTTTCCACTGTGGCTGGCCTGGCATTTATTTGTTAAAAAAAGCTACCTTCAGCTTGGAGTCTTGTGGAGATGCTGGTGGAAAATCTTCTCCTTCAAGAAGCCTCAAAAAAGACACTCTGCCTTATTTGATGAGTTTCACAGGAAGACAGCAGAGAAGAAAAGAGGTGGGAAGGATAGTGGGGGGCAGCAAGAAGCTGAGAAGGGGAAAAGGTGGGAATACAGATGAGGAGTACAAAGTGGCAGAAAGGAAAGAGCAGGGGGAAAGTGTGGTTTGAGTAGGGTTGGCTTCTCTTAAATGTCAGGCTGAAGGCAAATGAGAAGCACAAGTGCTGTTTTCTGTCTGCATAAAGGAGCTTAATCAGGTGTAAGACTATTTATCATGGTCTTGAGGCCCTTGCATCCCTTCTAAGAGAACTCACATTTCTGGACACTGTGTAGTCCTTGACCTTGGACAGTGGTGGGTTTCACAGAACCACATGACAAATGAGTATTTCTTGCAGAGAGAACATCTCCTTCCACCCCCTTTCCCAAGATCACATGCAGCACATGCCACAATGCTCTTCTAAATCACACTGAAATGCACTATTTATCATAGATGCACTAGGCCATGCCATGGAACCCACAAACAGAACACTCAATAAAACAAGTAGTAATACACATATGTCAGAGACAGACATACAGGACAGGACACTAAAACATCTAGAAAAAAAAAAACTGGGTAATCTATGGCTCTTGCCTCCTGCTCCCTTAACCAAGCTCTCTCAACTTACAATTTCAGGAACAATCATTCTCTTATGTAAACCCTGTAAAATTTGCATGGCCAACTGTGTTTCCAATACTATTTCTATTACAGTAAAAAACCACTAAGCCTTTTGTTAATGCAACATTACATTTGCACAGTTAAATAACAGTAATTTGAAAAAATCTGTAATGGAAAAGTTAAAAGTTCCTCCATCAACTTTAGCATGCCTGCTTGAGAAGTATTTAATGGTAGGTTCGGGATAGAGACTTGGAAGAGAAAATATTATGTGTGTGCTGCACAATCAAGTTAATATTGATATTGCTTGAAGTGACTAAAGCCAAGATGAAATAGAAATGAAAGTGTGAGTGCTTAAACAGTTAATAGCACAAAGCACATTTATTTATTAAAAAATGGACAAGCATCCATGCTCAGTGCATCTAAATGCATTCACTCAGCCCTAATGAAACACTTTCAATATGCATTAAAAGTAGCTGGCTTTCAATCAGTCAGGGCTCTGTCAGAATTCAACCTTTTTTTTTTTTCTAAATACAGGATTGTAGATGCTGCTATTTCATTGGTTCATTTGGCATTTGAATACTGGATGAAGTGGAAAGATTGCAGTAATTTAAAAAGAAAGGACTGCTGTGTGTTTTGGGGTTTAGTTGGTTGTTTTGTTGTTGTTTGCTTTTCTTAATGTTTGGGGGATTTAGGGAGAGTTGAGTGTAATTCTTTATTCAGAGTTTGCCCTCACAATATGTAGGTAGCAGAGAGATTTGGCCAGAGGAAAATGGACTCACTTTTGGCTGGAGACCAATCCCAGAGATTTTCAGCCCACAGAATCTGATACTCCTGCTCATATTTAGTAGTCTAATGTCCCGAGTAACCCCATTGGTATGACTCAGCATGAGCAAGGGAGCCAAAATCCAGTCCTGAATGTTTTTGAAGGTTAGGAGTATGTCAAATACGTTGCAAGAAATAGCTGCTTCTCCTTTCAGTCATGCCAGCTTCTCCAGGAAAGTGTAAGGAGAGAGTGCTTCTTCCTTTGTGTCTTTTCTCTGGACTTGTAACTATCGCTGCCCATTTTGGATTGGAGCAATTCTGGGTTCAGCATCATCTCCCACACATCCTTATGGAATTTATGGAGCAGAGATACAGTTCTACTATTATTTATTATTACTTATTACAAAAAATAAGGTTAATTATTATAATACATATAATATTGATTAATAATTAACACAAGACTAATTACTATACTATATTATTAATTATCAGAATAAATATAAATTGCTATCATGAGTGTTATAACAAATGTTGTGGCATTTCAGTACTTAAAGGGAGCCTGTAAGAAGGATGGAGACAGATTTTTAGCAGGACTAGTTGCAATAGAACATGGGAAATATTTTAGATGGAAGCAGGGTTGATTCAGGGTTTTTTTTCCAGCCATGGCCTACTCATATCCAAAGTCTGAGATGGTCATATGGTTGAGAGCTGCATAGTAGGGGATCATCCATGGCATCTGTAGGAAAAGTAGACTCTGAATGGTTGCATAATGATCCAGTTAAAGTGGGAAGGCTGTGGGACCCTGTAGGATTATGTGCAGGGCAGGTGGGAGGTGAGGTTATGTATGTGGCTGCGGGTAGCTGAGAAATTGGGGTAGGTAGCAGGTAAATTTTGGTGCCATATATGGGAGCTGAGGAGATTTGTGAAGCTGCACAAATGCATATAATGCTGTGTATTACATCAGATGTACATGGTGAGCACTGAGGTAACGGATCCCAAAGGTATAGGACAAATGTAAAATGAATGCTGAGCACATGGACAGTCGTGTCAGAAATGTATAGAGCTGTGGTATTAAGGTGCTGGCCTAACTGGTCCCTGAACCTGAGCTAGATGTTTGTGAGGATTTCTGCAAAAAACCCCAAAAACTCCTACTCCAAGCCCACAAACTGATTGTCACTACTTGATTTTGGCATGCAAAGTTCCAAATGCATCATGAGTGCCAAGTTTATTTTTGACTGTGCTCTCTTTCAGACCATGTTCTCTTGGTAGTGGTTTGATGCTGGCTGGCCTCCAGGTGCTCACCAAAGTTGCTCCATCACCCCTCCTCAGCTGGACAGGGGGAGAAAAAATACAGAAAAATGCTTGTGGGTCAAATTAAGGATGGGGGGATCACTCCCCAAGTATGGTTAAAGGCAAAACAGATTCGACTTGGGGAAAATTTGTCTAATTTGTTACCAATCAAATCAAAGCAGTATAATGAGAAGTAAACCCAAATCTTAAAATATCTTTCCCACATTCCTCCCTCCCTCCTGGGCTTAATTTCACTCCTCATTTTCTCTCCCTCCTCCCTCGCAGTGGTGCAGGGGAACAGGCAATAGGGCCTGAGATAATTTCATCACAGTTGTCTCTGCTGCTCCTCCCTCCTCAGAGGGAGGATCCTCACACTCTTCTGCTCCAGTGTGGGGTGCCTCCAATAAGACATGGCCCTCCATGAATTTCCCCAATATGAGTCCTTCCCACAGGCCACAGTTCTTCACAAACCACTCCAGTGTGGGTCCCCCCCACAGGGTCACAAGTCCTGCCAGCAAACCTGCTCCAGCGTGGGCTCCTCTCTCCCTGGGGCCACAGGTCCTGCCAGGAGCCTGCTCCTGTTGGGCTTCCCATGGGGTCACAGCCTCATTCAGGCATCCACCTCCTCCAGCAAGGGGTCCTCCATGGGTTGCAGGTGGATAACTGATCTATCCTGAACCTCCATGGTCTTCATCCCAGGTTGGAGGGGAATCTCTGCTCCAGTGTCTGTAGCATTTCCTCCCCATCCTTCTGCAGCCTTGGTGTCTGCAGGGCTTTTCTCTCACATATTCTCACTCCTCTCTCCTGGCTGCTGGTGCACAGCTTCCACCCCCTTCCTAAATATATTATTCCAAAGGTGTTACAACTATTGTTGATGGGTTTGGATTTGGCCTGTGGTGGATTTTTCTTGGAGCTCTCTGGCCTTGGCACTATCAGACATAGAGAAAGCTTCTGGCAGCTTCTCAGAGAAGCCCGCCCCCACCAAAACCTTGCCATGTAGACCCAATACAGTATCAGAGGATGAAAACCATCTGAAATGGAAACCACAAAAAGAAGCATGCTCCTCATTGACTAGAGTCTGTTGACTTTAGTCCACTCTAATATTTTTAGTTTGAATCTCTTGGGAAGTGAAGCCTAGCTGATAGTAGGTGTGTATCTGTTTGTCCATATGTTCTTCCTCCTAATAACTTTTCAGTGCAACCAGTTTCAACCACATTTGAAAGAGGGCGGAAGGCTAAAAAGTAACTTATTCCTGTACGTCTCTTAAAAACTGGTGATTCAGTGATGCTCCACTCCCTCCATAGGGGAAAACCCGAGAATTATGTAGGAGGTACATGGCAGCAGCCAACCAGGCTAAAGGTGGTGTCTTGTGTTTTGTCTTTCATTTTGGTCCACTAGGAAGCAAGACCAGCCATAGTATGGATTTCTTCCTCCAGGAGATGTCACAGGGGTGACATAGGATCTGGCTTTTATTAGAGCAGGGGGATTTTTGAGACAGCAGACAGGAACCCACGGGGAGGCAGGCGTGGTGCGTTCTGTTCACAGAACAGCTTGCTCTGCAGCAGCCTCATAAGAAATGCTTCTGGAACGGCATCATGAGTGATGAGAATCCTACAGACCTTCCCTGCATGTGGACACTCACCTGTGCTCACCCACACCCTCAATGTGTAAATTGGCGATTTGGGTACTTTAGCGTTGGCGTCCTCATAGGCTGCCTGGTGACCACAATGAAGGTCACAATGTGGCCTGAAGAGGGGCCACAGGCCTGGGTGGGTAGTCCAGCTGGGCTGTCATGCTGTGTCCCAGGGACTGGCCTCAGAAGTTGTGCACTCACACTGCCTCCACGGCCCCAGCTGCAATAGGACACCCTTTTGTGAAATGCCTGGAGGGACACTGATGAAAAGCCCAGTGTGAATGTTAAGCAGTACTTCATTACGGGTGTTCCTCTAACTGGAGGCAATTATTTTAGGGGGAAATAGAGCTACAGGAGCCAATTACTCCTTGAGAAAAAAAGTTGCTGCTACATATGGAAGGAGGAACCTGTATTTGAAAGGAGAAGGGTAGTGGGGGAAGCCTTCTGTGAGCAAATGGTTGCTTTACACCTGGATTTCCCTTACAGAAGGATTCTTTCTGGTCCCTCTGAAATTGCATGGAAGTCACAGGAGATCCAGCAAAGAATAATGCAGACTGATGCTTGCTATTTTTTCCTGGAGGCCTTGGCAGCTCTGTAATTACAGTTGGTGCGTCGGAATCTCCCTCTGGCCCTTGTGTACTGCCCGGCAGTGACACCACGTCAGAGAGACCCTTGCTTCAGAATTTGTCAAGCAGAACTCTGCTGAGAAACCAAACCTGCCCTGCCGTGCTTCTTGTTGTGGCGGTGAGGATTATTACTTTGCTGAATTGCTTCCCCATGTGCACCAGAGCTGGAACCTCAGGGGCTCTTGAGCCCAGAATGGCTCATAGACTGTGATCCAAGAGATACATTTGTAGAGGAATGAGGGAACCATATTTCTATAGCATAACGTATATATATTTATATATATAAAAATGAAATAAATGAGCTGGCTTGCAACACTAGGTGGCAGAGGTGGGATCTGTTCTGCTCTGAGCGCTGTCCTATAAGGCATTGCTTGTTTAAGTACAGTCGCATTTAGTTGGAGCTGCAGGAGAGAGACAGAGAGATTCTCTGTGTTTACAGCCAGCCCAGGCTACGGTGGAGCATCCAACCTGGCCCCCCCTTTCTCCAGCACTTGAAGGGGAGGGTGCGAGGTTATTTGGGAATCTGGCCACCGCAGGTCAGCTTGCGCTGCGACTGGATTGTCAGAGCTGGCAAAGCAGAGCCCAGAGGGACTGAAGGGAGACACGAATCCCATTTTCTTTGAGAGGAGAGAAGAGGGGAAAAAAAAAAAAAAAAGATAAATTGAGAGAGAGAGAGAGACGCGAAGAGACGGAGAAAAAGGCAGAGGAAGCGGAGCGAGTGAGAGAGAAGCATGAGGACCTACTGGCTGCACAGTATCTGGGTGCTGGGATTCTTCCTGTCCCTCTTCTCCTTGCAAGGTATGTGGTGAGTTCTTTCTTGCAACCTCCTCAAACCCTTCTGCTTTAATTGAGGCTGATGGAGTGAGGATGGCCTGAAACACGGAGCTGGAAGCTGGAGCTTCCTCTCCCCCCCTTTTCCCCTCCAAACCTTCCCCCCCCCCCCCCTTGCCCCC
>VZTN01014917.1:461798-564061 GCA_013400515.1 Erpornis zantholeuca
TGCCTCAGGAAATAAGCCAAGGAGAGATCACTGCTGGTGAATCCTATGGTTAGAGGGCACTGCATGTGACTGACTTTGCTGCTGTATTTATGCTTTTGCAGAAGGGGAGTTGGTGGGGGGAGTACAGTTAAGGTTTGCAAAGGAAAAGAGTGGTGGGTGAAGGTGGGTATCCCCTCCATCCACAACCGCTGTTTCTCGGCACTTTGGGTCACAAGTATTGATTCTCCTCCATTCTTTACCTTCCTGAGGAAATAAGTGTTAAGTTTCTTTTGGGGTTTTGTTTGTTTGTTTGTTTAGTTTTGAGGGGGGTTTACTATTTTTATTTTGGTTTTGTCCAGAGAGGGGGAGGTTAAAGCAATCTTTATGTCTCTGGTCTGTCTGTGAAAACACTATGTCCTTCCCCTCTATACCAGGGAAAAAAAAAAAGAAAAAAAAAGAGAGAGAGAGAGAGTGATGGAGGAAAGAGAGGAGAAGAAAATTTGTTGGGTATGGGGTTTTGTTCTGTGGAGAAATGCCAGCTGGGTTTCTGGCTTTAAGAGCCAAGTGTGAGTATGGAATTTAGTTTGAAGTGATGACAGGCATGCTAGCTGGTTTGAGATGCTTTCTGTAAACAGGAGTTAAGGGTTAATACATTCCATGCTGTATGTATTAATACATGTCACACATGTACATATAATCATAGCCTCCAAAACTGCAGCTTGTGCATGATCCACACTCACTTGCACACATCAGTGGTCCTTCACGAACACACACACACACACAGACTCAGGGATATAGCAGGCAAGATGAATAAACTCACTCTGGCACATACAGTTCTAGCTCCCTAGCACATGTGATTCCTGGAGAGTCTGCCTCTCTTGCACTCACGTTCTCCCTTCCCCTTTCCCCCCTCCCTCCTTCAAGCCTCCATCCTGAGCACTAGTGTTCGAGGTTGCTTGCATATTAAAATCCCTTGCCTATCCTGCTGCACTAGCCTTGTAAGCCTGTGTGCTTACTCACACACATACACACAGAGGTGAATATATAACTAAAGAACATAGATGTACTCTGTCTGGCCTACTCTGTGCCTCACAGTCTTGCATTTGCAGTGAGCTGCACCCTTAGAGCGTATGTCGCTCACGCACGGCTTTTTTCACAGAGCTTTTTTCTCACTCTAGTACATATTAGTGCAGGAGTGCCGTGCATGGAGACATGCCAGTCGCAGCATCCTTGCTTCCCCTTACCTCCTACTTTTAAACACAGTCTTGCATGTACTGTTATCTTGTATTTTGTGTCTACTAAGCAAATTCCCGTACAGGCAGGCACCCTGTCACACACATGCTTTCTATTGCAGCCTCACACCTGTCACTGCTGCAAGCCTTCACTATGAAATCCCTCATTTTTTGCCACCTTCTCACATTTACTGAGTGCTCCTTTTCATACAGTCTCACTTTCCCCCATTTCTGGGTCTCGTACACATGCTTTTCACTGTCACATATTTTCGCTCCACTCACATTCTCTGAAGTCTGGACTGTGAATCCAACACCAGCACCTTCCAGCTGACTTCCTTCCTTGCTGTGAAGTGGCTATTTCTGACAGGAGAAGAGGATTTTTTCCAGCACACAGGTTGTACGTGGGGTAAGAGGAGAACCAGTGCCTGTGTAACATAAGAAGATAATGTCAGCAATGAAGTTGTGTAGCTTGATGTTAACTTCCCCCGGCTCTGGAGGATTAGGCAGAGAACTGTCAAGAAAGATGGACATTGGCAAATCACGTTGACTCTGAACATTGCCTGTCTTTCTGATGCATGTTTCCTAGACTGTAGACCACGGCACTTGCTCCACACAGTGTTTTCAAGCGACAAGCCTTCCCTGGGTTGTGACCAGAGCATCCCAATGCTAGCACAGCCAGGAGCTGTTTTGGTCTGTTCTTATAGCTGGAGCTTATGCTAGGCTACAGACATGGAGAGGTTTTACCTTCTGTTTTAGTGAGTTAGTATTGCCACAGTTGTATCAGCCACATCTATTCTCATTTTGAAAGCTTCAGGGAAGGTCTTTTGAGGTCTGTATTATCACGAATCCTCTGAGAAGGCAGAGGCAATACAGTTGCCCTCCCTAGGTTTTGAGATGGGATAGGGTGGTGTGGTGTTGCATGGGTATTTGTACACATGGAGGTGCTTTTTCTACTGCTCCCAAACTTCAGGCGTGATATAAACCACTGCTGAATCTACTTTCATAGCCAGCAGTAATTTCCTTTCTCTGATCTGAAGGGTGAGAGAATGGGGAAGAAGAAATCCTGAGGTTGCATGGGAGGAGCAGGGCACTGCCTGAAGCAAGCCTGAAGATATTTGAAGGAGTTAAAAAGGGGTGGGAAATTATTGTGCCCTTAAAAAGACCCAACAAACAAAAAAAACCTCCCTGCAATATTGATTTCAAATTAATTGTTTTTCACTGAAAGCCACGGCAACAAGCCTTGAACAGTTCTCTAACCCTGCTGAGCACAACGCTGTGGAGCTCTTACCCCAGGAAATGGCAGTATTGGCTTTGACAGGCAGTGACCCCAGCCAGAACACTTCCAAGACCTCTGTGAGCGCATCCCTCCGGAGTCAGACAGCTGAGCCTGCACCTCCGCGAGCTATCCAAAACTTGTCCGTGCCCTCTCTCCCCTTTTCCTCGCTGTCCACTTGGGGGTGTACCGGTGAACGCAAAAGCAGCTCCTTGTCTTTCTCGGCTCTCCCGAAGCCGCCAGGCGTGGGGGAGAAGGGGAGCGCTGCTGGCACTGCCGGGCCGAGCCGAGGCTGAATAGCAGGCGCCGGGGTGCGGGGAGGAAGCGCAGCTGAGCCTGGCAGGAGAGCGAGGGGCTCCGCGGTGCCAAGCGGCCAGCGCACGCTGCTCCTCCGCGCCGCTGCCAGGCAGGATGCAAAGGGCTGCCTGTCCCCTGCCTGCCTGGCCTCGGGGGCTTGGGCACAGAGCCAGCCTTTGCTCCTTCCCCCCGAGGTTACATGCTCCAAGCCCTGCACAGAGGATTTTAGTTTTTTCCCCCCGGTCACTATGTTTCCTCAATTCTGTGGCTCAGGCTTCTCGCGTTTCTCTGCTGCTGCGCTTCCATTCCTCCTCGGGAGGCAGGTGGCTCGGAGGCGGGATGGTTGTTCCTCCTGCACGGTGCACTGGCCTTCCTGCCCTGTGGGGGCCGGAGGAATGAAAGTACCTACACACCCCAGCAGTGCTGGTGGGTGGGATTTTCTAGGATTTTCCGGCATGCTGCAGCTTTTCCCTCGAATGGTTTTGTTTCTCAGCACAATGTGCCTCAAAGCTTCTGAAAGAGATCAGATTGTTGAATTGGACTGTAAAGCTGATTTTTGCTTTTCCTTTTTTTTTCCTCCAAGTCAAAAATTGGGTGCATGAGGATGGGGAGGAGAAGCAAATGATTAGGGTCTATAAAAACTTGCATTTAGATAATCTAGAAGAATTTTGTGTTGGTAACTTTTACCTACTATTACTCTAACTTAGCTATCAATATGAAAATTAATTTTTATTTCCTCACCCTGAGCATTTTATTTAAAAAAATGAATGCCTTGACAAATTATACGTTTCCTTCAGCATTGCTTTACGTTGAAAATTCTTCTAAACAAATTCTCTCCCTTGAAAAATAGCAGCTGCTTCAAATCAGCAATTTGAGAAAAAATCCCAGCTTGTTTTAATGAACCTCCCCTACAACCCCACCTAATTGGTTAATTGTAGAAGACTTTGTGTTTAAAAAAAAGAAAAAAAAAGATACCTCCACAGAAAATTTAGGGAAGTAGATGGCTTAGGAAAGGACATGCAGAACTGGCCTGCATAGTACTGGAAGCATTTATTTATAAGGTATTTTTTGAGCTGCTAAGTGTGTTCTTAAATGGGGAAAGAGCCTGGTGAAAGAAATCATAGAAGCAGTCGGGTAAGTGGAATAGGATGCTTTAGGTTGGTACGCAGTACAAATATTATCTGTAAAGTCTCATGTTTTATAAGGTTACTGGGCAATGGGGGTGTGAAAAATGATGTGTTTGTTAATGTGTGAGGCATGTGCAATCTATACGGATGGAAGTGTGTACCCGAGTGTTTCTGTGCTGATAATGTGTAATGGATGGGGAGAGGAGAGGGAGGAGCAGCACTGTGTGTGCGAGTGGTGACTTTGCGGTGTATGGGGAACAGCGTGGGGCGATTGTGATGCAGCTGGATAACATTTAGATACTGCCAACTGGAGAGGAAAAAAAGACTTTTCCTGCTCTCCTGAATATACTTTTCTTTCTATCTGTTTCCAGTTCTCTCTCCATGGGTAAGGCAAGGGAAGCTCTCACAGGCTGGACTGAATTGATGAGGTGACAACTCACTCAGCTGTCTTGCATTCCCTTAAATGATGAAGAGGTTCAATATGTAAAACAAAACACTTGTAGGCTTAGGATAGGGAAGAAGTAGAGAAGGCTTTTTGTCTGTAAACAGGGAGTATTGAAAAGATATCCCAAGCATTTCTTCCAGTTCTATCCCAGTGATTGCTGACCATTTGTGTCAATAATTATATGAGTAAGAACCAATTTCCTCTAGCTGTTATGAATCTCAGCACTCAGCTACCTGCTCAGAGGGCTTTGTTATGGTAAGTGAAAATTTGCTTTGTCTTTTAATCTCAGAGATCTTTTCTCACACAAGAGTTTTACTAGTTCTGTAACAAAGAACCCAGTTCCTAATGCTTTTGGGTACTCCTTTTCAGCCTTGGATCCCACTTATATGTATGCTAATGGTCTGAGGAGAAGATGTGCTCTTTAATAGCTATGTTTTCACTTCCTTTTTTCTTCCCCTAGCAATAGAGCCCCTTCCAGTTGGGGGGAGGAATACAGCTGCTCTTGTCCTAGGCTGCCAGCAGAGCCAGTGCTTTAGGAGTGCACATGGCTTTCTGTGTGCTGCCTGTGCCTCCTGTAAGCCTTGAGTGAGCCAAGGCCCTTGCCTTGCTGGTGGGGCCTGGACCCTTCCCCCAGCAGGTTTACCCTGTGCAAGACTGAGCTGCTCAGGAAGAGGTTAGACCAGGGATGTTGATGTACAGGGCCCACAGCAGCAGCTGGGTGTTGTGTGCAGTTACCTGGAGAGGCTGGTGGGGCTGGGCAGGTGCTGAGGAGCTGTGGCACCGCTTGCTGCCATGGGTGCTGTAAAGTGAGGACAGGTGGCAAAAGCTAATGAAGAGTAAGGGCAGGGGATGCCCTTCTTCTGGGCACAGCAGAATGCCTGATGGGGTTTCTTGTGGAAGAAGATCAGCTGAGGTGGTTGTTGTCTGACAGAGGTTGTTAAGGACAGAATGATCTGAGTGAAGTCTACAATGGTACCAGACAAAGATATCCTGGAGGAGTCTGGGGAAAATCTTTCATGCCTTTGAACACAGGGACATATTTTGTCAAATATTGTCTCCTCTGTGTGCAAGGTTCTGCTGGAAGGATGCTGGGTTTTGCTGTCTGTGATCCCCATATGAAGCATGAATCTTTGCCTCTTCAGTATCCCCTTTTCTTTAAAAAGGTGCATAAGAGTTTCGTTTGCTGTTCATACTCACAGAGCAATGATTTTTGCAGCTGATATGCTCTTCCTGCTGTTGAATCATCCATGATAAAATCAAAAATATCAAGCACAGCACAGACCATCCTGTCCCACTCTGAGAGTGAGCTAAGGGCATGTGTATGTGAGCATGTGAGACACAGCCCTCTCCTGGTGTCAGTGAAGGGCAGAGATCCCTGCAGTCAGAATGGAGGAAAAAAATGCTGTGAGTACCTGGTTCTTACAGAAATAAGCCCAGGGAAAAGAAGCTCAGGCTTGATTCTGTGCTATGCTATTGCACTCTGGGGTGTGGGCTGATGATGAATTTCCTGGAATGAGGTATTTCCCTGTGAGCTCCCTCCAGTAAGTTGCCTGCCTGTGTGGCAGCATTGCCCTGCTCACCTGCATGGAAAGAAAAGGAATTGCACTACAAAGGCTGCTCCCCTAATATTTCCCCTGAGCCAAAGAAGTATTCTGTCTCACAGAAAAGTGTCTTTCTGGCCATATGCTGTTTTAAAGTTCCTGGGCAAGAAATTCTGCCTGACTACATGCTGAGGGAAAAGGGCCCTTTACCCTAGCCATGCATATTGGTCACCCACAAGCATAAAATAGGATTTTTCTGTGGTTGTCAGCTGTAGAGGTGCTGGACTTTGAATGGTACCTCTGGGAGGAGGTGGCTTTGGAGGCAATGCAAGGGTATACATATCCAATTAAGGCAAGTTGGTCTGTTGTGGTTTTTCCCAAAGTGTTGGTTTGTTTTACTTAAAAAAAGATAGCATGAGAAAGGAAGGCTTCAGAGGAGGGGTTTTTGCTTAAAGCAAAGGTAAGCACAGCTGTGGGCTCACAATATGGCTTTTATAGCCCAAAGGTTATATAAAGCATATATGAAGTTTCTAAAAGAAACTCCTCTGAAGATGGTTAGTTCTTGAAATTTGTTCCATTCCCTAGAGTCTGCCTCTGTGTGACCTTGTGGATGCAGGTTTCTGCATTTCTTTATGATTTGGCAGAGCTCTCCCACAAAAAGGTTGAGCTCTCCTTCTTCTGGCGATGGTGATTGGGCTGTTGGGAGGAGGAAGATGTGGCAGGCAGGCCAGGAGCAGTGGGATGAGAGAGGGAGGAAGGGAGCAAGCAAGGAGACAAACGAAAGGCTGTGGGCCTTTCCAACTGGGAAATCAATAGCATATGTGTATGGAATGTAAGTGTGTAATCACAGCTCCCTCCCCTCTGCCCCTTAGCACTTACATTGATGGGGAGTTGCAGGCCAGAACCAATTAATCCTTACAACCTGCTAGGACAATAACTATTAATATTCTTCTGCATGCATCCTGGTGGCTGCACCTGCTTAGAGCCTGGTTGTTCTTGACCCTCAGCAGCTGACCCAAAGTTCTACCACGAGAGCAAGATCCTTTCTGATCATGAGTCTTGCAGCCAGCGCAGAGTTGCCTGACTTCCCCCTGTGTGGATGTTGGAGAGGCTGACTGTGGGGATAAATACTTGAGTGTCTAAAAAAATGAGGGATTTTCTGGTAAGGTTTTTCCTGCAGAAAGGAGGGGTTATTTAAAGGGGCATCTGTGGAATTTTTTGGTGTGTAAATGTGTTTAGACTCTTGTCATGCTGGTAATGTCTTCATATAATGAGTATCTACTCTTTGCCTTGTAAAGGTACTTTGTACAATGGGATTGAAACACCCAGTTTTATTTGTGCCTGTATTTGTGATCTGTGCATAAAGGTATGGCCTTTGAACAGCTCTTCCTTGGCCTTTGGGAAGGTGCATGTCTGGAACAGGAGATGATATATATGCATGTGCATGTATCTGAGTGTGTGCACGTGACAGAAAATGCATAAGTTGTGTGGAAAAGATGCTTGAGAAATGTTAACAAATCTGGTCCAGAGTTGTGTTTTGTGCAAGGGACTTGTCATGAATGTTAGTGCAGGAGGTGAATGCAGCCTGATTGCTGATAGGAATGTCTGTGTAGCTATGTGTGCTTTTGGAGTGACCATTATTCATAGCACATTTGCATCCTATCTTGACGTGGCAAGAGATTGTTGCAGTGAAACAGAATTGTTTCTGTGGCTTGGCTACCCCTCCTCATCTTTCTGTGATAGCCTCAGTGTAAGGTGGCAACTTAGCCACACTTCAGTCACCTGGGCAGGAAACACAGTCTAGAGAGCGGAAAGGACATGTTTGACTCCTACACTTGTATGGGAGAGTTTCTGGGAATAGAAAGAAAAGGATAAAAGGAGGCTTTCTTACGTGCACAAGTTGCATTGTTTTTTAATGAGACCAACACATTCAAAAATAGTACAACCTGACTGAGCCCACCTTCCTTAGGTTGCTATGTTATTTTATGAGCTGGATGGAGCCTGAAGCAGTACATCAGCCAGTCTGTACTCTGGCTGCACCTGCATTAACACAGCCTTGCTGGTTTAATTTCCTCAGCAGCATGGGCTCTGTCCAGTGTGGCTGTGTTCTGTCCAGTCTCAGTTTGGGTAGCTGGGCAGGATAGACCTGGCTGCAGGCATGCCCTTGTGAGATGTTCTGCACCTCTAGATATCCTGTAGAGGAAACTATTTGTCTGGATGGGCTGTGCTGTATCGAGGTTGGGGTTTTTATGAAATTTGGGTAATTTCTCAGTGATTCAAAGAAAGAAATGAATCATGCTAGCCCTAGTGGTCTAAGAGCTGTCTGTAGTCTAGGCCAGCTAAGGGAGGGCAGGCAGGAAGTGCTGGGAGCTGAAGTGAGGGTACATAAGCTCTGCTCCATTTTCATGTATTCTAGGTGCCTACTGGTGACTGGTTTGTGTACTATCCAGCAGCCACAGAGCTGCAACAGATTGGGATGTTGATAAAAAAAAAAAAAAGTCCAGCTGCAACATGAGGTAAATGAGCTGTGGCATTGCCCCAGAGGGACCCAGAGCTATGGACAGCAGTACAGTCTTCCTTCTCCTTTGGCCTGCTGTGTGCATAGAGAAAAGAAAGAAAAGGCCATTCTGGCTGGCCTTGCTCTGTCTATCCTGATGTAAATCTTTGTAGCAGCAGCCTTTTCTTCAGGCTTCAAGGAACCTCACAAGAACCCTGCATGTAGGCTCTGCTCATCCCCTGGTTAACCCCAAGAGTTTTTGGTCTCTTTCTCTTCTTCTTCCTGTTGATCAAAATGAATCAAACGACCACAAAAATTGAAACAAGACCCACCTCAACTTCTCCTGGATGCTGAGTCTTTGTTGTAGCTGCTGTGAAGGAGGAATGGCCATGTGAAACATATTGGGGAGACAAAAGACTTCAAGGTTCTGCTTTCTTTGTCACGCACAGGAGTAATAACTCTGTAATTCTTTCAGACCTGGGGATGCTAAGTGAGAAGGGGTTTTGAAATTGTTACAGGGACAGGCTTGATCTAGAAGAAACCTGCTTATGGAGCTGCCCCTTTCCTTGGTGCCTTGGTAATAATAATGCCAAGGTTGTGGGCTCGATCCCCATATGGACCATTCACTTTAGAGTTGGCCTCAGTGATCCTTGTGGGTCCCTTCCAACTCAGAATATTCTGTTATTCTGTCTTGAGAGCTGTCAGGAACCTTGACAAGTTTCTTTCTGAACTCTTTCTCAAGTTCTCCAGAAGTTTGCTGAAGCAAAGGAAAGATCTTTGCAGAACATTTCTGCTTCACCAAAATGGCATTTTTCAAATGAAGAATAAAAAGACGTTTTGTTGAAAAAATTCCAACTTGAGTTTCAAGAACAGATTAAGGCACAAGTGCTTAAAGGCTTTCCTGAGATGCATTATCTGCTGTCATAAGACTACATCAAAGTCTCAACTGTCATCTAAAACAAAAAAGTTCTGAAAACTGTGGCCTTTGTAGGTGTTATCGAAAACCTGAAAATTTGACCTGAGTGCAGCCAGTAGCTTGTGTCTGTCTTGAGCCTGCAGGCAGCTGAAAGTGCTGTACTGAAGATCTGCCCTCACTTTTGTTTGGAATTGGATTTCCTTGGAAGAGACCCAGCTGATGTCACTGCGGAGGAGGGAATGTCCAGTGAGCAGAACTCGTGTCCTGTAGCGATGCCTGAACCAGAGGATGAGCATGTGCATGTGTCTGTGTGTGCATGGCATGTGCAGGGCCTGTGCTGTGATCACCAGAATTACAGTCTAGCCAGATAACGAGCTGTTGTTGTTTACAGCACTTGGTTCCGGGCACTTCAATTCCAGAAAGATGTAAACAAAATTAGAGGGAATTCAGAGGATTGCAAGGAGAATGATTAAGGGGCTGGAGGGACTGACTTATGAAGAATGCTTGTGGGAGCTAAATATATAGCTGTTTTGGCTAAATGACTAAAGAGGAGCTATGCAAATGATGTAGGCATACTGGGAAGGCATGAAGAATTGTCTAGTGTGGACTTAGATCTAGAAGAGTCTCTCATGATGGAAAATTTGGAGGAGGAAAGAAAAAATTGGCAGGAGAGGAAAAATACTTAATGGAAGAAAGACATTAGGTGGTGATACAGCTTTGTTAAGAATCGTGGTGGAATTGCTGTCATTTGGGATATCTGAAGTTTGGCTGGGCAGAGCCCTGGAGAATAATCCATGCACTACAAGCTTGAAAAGGTCCCTTGAGAGACAGTCTAGATGCCTTAATAGATTTTTATGCTGTCATTAATTTCTGAATCACAGCTAATACTTCCAGTCTGACAAAGAGCCATATTCTTTAAAGCATTTTTCTTTCTTGCCTTTTATTATTTCTGCTGTGATGCAAATACTGGTGGAAGACACGTGAGGAAGTCTTCTGCTACACTAAGAACTGAAATCTTTGTTGTATCAGCTCCTTAACTCAAAGACCTTTTCCCTCTTTATTTTAGTGGAGAGTTCTTTCAGATTTGTCTGGTAGGTGGGAAAATGCAGCCTGCTGGATGCCCAATAAGGTGAAAACCCAGCGTCTGTAACTCTGTCCTGTGAGTTGTGTTGGGCTTTGACAGGTTCCCCTTTGACACACATGATACATATAGGCTCTGCTCTTTTACCTTGCACAATTTCAAAATAGGTAACTGAACAGTAGACTGGTCCCTTCAGTGTCAGAAATTGGTGTGGTTGAGCTTGTAGTATTCCTGGCATGTCACTAGAGCTGAGCCCTCCCAGGGCCATCTGTGAGCTGGAGGGAGCTGGGCCTGTGAGGGAGGCAGCAGCAGGACAGGATGGTAGGGGATTGCCAAGCTGGTTTGCTGTTATCTCACCTACAAGAAGAACTGAAGAGTGAAAGTGAGATGGGTGGTGTTGGCTGCTTGGTTTAATGGGAATGGAGCAGGCAGAATTGAGAGCAAGTTTTGTAGTGGATGCTGGCTGGCACCACAGGCTTCCAGAGGTGAAAGGTATTGCAGCTTGAGTGAAAGAGCCAGGATACATAATGGGAATTATCCAGACTGAAGATTATTTGTGCCATGGATGCAGACCCAGAGAGAGTTCATCATAGTTTATTAGCTCAGGTACAGCACTATGCAAATTGCAATCTGTTTCCTGGGCAGGAAGCAAGGAGCACGGTTTTGCCTTGCATGCAGTCCAGGCTGTTCGGTGCTGCTGGATCTTTCCCAGTCCATGCCAGGCCTGTTTGAGGGCCTCAGCAGCCCAGCAGTGCCAGGGAACAAAACATGGAGACAGCTGACTCTGGATAGAAATTGATGCTACTCAGCTTGGACTTTTTGACTAGCCTTGGTATGTTCAAGGTGGCTGATGGTAATAACAACCTTGCCACATGTACCCCAGCAGGGTGGGAGAGCTCATCAGCTCAGATGTGGTGCACTGGGAGTGCAGTTGGGCTCTGGCTTTGAACCAAAGACAAGAAACATTGTAGACTTATCTGCACTGAATGTCTTGATTTTTCATGTTGGAATCTCCTCTTTAAAAAATATGTAAGCCCTGGAAAGAAAAAAAGTCCCTCCTTACCCCTCACCTTTTCATTAGAGATTCTTCATTTGTGCCTGAATAGAAAAACTGGGAAATTTGAGAAATTAACTAAAAGATGATGAAGTGGAGAAGATTAGAAACTCCAGAGGTGATAATCTGTGTTGGCAGATATGAGTTGCTCTTGAATGGTGGGGTACTTGCTCGTGGAGATGGAGAATGTGGAATATAGGTTCAAAGACCAATGGACCTACTGTCTTCCCTTTATTATTTTGGCAACCTGTGTGCCCTCTAGTGGCACAGCTCATCAAGGGAGGTGGAGAACTACTGCTCCTACCACTGCCAGTGTCACCTGAGAGGAGGGACTATATGTTCAGAGACCAAAGGATGGGGTTCCTCTGTCATGGCTCACTGCAGAAAGAGGAATTGGTGAGAGCAAGATAATTTGTGTAGTAATTGTGCTTTTTGCACGCAGGAAATTGATTTGTTACAGCACCTTTGAGTCATTGTTCCGTAGGATTTTGCTAATCTCATTCCAACCCTGGCAGCACATTTGTCTCTTTGCACCCAGCAGTTAAGTCAGAGCATGGTGCTGCTGCCTCCTTTAGTTATTGGGGCAAAGGCACGGCAGCAGGAGACCTTGAAATACATTCCTGCAATTGGGTGTACAGGGTGGAGCTCTGGGTCCCCTCTCTGGGTGTCATGGACTGTAACTCTGAATGGAAAACAGGGACTCAGAGTGTTATAAGGAAGAGGACAGTTGGTGGCAAAGTTGTGGTTGTATTGCTGTGTGCTGAATTTCTGGAGAAAATCCTAAGCACTTAAAGCCAAAATCAAAAATCACCCAGGCATCCATTTTCTCAAATTCCTATTTAGATATCTAACAGCATTGTTCCTAGGAAGGGAAACTATTCTCAAAGTTAATTTATATTTTTGTTTTTCTGCCAATCACATGTTTGAACTAAGCGAAAAAAGTAACTAACACTAGTTAGTTACTACTTTTGTTAGTAGTCAGAGCTAGTGTTGTAAAAATGATCATGCAAATAGTAAAAAGAGAAACTGTTTGGGAAAATATGATTGTTTTAAGAAAACTGTTGCAAAGAGGGATTTCTCATGGCTAGGATGGCCTTTTTGAAAGAAGTGGAGACTGATTCTAACCCAGTGTAATATAAGAAATTCAAATCTGTTTCTATTCCAAAATAGAGCAGGATCTGGAATGTGGTCAGTTCAGAAAGTACATTAATCTATCAACTCTGGCCTTTCTTGGAGAGGTCTAATTTCTCTCTCCAGTTGCTTTTTTAGCCACCATACATATTAGAGTTAGAGCTCTGTGACTTCCACCGGTGGGGCTTGCATTAAGTGCTGCATAGGACCAAAAAAAGTCTCCACCTGCCACACAGACACAGGTAAAGAAGTTCACTTTTCCAAAAGCACCCTAGTCCCAGAGCTCTGTGTCTTGGCTTGCTGTGCTGAAGGCAGGCCCTGGGAGAGCCCCACTTGTCACAGCAGATGGCTGAGAAGCACTTGTTGGCTCCGTGAGCAGAGGTGGCAGCAGCAGCACAGCCCTTGCAAGTATCTTAGCAGCAATACTGGGGATGGTGGCCACAGAAAGAGAGCTGACCCTGTGTATTTTGGAGGGGGGACATCTCTGTTGCATTTTTAACATGTACAGTGTGGTGTCTGCCCTGCAGTCTCCAGTCAGCATGGCCAATTACTTTTTTGCTCCTGATGTTGGCTCGCTGCAGCTGCAAGGAAGGGGAAAGCATGGCTCTTTTCTTTCATCTCCCTCCATTAAACTTTAACCACACATCCCACTTCATGTTTCCTACTGTTGCTGCTTTATGACCAAAACAAAGGACCAAAGATGTACTACGGCCAAAGTAGTCCAACAACTTCTATGATGTCTACCTCCTGCACCAGAGTGATACTGAGAAGGTATGACCTAATGGTTTTTTGAAACCATCAATTCTTCACTGGAGTCTGAGTTCTGGTCTGTAGCCTTATTTGTTGTTGTGGGGTAGAAGATTGTCTAACCCCTCTTCAATGATTTTTTGCTTTTGAGGAGTTTTTTTGTGTGAAAAAACAAGGAAAGAAAAAAACCCCACAAACTGTATGGGCTATTTGTCTGGTTTAGGTAGACTCAAAGTGCAGTCCCTAATCCAATTTCATGGAGCAGAAGCTTCAGGCTGGATTTACGCTGTTTCTCTAGGGGGTTTAGGATGTTTGGTTGTCCTCAACAGTACCTGTTCTAGCTTGAGGCTACAGAAATCCTAAACAGGTACATGTCTGTGAGGGGAAGAGAAAGGGGGTGAGTTGTAACATGTGTCCTTTGATAAAAGATTGCCCTGCCCTCCTGAGTGAGGGGATACCTTTACCCTTCTGCTTTTTCCCACCACCTTGAAATGCATTTTGTTCCTGTCTTGTTTGTACCTCTTGTTCAGGGTACTCCAAATAGAGGCTCTTTGATCCACTCCAAGCAAATTTCTTATGGGGTCTGATCTGGGGCTTAAGGGTTGCATCTTGGAAAGGCAGGCACATGGTTTAGTTTGCAGGGACTACAGGACCAGTGATGTGAATGCAAGAAATAAAGCACCTACCTGGATTCTTGGATTCAATAGTGTCTTGCAGTGCAGGCTGGCAGTTGGAAGAAACACGTTTTCATGCATAAATCTGGGCACCTTTGAGTTGCAAATGACTAAGAGACAATAAAACACACATTGCCACTTTCATGGGGACACCTTTAAAGCCAGGGCTGCGCTTTCAATTAACTCTGCCGTATGTGGCCAAAGTCGACAGTGCATAAAACTTTGATAATTTCACATTTTAAAAATGTATCGGAAAGTCTCATTCGTATATCTTCACTGAAAATTTCATGAATTGCACATTTCCTGGTGTTAGATGTTCAATAAACTTAAATTATGCAGCAATTTACATCTAGAAGATTTGCTTTAAAACTGAAGACTGGCTACTTCTCTTCTGGGTTGAGAACAGCTCTTTCTTTTTATGCCTCCAACAATTATAATAGGCAGTTTTGTTCAGAAATTGTTGGAGATCTGTACTGACCCCTTAGTAGGAAAAACTCTGACAGGAGGGAGATGGGAAAGATATCAGCAAATAGCTGGACACAGCTGTATCCCTCTTGTTTGAACCTGATGTTGCATTTTTGTTCATTTCATGGGCATCAGTATTGGATCTATCCAGAAATTTTCCAGCAATACTCTTCTGTATTTTAATGTATTTTCAGCTAACTGGGAAACCTAAAATTAGTAGGGAAGAGCAAACTTGAATGAAACCATTTTGTGAAATCCCAGATGGCAGTTATTAGCCAAGAGTACTTCCTGTACAGGAGTAGGTTGTTGGGGACATCTCCCCAAATTGTAGATTCCCAAGGTGAGCTCCCAGTTTGGGAGGATGAAAATATGGGGTGTTCTGTCCATTGATGCAGATGAGTTCCTGTAGTGCCCTGCTCATCTCAAGAAGTGCTTCATTTCCATGCCCTATCCCAAATTTGTGACTTTGTGTGAGTGACCTCAAAGGAATAACAGTCTGTGTGAAGAGGAAGACTTTAAACAAAGCTCTCTGGAGCTATTTCTTCTCTTTCAGTAATCTCATTTCAAAGCTTTTCATGGTTACCCAGATTTCTCATCCTCCTTATCCTTACTGCAACCAAGCTGAGAGTATAAGGAAGTTCTACCACACTCCTGCTTTACCATAAATGATCTCTATGCTCAACTACGGATGAAGAGTAAGGAAGAAAAATCAGAGCCCAGGGTTCCTGTGACAGTCCTGGGACAGCACTGGTGCTGACAAGCATCCTTTCTCAAGGTGATCTGTTGACCATGACAAGGATGATTTGTAAGAGAGGTGTCTTAAAATTGCCTTGAATGTGGCAAACAGTGCTTATAATCAGGAGATAGCTGTGACTTTCTCCTGCTTAGTGATATCCATTACAAATTACATCTAAGAATAGAAAGAAATAGGATGCACAGTATAGTTTTGCTTGACAGAATTAAAAAACCAAAAGCCTGGACCCTGTTAATCTCAGCTGATCATGTAGAAACCAAAGGTTAAGACATTTTTCTGAAGTTGTCATCTAGGTTGGTGGCAGAGCAGAGTCTGGAGGACTCATTCGCTGTCCAGTTCCCTTGCACAGGACTCCTGTGTCTCGTGCAGTACTTCCCTAGTTTGAGTCTCCCTGGGCAGGACAGTGGGCAGCACTGCTGATAGAAAAGGTGAAGGAGAGAGCTCTGAGGGGCATGGAAGTGGTCAAAGAGAGAGAGGCTCCCTGATGTCTGTAAGGAAGATGTCTGAAGGTAGGAATGGCATGGATTTGACAACAGTGCAGGGAGGAGGGGGAACAGAAGTGTCTGACGAGCTTTTGAAGCTCTATTTGCTTAATGGGAGCTCTTGCAAAGACACAGGCTGCATAAGCCATCAAGAGAAGATGGCTTCTCCCAGGGCCCTTGAAGCTGCACCAGGCTATGATAACAGAAATTAACTTCATCTCCTTTGTCTTGCTTTCCAAGAGCCCCAGAATAGTAGTTATGAAAACAGTGCTGTTTAATATTGTCTTTGATCGAGCAATCCAACGGGAGCCCTGGGCTTGTTCAGCTCGGCTTTGTTAGTTTCAGACCCCAAGGCAACAAGCCGTTGCCTTCAAAGCCCAGGCAGGGCTGCATTAAGTGTGAGGCGTGCAGCAGAAATCCCAGTTTGACAATTCAAATGGCACTCACCTAGCAGCAGTGCCTGTATATTTAGAGCCACAGCAAAATGTGGGAAGCAGGGCACACAGTTATCCCCTCTGGAAAGAGCCTATCTCAGGAGCCAGCAAGCAAGGCAGCACCCTCAAAAACCAGCATCACAGGGTGGATCTTTCCTGTTGTTATCCGGTTTTAATATGCTGCCTTTTTAAATTTGCTGCCACCTGGTATCCCAGTACAGCCAGGCAATGTGATGCACGAGGACAGCATCACTGGAGAAGAAAGCTTCCATTCATCTCCTTCAACTGCCTACTGTAGGTGTTCATCTTTCCTCCAACTCTGCCCTGGGGGCACTGCATGTACACCTTGACCAAGACCTCACTTCTAGTTGGGTGTAAGCACTGGAAGTCCCCAAGCCTCTGATTTAGTGAGAGTCAGCTCTCAGATGTATTTGCTACTCAACCAGGAACCAATATGAAGGCAGCTACTGAAAAAGGTCCATGTTAGTGGTGATGTGCAGGAGGGCTTGTGAGAACCAGAAGGGTAGGAACAGCTCACCTGCTTCCCGATGGGTGGCTACCTGAAGGCACCCTAACCCGTGGGGACTCTAGTGTGGGGACATCATCTCTCTGCAGGCAGTGCTGAGCAATGGAACCATGTGCTAAGGAAAGGACTGGTGTACTTTATTTCTTTAGTCTCTTTCATTGCTTAATTATGACACTCATTCTAATTTGTGTCCCCTGTATGTAAAAACAGGATGTGGTCAGCTTTTGTTAGGAAGTTGTATGGGGCTCATGAAAGTTATAAATAGGGCAGTGACTCTTTGGATACCTGGAAGAGCCCACTTGTCAGTTTACTGGGGACTGATGACCATAGTGCTTAACCTCAATTTTCACATCTGTGTAAACTACATCTGGAGTAGGCTTGATTATGAAATGTCCTGGAACCTGTTGTGCTACTTTTCTCTTATTATGGAAACTGCTGAAATAAAGGAGTACCAAAGGTATAATATTTTAGATATACAATTTGTTATAATAAAATTTGGAAAGTTGGAGGAGCTTCAGAAGCAAGTAGTTTAGTGATAATATTTCATGTGACAACGATAACACCTGTCGTTACTGCAGTCAGAGTAAGATTTAGACAGGCCACATAAACACTTCAGGTATATGTTCTCTCAAACCTGACATAAACAAATGGATGTTCAGTGTACAGAACCAGGTGTTCCTGAGCGTTTTTAGAGAAAATAGACCAAGGATCTCCCTTCTGTTCCAGTAGTGCTTCTCCTAGCACTGCACATTGTTTTGTTATGTGCAGTGATGCTTGACATCTCCCTTCAGTTTAGCAGGCAGCCAAAGGGACTCACTGTACAGTGTGCTCTTGTGTGTACTTAAGAAAGGATCAGCAGAAACTCTGGACAGCAGTTGAAGCTTTTCTGAGATTCTGGTTCATTGCTTCACTCCTGAAATTATTGCTGTTTCTCTGATTGTGTCCCAGTAGGACTTCTATTTTCTTCTCTGTACCTTGTAAGACAACACAGTGACAGTGAGAAGTTCATTGATCCAACTAGAAAGAGGAACATAAACTATGGCAAAAGCTGTGTTGTTTAAAGGTAACTGAGAAATGCAGGGATGGGAGTTGCTTTTGCTGTGGTGAAATAATTTATGCTCCCTCTCTGAACCTGCTCAAAATTGACCATGGTTTAAAACAAACTCATGCAAGTATGAATAATCCAGGTCTTAATGATAAGAGCAAAACTTTGGGGTTCCCATCTAATTTTGTTGTCAATAGGAACTACTCCTGTCTTGGCATGTCAGTGTCCTCTTCTGTTAAAGGAGTAGAGGGACTCTGTAGAATTTTAAGAAGAGGCTTCAGATAGTCAAATGCTGAAGAAATACAAAGAACTTCAGATTATGAATTACAGGAAAAAAGATTCAGCATGTAACTTCTAGTTTCAGTTCTGGACTCATAGGAGGTGGATGGAGGGTAAAGGAGGCTGGAAATTAAATTAAGGCAATATCCTAAACTATATTTTAATTGAATTTTCAATATCTTCACCTTGGATATTATCATAGGAGGCATTAAACCCATGCACATTATTCTGTAACTGTATACTATCTACAGTAAAAGCACCAGCTATTAAAATGGGAAAGTAAAAAAGCTCTCTCAGTATGCCTTCAAAATTGCTCAGTACTGTTGCTTATGCAATATTTTCTATTTTTGAAAGCTTAGAAGCCTGGAATTAAGTAGAGGAAAAGCCTTTTTGGGTTGGCAAGGCAGTTCCTCCCCACTTGACCAGTGCAAGCTCTTTCAGTACAATGACAGTTAAAATCAGCCCCCTCATATCCATGCTGCTTAATTACAAAGGAAAGCCACAGCATTTCAGAACAGAGAGATGTGGGTTTGTTAAAACACTGGACTGATCCTCAGGGGGAGCTGAGCTTAATTCCTACCTTTGCCACAGGCTGTCTTTAAGTCAGTCAATTAATTAGTTTGTGCCTTAGCTTACCTGTCTACACAATGAAAATGAAGACAAAGGAAGTTCCAGCCCCATCTTCCCCCATACATAAAAGATGCTCTCTGTGTGGTGGGTCCCAATCTTTTCTCTGTTCTTTTAATGCTCTTTGGTATAAAGGTGTCTTCTTTCTAGGAGGGAAGTTTAGTTGATATGGGCTTTCTTTCTTCAGTGTTTCTCCAACTCCATGGATAAATGTGGTACTATACTGAGTTAAGCTGAAACAAAGTCTTCACCATAAAAACTTGCACAAGTTAAATCTATTGGATCATTCGATCCATCTTGTCAATTATGCTTACCTGTACCTTGTGGAGCAGAGTGGTAGTCTGTGAGTAGTTAAGGTTGTGATTGAATTTTCATTATAAGGCTAATATTTGTTCCTTGGTACTCATCACAGACAATAAAGAGTTAGTCAGTTTGGGGGATGACTTAGCAGTTTTGTGATGAAGTCAGCTGGATGATATTTTCCTGACTTTTATGTGTAAAAAAAACCTGAAAAACTACATATGATGTATGCAATTTTATCTGTATAAATATTAATGAAAGCATAAAGAATTTCTTTCCACTCTTATTTGTAATAACAAGAGAGAAAAAGGGAGAGAAGGCAAGGCATTTTATTTTCCTGGAATTGTTGACTGCAGATGAACACAGTTGGATCAGGATGAGTTGACTAGGTTTTAATTTTAAAAGTTAGGATTCCAAATAATGAGATCAAAATGGTTCATTGACTTGTTCCAGTGAACAACTTCTTGAGGTTAGGCTTTCATTAAAAAACTATGTAATGCTGTCTCTAACACTGTCTCTATCCCTTTTCCCATATCAAGAGGAAGTTTGCTCTAATCACTATTCCCTGGAGAGATCTGTTATTGGTGAAAGGCGAAAAGTTTCCACTAAATGCTAATTAGAGAAGCTGATTGGAAATTGCCACTTTTGTAAATCGACATTTTTCAAAGACTCCTCAATCCCTGGGTCTTTTCTTTGATGGGGGGGAAAGGTGAGACAATTAGCCTTCTGCTCTAACTTGCTACATCCAGGACAATGTAAGAAGAATGGTTGCCTCTCCTGTTTTGCTCTTCAGACATCAAAGATCATGGCCAGGCCACTCCTCTGTGGCTCTCCTCAAAGTTTTAAAACCTGTGGCAGTGCTGGACCCGTGGGCTGGCTGTATCACAGGAGAGTATGGATCATGATGAGAGTATGGAGCACTCTTGAAGTAAGGACATGCAGAAAGCAACAGGGAAAAAGAATGTGGAGAAAAGGTCGTGAGGAGAGCTGTGGAGCTGGGCCCTGACCAGGGTCACATCTGTGGCTTACCAAATGCACTGGTGTTTATTGCAACATCTTTTTAAAAGCTGTTATGCACTCTTCTCACCTCACCTCTTACCTTTTTCAGCTTTTGCAAGATGTCTTGGCAAAACAAAGGTCCTTGAAAAGCACCCTTAGCCAGGGGTTGGCATTTTCTTTTGTTCACAATAGCCTGATGAAACAATGTGTGGAGGTTGCCACACTTCTGCATTTTGTAAGAGGAAGCAAAAATCTTCAGTGACAAACTATTCTTCTTATATTTTGTGACAAAGACTGGAAGCAATTCTGTTCAGTCACTGAACTCACCTTGACTCCTCTCATGCAAATACCATAATTCAGAAGTTCTTAGGCAGCGGTGTGCAGTGCACAGCCATTGCCTATGGATCTCTACCATCTGTGGAGTTTTCAGTCAACTGATGGCAAAGGTGCAGGGTATCACCAGGGAAACAAAAGGCAGGCTCTGGATTATCAATTCAGTAATTCTGGAGCAGTGGCTTCTTTGCCAGGAACAAGGCTTCTGTATAACTGGTCTGCTGTGTAATTAGTGACTAATGGAACAACAACCGCCAGTATATTAATTGTTATTGTATCTGTATACAGAGCATTGTTCTCGCTCTGACAGACGTATAAATTGTGTGCAACTGTGTTGTCCTTTCCAGAGTAGCTCTCTCTAGGGTTAGGTGTCAATAATGAAATGTAGCTGTTCCTTGAGGACGGATAATGTTATCTCTAAGGGCTTGTCTAGGCAGAGCACACAGGAAAGTTGATCTGAATTAAGTAACAAGGTGGGTTGCAAGTGGATTATGTAAAATGTATTAAACTGATGCATGCACGCACACTTGTTTGGAATTAAAAATGGCCTTCATTTGATTTAGTTTAATTTTCCTTTAAAGGGAATCCAACTAAATTGAATTAAAGCCACTTTAATGCTGGCTGAAAGTATGAACATTCATTTTCCTGTGATCCATTGTAAAAGTTCACCATGTTATTTTCCTAAGAAGAAGGCAAAGGTTCTCTTGGCATTCCTGGACAATGTGCTGAGCAAATGTGAATGTTGCCTTAAGAATTCATTTTAACACTCTGAAAAAGTGTGAGTTCCCTCCCTTCATGCTTTTGGGGTGCTTTTTCTTTTTTTTACCCTCCTCTGAATCCCCTGTGCAACTAGTACAGATGGCTAGTGAAAGTGTACGTTTTAATTGTTGAGAGGGGGGGGTTTGGTGTTGGTTTTTTTTTATATCCTGATGACTCAACTCTTTGCTGTAGCGAAATGGAAGCACAAAAAGGATAAGTAACTTCCCCACAGAAACCCTGCACAAGCTGCCTGTAGATTACAGCCTGAGATCTGCTGTAGCTGGCACCGATGCCTGGATGCTGGAGATTTGTGTGTCCACAGTCACTTGTTTGGATCCTCTTGTCTTTTTTTAGAGGAAACCTGGGTCTTAAGCTGTGGAAGGAACCTTTCACTCTTCCTAGTATGGACAGCCTACCTGATGTGTGTGCTGTTGGACATCTTTCTGGAAGCCTTGCTGAGAATTGGTGTTTCCATGGCTGAAGATCATCTCTTCTGACCTACAGCCTTAGCTGCTCACTGTGTCACACAGGCAGACAGTGAGTTTGGGACTGATCACTGCACAGCATGGCTGAGCTCAGAGCACGTGATAGGAGCAGTTGGAGCGTGGGGAGGAGGGAAGAGGCAAGTCTTGAGATCCCTTTGTAATGCAGAAAGCTTTTCATGAAGTCATGTTAAAATGAGCAGGCAGGCCATGATTCAAAATGAAATAAACCTTAGGAGCCCTGGAGTTTTAATGTACTGTTGATAAATGGATTCTGTTCTTATTCATCCCACTCTTGCGTGATGAAGAAAGAAACTTTTTCTGTGAATTGACCTGCATTTCTTTCAACTCTACATTTTCTAGATAAAGCTGCAGTGAGCTCCCAATTCAGTGACTAGTTAATCCTGGCCAGGAGTTGGGAAGACCATTGGTAACGACAGCCGGAATCAGATTAATGGAGGAGAGCTGTATTCAGCAAATTCAGTGAAGAATTCCCCTTATATTTCTTGTAACATAGTTCTACATTTCCTTAATGCAACACACTATACTTGTCTAAGTACTTAAATCTGTATGGATTCTCTTCTGTTTATTAGAAATAGCAGAGCCAATTTTTCTATACATCATGAGCACTGTGTCAGAGGCTAATGAGAGCACGTGTTTTGGTTTGGATTTTGCTTTCATGAGAAAAGCAATGTTTTCTTGAACGCTAATAGATGCATTTCCAGTGCTTAACAATAGAACCTCAGCTTAAAAGGTCCAGGCATTGTTCAGATGCCGCTGTCAGCTGGAGAGATGTCACCTAGAAGAGAAGGTGACACACCTTCTGCACATTACAAAAAACCCCATGCTGCAGCCTCAGCAGAGCACCCTTGTATCGGTTCTACATCTACGGGTTTGAACTCTTACTTTTCTTACATACAGGTGAGGAGGTTTTAGTCCACCACAATTTTCAGTAGGCCTGTATTTCTGGCACCTCCTGTCTTTCAAATGCCCAGCCTGTTGATGGTCTCACTGGCTGCTCTGTCATGTGGGTTGGATGTCATGTTTAGAGGGTTGAGGAGGAAGAATCTATCAACCACCTGACAGCCAAGTGCCTCAATAACGCTCTGCTATTTTGCATTTGGGCATCATCTGTGAATGGCAGTCATGGCTTCTGTGAATGGCTGATGGCAATCTGTGCTTCAGAAGTTTTCTCATGCCGTGCTGGTGTGTTTCTAGGACGTTCAGGCACAGACTCAGCTTTAGGGCTTTGAGGTTAATGTTGTTGGCGTGCAGCTTTTATGGTCTTATTTGTTGGCATGGAGGTCATTATTAAGAGGTACCATCTTGCAGCAAGTTGCATCTTCCTGTATGCTCTATGTTCAAGAGAGATGGTTGACTTGTTTTAAATCAGATATTGCTGTGAGGTCCTCTGATAAGCAATGACTTTTTAATGAGAACCATTTTATATCCTAATAAATGTGAGGCCAAATTTCATTGTTTGTTTTCCAGCTGTAAGAATCCTGGAAACAACCCCCGTGATGGTGCAGTAGTTAATTTGTACCCAGTCTGGCACACACAGCAGGTTTCTATTGTTTTAGGTAGACATCTGAGGCACGGGCACCCTGACTCATGAGGAGGAGGACAAGCTAATGCAAATAATGTGTCAATGGTTGCACAGAGCTTATAGGATATAATTTGCTGCAGTCTGACATACCCATGGAAATTGCCAAGAATGTAGTCTTTTGTTTTCTTTGCTGTAGTTCCAGACTTTTAAACTCTCAATTTTTCTACAGAGAAGATCCTGTTCTGCAGATTATCTCATACTGGCTGATACTGAGATTGTCTTGAGAAGAGATACTCTATTTAGGCAGGTCAAAAGGCATTCTGTCAAATGAAGGACTGAAGTCTTCATCTTCTGATATGATTTAGGAATACATAGACACAAATATCATGAGATTATTTTTTTCTGTGTCTATTTAGCTTTATTTGTGGATATTTATTTAAATTGCTTTAAACTTGGCTTTTTGTGCACTAGGATTTTAAGGTATTATTAAGGCATTTAAATAACCTTTGGAAGACTAGTTTCTGGTCACTCAGGAGGGCAGAGCCCATCAGCTGTCAATGAGATTTGAGCTCTGATGCATCTAATTTTTGAAAATGAGTCATCAGTCTGTGAAATGCATGGGGCATTCAGCGAGAACTAGCTTGCAGAGACCACTGAGGGGAAAGAGAGGAACCCAAGGCAGAGGAGAAATGGTGGAATTGCTGACTTTCAGTTCCTTGTCTTGAGTCCTGCCTTGAACTATTCTAGAAAGCAATCAAGAAGAAACATCCTTGTCTATAGCACCCTAACTTCAAGGGAGCTCGTTGCTAGTAATCTTGCTTGCCTGCAGCATCCCTGTGACAAGTGTGGATAGATAGAGCAACAAAGCTATAGTGACAGATTTAACACGGTTATGACTCTTGGTGCTTTCTTAGTAATCTTTGTTTTGTGTTCCTAAGTCCATAATTACAGTTCAAGTAAACCAACAGAACTTAAAATTTGCAAGGCTCTGAGTGTTGTCTTTGATTACTAAGAAAAACCTCATATTCTGGCCTTTTTGGTACTTGAAGGCATAAATTTAGGTAATAATTATGTATGTTTCCACAGGGCTTTTGCTGCTTAGGGATATGATTTTTTTTTTCTTCCCCAAGGGAATTCCCCATCTCTTTCACACATTCTGTGTGCTCTCCCACACAGGATGGGATGCTCAAGAGACTTGTGAGTTTACAAGGCCTGACAAGCTCTGCAGGGGAGCAAGTGGGGTCCTGGTTATTTTAATTTTTGTTTTTTATTGCATGTGAAGCAGTCTTGAATACTGTAACTCACTTTGCCTGCCTCTCTTTCTTGGCCTGTAATCTCTGGAAGCAGATAAATCCTTGGATGTGGCTACTACACAAATGAGGAAGGGGAGTTTTGAGGATTGATCTGTAGTTTTACAATTTCTGTAGATTGATCAGAAGTGATGCAAATAAAATCAGCTATTTGGTTTGAGCTTCAATGACTGCTGGCAATTGGTTAGCTCTGGTAGGGGGAGTGAGACAGGAGAGCTCCGTGGATGGGGGCAGTTGCAAAGCAGAGAGGGAACAGAAAAGGAGACCTAGAGAGCCCACTGAGCTGAGACCTTTCCCTTTGTAGGTCACACAAGCCTCGCCTGCAGTGTCATTCCTAGAAAAACCAGGTTACTGTAGGATTGATCGGCTGAGGCCGGAGCTCAGATGTAATTTTCTCCCATCGCATTCAGAAGAGCCCCAAGTAATTGATTTGCGTGCGCGAGTGCAGCTTGCAGAGCCCAGCGATGGAGGGTGTGGCTGTGTCCTGCTCCGGCTCATTTAACTTGTGTTTGACCCAGGGCTATGGCAAATTAGGGTTTGTCCCTTTGAAGTGGAAAGCAGCTCCCATTTACAATATGCTGACTGCATTATCAGTCATCAGCATGCAGTGGAGAGAGAGCCTTTACAGAAACAAGTCTTCCAAAGGGACTCGATTAGATGGCAGAGAGATGCAAACTGCAAACTCACAACATTGTGCCAGTACAGGTTGTGTTAATCTGCTTGTTTCTCTAGCCAACAAATATTTGAGCTCTTTCTACCCACACATTTTCACTAGTAAAACTTCTGTAAATATTCACATGTATGCCCTGGGCCCAAGCTGGTTGTTTGGGTTTGAATCTAGGAACTCTGAGCTGCACTGAATGGATAGTGGTAGGAAAAGGAAAAAGAGTAGCCAGTCCAGTGTACAGACACAGACCTGAAAGTCAGGTTACTATGGTTTAACCTGCTACTGCTGATCAGCTGGGCTGCAATAATTCCCTACTTTTAACCTATTCCATTGCTCTCCTGATGCATTTGCCAAATAGGAAGGGTGTTTGGCTGGAGTCAGAAGGTTCAGTTCCATTGCATTTGTCTACCATAGGCTTCTTCCTAATCTCCGTCATTTGTTGGTAATGTGATGATAATACTGAAGCATTTGTTCCATAAATACTGGATTCTTTCTACATCATGTGATCTCTCTAACTGGTTATTTATGCCTATTATTCCTTTTAATATCTGTTAATGGTGGGTGCAAAATCAACCTGAAGATCACCAGTCCTTCATGTTTCGACTCACCCTTATACAAACTGGGAGAATACTTTCTCTGATCCATTCACATGAACAAAACTCAGCTGGGAGCACCAACTGCAGCAAAGGCAGTGCATCATGCATAGGAAGAATTTTTTATAGCCATACCATCTCGACTACAAGATTATCCATTCTTATCTTCTCGTGCCTCTTTGTCTTTGCAAATTAGATATATATATAATGTTTAGTTCAGTCAAGATACCTAGTCACAGATTGGTGCACCCTCTCAAAGAGGGAAAAGCAAACCTCTGCTTCTTGCTCTAGTTGGAGTTCTAAGGATACTATCCTCTTCTATACCAGTGATTTTATTGCTATAGACTATCTATGGTGGTTCTCAAGCACTTATCTCTGTGGCTATAATGGTAAGGAAATGTGCCACAAGTTTTATAGGCTATGGGAAAGAAGTATTTTTTTTTTAATTGTTTAGGGATTTCTTGCTGTTTAGGATGATCTCTTTCAGAGCCACTTCTATTTTTTATTACTCTTTGATTGGCAAGATGAGTGTGTCAGTGTTATGAGTTTTTCAATTTTTGCAGTAGGAAGACCTTTAATCCAGCCTTCCAGCAGGGAAATCAGTTGAAATTCCCAATGACATGTGAGTTCTGTCTGAAGGAAGGCCTTGTAGGACTGGGGCCCAATTATATTACTTGACATTTTACATAGTGGTATCAGAATGCTTGTCTAACAAATACAAGACAAAGCCTGACCGGAGACAGCCTGCAACACAATAAAATAATAACACCACACGACAAGCCAATTACTTTACTGTTAAATTGCATAGAGCAAGAATCTATGGTCCACATCCTTTGGCTCTTGGTTTTGGTTTTTTCTTTTCATACTTGTCAGTTCTAGCCCAAAAGACCCCCTTTCCTGAAGATGTCCAACCAGTTCCTGTCTCCAAATGTATCTTTCAGTTTAATTACATTTGGCATGGGAAGCTTTTAGAGCTAGTTGTCATTCGTGGAAAGTGGCGTGGGTCAGACAATCCTTTTGCTACTTCTCTCAGGTTAGCATTTATATGAGCATTAATGGTTTGAAATCTATATTTCAGGCTTGCTCTTCATAGGATTCCCTGCCTAAAAGAAAAGAGGGTTGTTACTTTTCTAGCTGTTCTCAATGTTTCCTTAATTTGATCTCCCCTTTTTTCCCCCTTCAGGACAATGTTTAGCATCTATACACTTAAAAATGGGAGTTTGGGGGTGGGTTTACACAACTCCGCTCTGTTAAGCAGAGATGCTCATTATGCTCTATCCACAAAATTGTTCCATTTTTTTTTTCAATTTACTGCAGCAGGGATGCTAAAAATAAACTATTTAGAGAGTTATATTTTGTTATGAAGAATATGGATGTCTCTAATGGTACCCTGTCCCCTAATTGCTTTGCTGGAAGGCCTGACAAGTGGGTGCATCCATACATTTATATTCGACAACAGCGTTCAGCTTCCTGCTGAATAAGTTTGCAGCACGTGAGACACTCATGGAATGAATCCTCTTCCAACTTCTCGCCAACAAAAAGCACCTATGCAAAGAAATACCTAGGCTACGTCTTCGGCAGGTAGCTGGGAGAGGAAATAAAAAGGCAGTAAGCCACTTCCTAACACTGGCATCGAGTGCCATGGGCAGAGCCATGTGCCCGTAGCCTGGGGAACACACTTGCTGCCTCCCTAGCCCTTGGTGCTGCCTGCAAAGTGCAGCGATCGATCCCTGGCACAGGCAGAGTGGGGGCCCGCGAAGAGCCCCTGAGCCCGCAACCCGCCAGGGAGCGGGGTGGCACCGCAGCCGCTATCGACCCGCGCCTGAGAAATCAGCCACCGTTGTATTATATAATTATTGATGGAGCTGGAAAATGCCACAGGCGAAGTGCAGCTCGCTGTTTGTTATGCTGCATTGTCTCTCTCGTCTGCGTTGGGCCTCTGTGTTTTGCCTCTTCTGTTCCCATTGCATGTTTATTTATACCGTGTGCCTTTAGCTTTCATATTTCTCCTGCGAATCCAAGTTGGGAAAACCAGCTCTAGTTTTCGTTCAGGAGAAGGAGGGGTGGACTGTGAAGGAAATGAATTCCTCTAGACACTCCTGGAGGCCCTAAGCTGAATACAAAAACCAGGGAGAAGGCGTGAGCGGGGAAAAGAGGCTTGGGAAGCAGAAGGCCCTTTTTATCTCAGCGGGGCCCACAGGGACTGCCAATCTTTTGATAAAAATGTAGAATTTAGAAGCAGCAGTAATGTACAGCCTCATCTATCATGCGGTTGGGACAAATGAGTTTAGGCCTAATTTGCAGTAGCAATTAACTGAAGTCCAGCCAAATCCCTCTCAAAGTCCTTTAGGATCGTATGCACTTGATTCCTATGCATTCCCAGGCAGGGGTGAGGACAGGCCATCACAGGCTTCAGCCCATGGTGCAGGAGAACACTCTCCAACAGCTCAGGAGTGAGGAGAGCTGCATCTGCCCCAGAGATGTGTCTCGTACTGAGCCTTGCTAATGAACTTCCCTTGATGAAACCACAAAGAGACAGGTTGAAGGATGGGTTGAAGATGTCCTGACAAAGGTGGAAATAGGAAAGAGGAGACTAAAAGAGGTTGCCAGAGCTGGAGAACATTCAGCTAGGGAGATACCAGGCAAGAAGAAGGGGGCAGAAGCAGAGCTGGTGTGAGGAGTCTGCAGCTGGAGTCATCTGTGTATGTGAGCACAGAGGTATTTTTTGTGGAAGGTTGCCAGGGCAGCAGTGAAGGGTCAGATTTTTTGAGGCAGACAGGTGGTATCTGAAGGCAAAGCCCATGGTGTACCACAGTGTGTGTGTGTGTGAGATCCTCACAGTATCAGCCCCTCTGATGTTAGCCTGGTGCTAACATATGCCCATACTCACTCACTTCTACTGGAGCAGAGAGTTATTAGCTGAAATGTAAAGAGAAAAGATTACAGTGTGCAGGATTAAATAATTGCACAGACTCCAGGCATCTGCAGGGCCTTGACAGTCCTGTACTAGTCAAGAGAAGACAGACTGGCTGAGGATGTTGGGATAATGGGGCTTTTTTGCTAGGAAGGTCTGATTCATTTCCAGCATGTGCAATGAGTTACCAGTGTGTGGGTATGGGGCTGCCCTCTCCTGGAGGAAATATGCTCTGCTCTCTTCTTCCTCTTTCTCCATTGATGAAAAAATTTGTAGTTTTATAGTATAGATAAGGTATAGATTGATTCAGTGGTCTCTTTTGTATTGTGCAGGAGTACTCTTGACCCACTGTGCCATATGCCATGGCTGTTGTGCGGCTGATAGCTGTGGGATGGCAGATATGGATAGTAGTATTTGTGCTGTACCTCAAAATGCCTGAACTCTGGGAACAGGTCAGTGCTGGGATAGGAAGGTGTCCTGCTGTAAAAGCAACTGTGTAAGGTCAGCTTCTTGGTGTTCCATGGGTCTGAGATTCAGCGGTGCCTCTTGGCTACCCAGTGTAAGTATCCCAAAGCTTTGCTTGGCAAAGCGTAAGCATCCCAAAGGCTGTACTGGGGCTAAGTGCAAACTCTATTTAGCTCAAAATCAGCAGGCTGGTGTAAAGGAGGGCCTAAGCTCAATTTCACAGCCAGAGGTGGTTGGTGAAGCAAGGCAGAGGGACAGGGCCTTTCCTGGAACTATTCAAAAAGTACATAGATGCACTTAGGGACATGGCTTTGTGGTGGAGCTTCATTAGATTAACAGTTGGCCTTGATGATCTTAGAGGTCTTTTTCAGCCTCAATGATTCTATGACTTTATAGCATTCCTGCTCTGCAGGGTGCAGTTGCTGAAGCTGCCTGGGTCTACAGACTTCTGCTAACACCACTCTGCCTCCAAAGGCAATACAGCTGTTGCCTTGGGAAAGTGGTGAGACCACCGCCAGAAATCCCTCTTTGGTGCTGGTGGGTGCTCTCTGAGCACAGGCAAGAACATAGTTTATTCCCCAACCTGCAGCCACCATTGGGGTGATATTTTAAATCGGTGCTTTTATTGCTGTTCAGAGAGGGCCTATTTCTACTTGACATAGCACTGCAGTGCTGCTCCAGCTCCAGGATAAAACACGGTGCCACCCCACACCTCGGAGCAGCCGAGCTGCTGTAGGGAGGCAGCAAGTAATCAGCAGAGATTCACTGAGGGCTGTGATGCTGTAAAATAGCCTCTCGGCACAAGATACAGGGAGGCGCTTACCGAGGCGACAGGGAAACTATACATTTCTTTTTTCCAATCCATTAATCAAAGTGCCTGCAGTTCCCGTTCCGGTGAGGCAGATGAGACTCTAATAAATATTGAGCAGCAAAACTTGATCCGTATCCAGGCTCTCCGAGCATTTTCATAAATAGGAAGTTGCAAAACAATAAAATAAACCCGTCTGCTTCGCAGCCACTTCTCGGTGAGCGCTTATTTGTGGCTGCAGGGCTGCGCAGCTGCCAAGGCTGGCCGAGCTCTGGCTGGGGAGGAGGCACGGGATAGCTGAGGCTGGCTCTCTGGGAAGAGGGAGGTTTACCTCCTCCCCTCTGCTATCGATGGATCATGTGCGACCTGCAGCTGGATTATTCCCTGACGCTGCAGCTGTGGCAAGCTGTTTTCTCAATGTCCCCTTTGTACCGGCTTGATCTTATTACTGGTGATGGCCTTGGAGTCGATACAGAGTTGGTTTCACATCTCAACAGAAAGAAAGCGAAGGAAGCCCTTTGCCAGGCCTGATGCTGCAGTCCTTGTTTGCTGAGTAGCTCCATTGATTTATGCAGGACTATTCAGATAGAGAAGCGTGCTGTGTTATATTGCTTTTTTTCAGGTAACTCTTTCAGCCATCGTAACTTTCATTTTTTCTTTTCAGCTGTTTCTTAGCCTGGCTTCATACAGAAACATAGCTTCTATGAGCATAGTGTCTGTCTGTCTTTCAAACTCCTGTAATTACTGAATATCTTGACTGATTTCAGCTAAATTGAAATCTCAGAGATATTTACTCCTTATAGTTTCCATGAAGACAGGAGGAAAGTGACCTTATTAGCTCTGCAGTTGTAGGAACTCAGCTGTACGTGTGGACAACAGAGACTCTATCCAGAAGAAATGTTAGCAGTGTGGAAGTAGTAAGAAAAGCCTCACTCAGATTTTTTTCCCCTCAAAAAAATCCCTGAAAACAAAAACATGTTCCTCCACCCAGAAAAAAAAAAAAAAAATCTACCCTAAATTACTCCACACACAACACTTACCACCCCTCTGAAAAACAAGTGTTCCTGATTCCAAAGCTTATAGGAGAAGTTTCTAGGACTGTTGGACTGCACTTCTTGCCAAGGTACTCTTTGCCCCATTGGGCTGACCCACAAGAGCCTGTGGCATTCGTTGCGTTTTTGACCTCGGCATTCAGAGGAAAGGGAAGAAAGTCTAGTAATGTCTCTGTCCAAAGGTACCCTGATGTGTACTGTGGAGGGAAGGCTGGCACCAATGAGGAGGAGAATGCTTCTCTGAAAATCCACCAATGTTTCTGAAACCTTAGGATTTGATGGGTTTCTATGATCTCACTCTACCTATAAATAAGTAAGCAAGGTCTTGTTAAGGCAAGGGAGTTTGGGCTCAAATATTACAGGCAGATGATGATGCTGGAACTGCTTGTGCTTATATTTACCATATTTAATTTTTTCTTTATTTTTTCCTTTTTCCCAAATAGTGCAAGATGATGCTTCGTCAACTTTTTCATAAAGTGCTTTGAGATCCCAGGATCCCAGGTGTTCTAGGAATACAAAATATTATTGTTGTTATGCTGCTCTATTGATAATATTAGTGGTTATAGTGCTTTCTTTTCCTTTCTAAAAAGTATTTTTAAATTTTTTTTGGAGCAGGGTCAATGTAACAGGTGGGGTTTGTGCTCTCCTGCATTGGTTCAAATTTCTTTTTTTCCTATTTTGCTTGCTTTTAATGCAGGCATGTGATTGGGGAGATACAGGGTAAGAGGCTTTGGGAGATTTTTTTTCTTTTTTTTTGTCATTCTGCAGTGCTGTTTTCAGTATGACCAGAAGCAACAGTTTGGGCAAATCTCTGAGAAAATCCTAGCTTTGCAGACTCACTAACATATAGACAGCTAACACTAATGCAGATAATTAAAGACTTGCTTTGGCAACGTCATGAAAGTTTTAGGACTTTTTCCTGAACTGTTTGAGGTTCACCTATATTAATATAGCACTTTGACCCTTGCTAACTGAGTTTGAGATCCAAAAAGATTTATGTGACTCATTTGTTCAGGCCTCTAGACTGTCATTGCTGTCAGTGGAATTAAGTGCCTGCCAGCATTCATGTCCCTGGTTCTAGATGCCTTCCTGTTCGCAGAGAGTTTGGTGTGAGGGAGGATAGATGCATGTGGTAAATCTGGGACCTGGGTTGAATGGAGCTCTTGGTTCTCTCTGCTTTTGCGTATGTGAGAGAATACCCCAGTGTTTGCTGAAGAGCCACAGTCCCATTTGCTTTTGGGTAGCCTACAGCAATGTACACAACTGAGGATTTTCTCTAGCATAGGCTACATTTTCATACACTGTGCATTTGTAATAAGCGTGTGTTGTTTGTTTAAGGACTTAAAGCCTATGCCAAATTTCTCTTTCCTTGGCTTTAAATATGTGGCCCAAGGGTAGTTTTGTCCCAGCTATCCATAAATAGGAGCATGTTTGTGCTCCCAGTGACCAAAGCCTTTAACTAGAGCCGAGCAGCATCTTCAGCTCCTGCTATGTCACACCAGGTACAGCCAGAGGTAGAGATGCCCAGGTGCTTTGAGCCATTTGCTTGGATTTTGCTGTGTCAAGAACTGGACTGTGATTAGAGTAGTCATAGTGTCTGTAAAGAAAATTGCTGCCATTTTGGCCAATAGTCTTGCCCCAATAATGGTGTAGACTTCAGTAGTGAGAAAAGACTCAGCAGGTAGAAGGAAGGCTTTCATGGCCTTCCTTGCTTTAGCCTGTCCCCGAGGGATGTTTCTGGCAGGAAATGGAGAGTGATGCTGCACATGAAAACTTCAGCAGTCTTGAGAGCTGGAGCTCGATTACCCTCTGTGGGCTCTGCCTGGACAGGGCAACCCAGGGCTCTCCCACAGTCAGCGTGAGCTGCGGATTGCTCTCTGCAGGGAAAATGAGGGCAATATCCCCTTCAGGGTTCTGCACTTCAGAGGACTTGTGGCCTCAGAATTCCTTCTAGAAGATGGAGGAGCAATCTCAGCTGCTTCTCTCAGCACTCCAGGTTTCCCTCAGTGGTGTCTTGTCCAAGTATTGACCAGGGTGAACATTGCTTATCTCGGGAAATCAATGGGATGACAGCCCAGGGTACTGCAGTAAGAAGACAAGCAAGGAGATATGTATCTACCTCTGACTTTTTTCCACCTCAATAAATATGTTTCCCTGATCCAATGCCATTGTAACAATAGGGAGTAATTACTGTGGCTGCATCCATCTCCTTTGATTTAATCAGACAGATATTATATGTTAAGTATCAATTGATTATTAAAAGTATATCTGCTGATGTTTCCAAATCCACATAATGACACATAAACAGTTATTTACTGCACAGCTATTAGAACTCAGCAGCTCGACTTGCTTTTTACAATCAGTATTTATTTAACATGCAATGACCATCCTGTTCCATTAAAACTAAATGTGTTAACCCTGTTTTGGGCATTTAATTTTAAGGCCTTTCCTACTATAATATCAAGTGATTACAAAAAGCCATTGTCTTAGCAGGCATTTGAAGCTATGCAAACATATTTCAGAACAGTCCCATTTTGATAACCTGCTGTGATGTTATTCTGGGTCAGCATAGACAAACTATTATGTTGCCTCTAGTAAAGTAGAACTTTTTGTTTATGTGTTTGAGTTTTAAAATCCCTGTATGATCTTGTGTTCTCTGAGAGGTTGAACACTCTAACTTATGTCCAAATTGCTTGGGATGTTTGATATTGAGGGTTCCTTAACCAAGCAGAGTCCAGCTTTCCTACTTGGGCAAAGCAGATCTGCTCTTTACAAGAGGTCTCAGGATGTTTAATGCCATAAGTAGATTCTTAAGAGGGGCAGTTTTTATGATATCCCACTAGCCTGAGGAAAAACTAGACTACTTTAGGAAAACAGGGAGATGTTCACAATCAAACTGTCTCTTCTTGTCTTCCTTCCTTCCTTTCTCATTGCAGGCTTGGGAGCTCCAGCAAATATGTTCTCAGTAGTTCCCTTGCTGTTAGGGTTGCTGCTGGGGCAGAAGACCCTATAGAGGCTGAGAACTTCTCTGTAATACTGTAATGTAATTATAAGTTTTGCAAAATGTGCTGGTGATTGGCTGGGCATAGGTGTTGTGTTGTGCAGCTGTGATGGTTGGTGAGCATGGCTGGTTGGGAAGCAACTCTGGTATTTCCCATTCAGTTCCTGAAGGTCCCCTCCCTCAGCTTTCTTTGCTCCCAGGCTTGGAGCAGCTCAGGATGTGTTTACTTTTCCTGCCAGAAGATGGTTGAAGGCTCAATGGTAGGGCATGTGTTCCATCTGCCTGCCCTTTCTAAAGTCTGCAGAGCTTTCTTGCAATTCCCTTACGCTTCAAAGCAAATAAATAAATATTTGCAGAGTTATTAAAGATTTATTGAAAACGCCATATATTTAAACCATCTTGTGAAAAAAATAGATGGCTGAATATTTATTATTTACATGTTAGGCATCCTCTACATATTTATTTATTCCCCCTTAATCCAATCCATGTTTTATAAATATTGCAAAAGACCCGTCAATAATAGAACAGGTTTCCATTAATCCAGAGGAATAATTAGAAAACATTTAGGATAATATTGCTCTGTACAAATATTGCATGAGCCTGTGAAGAGAGAAGTTTGGAACAGCCACTGTCACTGATGTAGCTGGGGCATATGCCAGCACCCCTGTCAGGTGGGGGCTGGCAAGCGCCTTGGTTTCCTGCTGTGGGCTATCCTACCTCCTCTGATCACTCCAGCCTTGAAAAGAGGTCCTTGGAATGAGAAGCCTGCTTCTCTAGGGAGAGACTGCAGTATTTAATCTTTCTTTTGTGAAACAAGAGAGTCTCCAGTGTGGCACCGCTCTGGGATTGTGCTCAGCATGGCAGGAACAGGGCAGTTATGCAACTGCTCTTGCAGGTTTCCCAAAGCCCCTGCCCCATGCTGACACATCTACTGCTCACTGTTAAATTTTGCCCAGGCACATGTAATAATCTTTACCAGTGCAATATTGTGAGCAGGTGATCAATTTGTGTTTCCAAAAATGATAACAAGCTCTAGTTGTACTAATATTTCAAGACCTCAAGGAACCATCACCCATAGCTGCTTGCTCCTTTCTCTTTCCCTACCATTGTCTCAGTTCAGACATTCCTGGTTCCAGTAACTGTGCTTGGAATCATATTTATTTATTTAAATATTAAAAAAAAGTTGTAGTTTGCTTTGTTCCTTCCCTAGTCCTTTTAAGAGTATGCTCACAAAGCAAAATTAGTAGCCTTATTCCCTATGCTGTACTCATGAAAGCTTTGACCTTCTTAATGCTAAACTTTGACTGGAGGGGACTCTCCTGGCTTCTTCACTGTCCTGTAGCATGCAGTCTTTAATTCAGAAGTGCAGAAATATTTGAATCCAAGTCTCACCTAGTCCAACTGCATGTGTCTGACACTTTGAAAGGAGATTTTAGGTGTGTGAAAGATGCTCACACCTCCACTTGAGATCACACACCTAGCTGATGAGAAAACCTAATCCTTAGCAAAGATCAAGCTATGAAGCAAATGAGTTTTGTGGAAGCTGTTAATTGATTATCACAGGAATGATGGTTTGGTTTCTTAAGTGACTAAACCTGTGTTTGGCTAGATTTAAACAATCACTCATGGAAAGAGTGACAGCCAGTATAGCTGCAAGATCATGAAGGGCAGGAGAGTATCACTCTGCATTGTGAGAGATCACCTTGTTTATTTTGGGAGCAGAATAACCGTGTGGGAAGATGTCCTGTCAGATTACTTAGCTGCCTGGAGAAGCAGAGCATGGTAGCTTGATCAGCAATGCTGTACTACTGTGTCCACACTTTTCCTAGGACCTAAGTTAAATCATTCTGCATGGCACAGAAATCTTTGCTGTCCAGAGCCTAGGGCCAAACAGATCTTGCCTTTAGACAATGCAGACTATAAATCCTAATGAACCTAGTTTGAGCTCCAGCTCTTATAAGAAATGAGGCTTAGCATTATGTTCCTTAGCCTACAGCAGACAAGCAGCAGAGTGCTTTGATATTTTCAGTGGTGCTGTGCAAGGTGTAATTTGATTGTTGTTTGGTAGGGGGCAGAGGGTTGTTTGATTCATTGTTGGTTTGGGTTTTTTTTTCGACTTAGTTGACTGATGCAAATGAAGACAGACCTACAGATTAAGGCTGAAGGAATTGACTGTAACATTTGGCTAGCATAAGCAGCTGGCCTGTCTTTTGCCTGAGGAAACAGAGAGACAGGGAGCATATAGACTTTATGTAAAACCCTAATAGGAATAGGACTTAGGAACACCTTATTCCCATGGCACTCTTAAGCTTGTTATTTCACCTCTCTGTTACCCTCACAGCAGTTTTTCCAGCCTTCTTGTTGTTTGCAGCCTTGAAAAGAACACAAAATCTAAATTTCAGTAATTATTTGCTATACGTTATCTCATGATTCCTGTTGAAGGCAGGGCTGGGCTATTTTAGGCATTCTAGCTAAACAAAGAAGGAGCTAAGGCATAGTTATTTGACTGATATCACATGTGATGTCTCCAGCAGAACTAATGGCTGAACCTCAGCCTCTCTTAAGTATCTCCTGAGTTGCCAGGCAGAACTCCATCTTCCCTTGCTGTTTCATCTCAGTTTTAGTAGACTGACAATACTAAATGTCTGCCTCCCTCCAAAACATGTCTGCCCAAATGAATAGTCAGAGAAGAAAGAATTAGGTGTGCATCCTTGCCCAAGCTTTCAAATCCCTGTTTACCATTTACCAACTACCATTTGAGCTGCTTTTGCCTGGTTGGCTTGGGAAGTATCATCCAGCTGTCTTGTGTTTTCATGTCACCATGCCTGGTAAGGTGCAGTCCCAGTTGGCCAGCACCTGGTCTTTCTTATGGTTTTCCCTGAGCATTTGTTATGGCAGATCAGATTGCTGAAATGGGAGCCATTAATGGGATTGAAGGAGAATCCCAAGGAGTTGGAAGGTTTGTTGTGATAAGCTTAAAAACAACGATGAAGTTTTCTGAAAGGAATGACAGGAAGTTCTGAGCTTGTACACAGGAGTACGTTAGGACTTAGCCTGGCTTAAGTGGGATGGAAGACAAACTGTGCTTGCAGCAGCAGATGAGCAGGGTTTGGAATACAGAATGGGAGAGTTTGATCTGAAGCTGGTGATGGAAAACGTATCAAGCATATAAAACAGCAGTGGACAAATGAGGACAACTGCTACAAAAGGACCATAGAGAGATGGAATGAGAAAATATGTGACTTCCTCCAGGGACAAAAAACTGAAATACAATTGCCAGTTTGGAAACAGTAAAGACAGTGGACCAGTATCATAATTCTACAAGGTGCTTAGTGCTCTAATAAAACTCTCAAAAAAGCTTTTGCACTGAATGTCATCAGTCTTATGGATAGCAGGAGGACTACTCCATTAGGTGAGGACATGGCTGAACAGAGTAGTCTCTTACTGAGCTGAAAGCCCTTGGGTCCCATTCTCAAACTGGCACAGTAAGAATAGGAAGAGCAGCAGAGCAGGCTGTCTTATTCTGGGAAACCGTGTCAATCCATCAGCCAGAGCATGTAAAAACTGTACTGGCTATGGATACTTTTAGAACATCTATCTCATCTTTTAAGCCTAGTCCTACAGAAACCTCTCCATCTTTCCTGTTCCTCTCCTCTTGCCATGTTGCAATAGGTTGACTTCTAGCACCCAGTGATGTTTGTGTTTCAGTGCATCCTGGGGAGATGATTGAGTTGGATGTATCATGAGAGGTGGTGAAGGACGGCAGGGCAGGAGTGGAAGGATAAGAAAGGAGGTGTTTTTTTTATTTAATTTTTATAGGAATAGCTTGCAGCTGTCTAATGTCTTTCCATGAGCTCTGCATATGGAGAAAATAGTAATTTTGCCAGTAGGAATGTGATAATGAAAAAATAAAATTTTTCCCCTTTCTGTATAAAATCTGCCTTTAAAAGAAGGGAGGGCAAATCAGTGAAAGAGGGCCCCTGCCATCTCCCTAGCACGCTGCAGGGCCAAGCAATAAAGTAGGAGAAACTCTGCATAGAAAATGCATCCCAGTGTGAAGCAGAGGAGACTCTGTGGGCAGAGGTACATTGGCATTAGAAGCTGGAGAGAACACACATTGGCATATTCAATGCGTTGGCTTTTTTGGCAAACGGCTGAGCTTGGATTAATAAAATGTTCAGATAAAAATCAGGGTTTTATTAAAGTGCGCTCACACAGCGGCAGCACCCGGCTGGGCTCCTGGAACGTGAGCTGGAAGCCTGCCAGCTGTGCACTGGAATGCTGCTTATCATGCCTGATAAGGAGGTCCTGCTGTGCCAGAGTGCGAAGGGGAGCACGAGTGGACAAGAGGAGAGGAAGCCGGCAGCAGCCTGCCTGCTTCTTGCCCCAAGCCTTGTTCTGAGCTCACTGGCCCATAAGGGTTTGCTCCCTATATAAATCCAGTGCACGTTGGAGGAAAAGCACACAGAGGCTTCCAGGAGAGCAAACAAGGCCAATTGCTCGGGCAGCAGCTCCCCTCTCCTTCCTCTGCTCCCCCCTGCTCGCCATTCCACAGCTTGCTTGCTCCCTGCTGTATTTGAAACAAGACTTGGTCTTTACTTTCTCTCTTCTGTGTCTGTTCACTCAGTTTCAGATCTCAAAGCTAATTAAAAGGGGCATGGACGGGGCTTACATTTTTTCTTCAGTAGAGAGCTGTTGGCAGAGTTTCTGAGCTGCCAGAAATGGGGACTGTGAACAGAAAGTTGGTACCAACTAGGGAGTGAGAAGCCAAAAACTACCCTAGCTCCTCTGAGCAGGAAAATGAATAAAACAGAACTCTCGAGCCCTTCAACAGATAACGCACAGGCCTGCAAGCCTGTGCCACAGTCTTCCTTACATACTTTTCTTAGACTTTGCATTGAACTGAACTCTCTCAGCCTGTTCCTACTGCTTTGTATTCTGAGAACGTGCACATGATCCTTGTCTTCTCCACCATATTGCACTCTTTCATACCCTATGTGTGAAAATGTGGCAAAATCAGCGTTCTCAGAATATCAGGCTCCTCCAATTTCCTAGCAAAAACGGCTCTCAAGCCAGTGTTGGAGAATAGCCGAATAAAGGAAATGTTCAGCTTGCTGCATTATCAACTTACCTCCATGGATTGCATTTGTCCAGTCCTGTGACTTGTCAGGTCAGCCGCTAAGCAGTGACACTTTATTGTTCAGGCAAGGGAGGAGAAAGCTATTGTTGGGTTAATTCATGCGTTCAGGAAAATTGTAGATGATAGACATGATATCGGCATGAGCATGCTACTCTGCAATAATTTTTCTGGCCAACTTCCAGCATTTATTCTAAATCTGGTGTAGAGAAGTACAGTAGCCTTCAGACATCTTACTCAGACCATTCTCTTCGGTATAGTTTTTTTCCATTTTTAAGAACGCAGCCCTGTTCCTCCTTTGTTTGTCTTTAAACGTGAGGCCTGTTGTGTCCCTGATTTCAAAGAACTTAAGCTAATATGCTTAGACTTAGTACGAGTTAAAAGACCTGTCACCTTTGTTGAATGCCTCCAGCATGGCATAATGTCCACCTGGCACTAATTAACATTTCCCAACTAGGTCCCCATCCTAGTACCACATCTTGTGAGTCACCTGCACTGGGTTATCAGAAAATCTTCTTCTGGTTCACTAATTCAAGAACCCCTGCAAGGGGTAGGGCACGAGAAAGACTGGAAAGAGACACAAGCTTCCCCTCATCACAGAAACTGCTTTTATGCTCATCTCTGTAACTTCAGTGAGGGCTGCACCCTCTAGCATAAATGATGCTGGCATTATTCTCCTTCCTCTTATTCTGCACCATTGTAAAATTCCAGGTGAATTGCTGGTCTTTTCTACTCCATCCTCTAGCATTCATGTTGTGTGTGTGCAAGCAGGGGGGGAGGCTCTTAACATGCCTGGAATTACTGTGTATCCACACCACTGCTCAAAGACTCTCCTCAAAGCTGGGCAACTTTCCAGCACCTCTTCTGCCTGCCTGCTGCATCACTGCATCTCACCCCTTGCCTCCCACTCTCTCCCCTCCACTGCCCGCCCCCTAAATGCGTTTGTGCTGACGGGCCCATCTTTCCTCATCCACAGACAGGAGATGTGATTAGAGGGAATCTAATTTGTTTGGAGTGCTCTGGCGACGGAAGGAAATTATTCTGCAGCAATATTTGCAAATGCATTCATCATGGAGTCCCTGGCAATCCGTCACCGCAAGCTGATGACTTTGTGATCTTCATGAAGGTCTGATTAAAACTGCTTCCTAATAATCAGCCCAACTTCTCATCCTGCTCTTTCTCTTGTGCACCAAGACAAAAGGAATGAGGATGGAGGCCAGTCATGTGCTATCTATCCTTTTGTTCCCCTGAGTCCAGGCTCAGACCTGGTCTGACAACACTGAACTGCTACCACAGTCTCAGGTCCCTCAGTTTTCTGTTTTCCTCCATGTTTAACAGCTTTGTAAAGAATTGCCTTCTATTTTGTTCATTGTAATTGAGTCTTCCACCTTATACAGGGTGAGGAGCAGTTCTGCATAAGCCCTGGATCTCTCTCTGCACCAGAAGCTTAGTCTTAGATACTTTCTCAACTTGACTGCCCTGCAAAGTAATGTGTACAGATCCTTCCCAACACCAGATCTTGGTCCCAATCAAGAAATGCAAGGGATGGGGGCAGGGGAACAGGATCCAGTAAAAAGGATCAACTGTTTAGGTGGGGCTTGAGTGGTGTACCAGGCACTCCCTGGCAGCACCATCCTGAATATTGTGTGGCCTCAGGGCTTCTCTCTCATCCTGTAATCCTCCACAACAGCTACCGACCTCCTTAGCCAGCTGCATTTTGGATGAGAGTTACACAACACGAGAAGCTGGGATGTATCAAAAAGAGAGGCTCAAGGCCAGCCACAGGAGAGAAAAGAGAAAAAAGTGATTACATGAGCTGTGTGCTGGGCATGCAAGACTTGACAGAGTCATCTGATGTCTGCAAGGGTTGAGGGCATGCCTGGTAGGCCCCACCTTCACAGCCAAAACTGAGAGTGCGTCTGTCTTTTTTTGTGTTGTTTGTGACATTTGTTTCATTTTAACTGAAATAAAGAGGCCTCCATGTGAGGTGAAGTCATGGAAATGGCAGCCCAAACAAAGCAGGTAAATAAACCAGGCCAGGGTAGAGCTAAAGAACTGTTAAGTGTGCTTCCAGTGACCTGAGCAGCATACAGAATATGTATAAAGCCTGGACTTCCTTTCATGGCTGTCCATGGCTTGAAAAAATTGGCTATCTAGTTACCTCTCAGACTTGTAAATGTGATCCTGTGAGTGTATAACAGAGGCCCTACAGTAGGCTTGTATAATAACTTCTCTATCAAGCCCATCCTTTGACGAAAAAGTATCCATTCCTAGGTGTTGCTATAGTCCCATGCAGCAGTGGGACTATACCTGTGCCTCTGTTGGCTTCAGTCCAGATTATCATGTTGGAGCCCCTTCTCTTTGTCTGCTAGCCTCTGCTTCAGCAGTAGCTGATCTGGGTTCATTAGATCTGTTCCAAAATTACTTGTAATGATGTGCCCCTCCCCAGATTTGCAAAGCACAGCTTTATGCCATTTTGTGATCTAATTCCCTTTTCCTCTTGTGCATGCCCTCTGGCTGGGGAGGTTTGGGTGACTTTTGCTTACTCCACTCTCTTCTGCCATGACTTGCACTATGATTGCCTTCATCCCTCTGGCTCACGGTGGTGACTCAGACTCTCTGTTGCACTGATCCACACTAGTGTGCAGTTAGTGTAGCTGTGCACTAATAGGTTCTGCTCCCAGACTAATTCATTGTCATCCATGCCATGCCTTTCTCACTGCTGCATCTTGCACAAACCCTGCAAAGTTTTCTTTGAAGGCTGATTTCTCTGCTTCACTGCTGCACACTGCTAAGTTGTTTGGCTTAGTCTTAACCCCTAAACATAATTCTCTACTAACAGATTACCTTACTATGTATTTCTTTCTTTTGTCAAGGCCCTAAGAGGAAAATTGTGGCCCACCATAGAAAAAAACACGGATATCATCCTGCTTAGACAGCTTTTGCCCCTCTGCTTGGAGGTGGGGAGGTCAATCAGAGAGGCCACATTATTATGCTTGTGCTGAGGACTTTTGGCCTGTGTGTATTTCCTTGGCTCTTCAGTGGTATAATAATACAGCTATGGTGCCCCTACTTGGCCAGACTGCTACATACACATATATACCTGGAGTCTGGCTTGCTCAGAGTCCCCAGTACTGGGGAATGGTTGAGAATAAATATGAGCAAAAGCAGTTTGCCTGGTTATTATGACCTGGGGTAATAGAGTTTATCAGGGTTGTGCAAACACCATGGAGATGTGATGATCTGTGTATTCTGTAACAGCAGGGTGCTTGTGAGTGCAGGCACAGGAGATAACCGTGGAAACCCATGGATTGCTAGTGACCCTATGTGCCTTGGAGAACATGGATTCTGTGCAAGAGCAGCACACTGCCCTGCACTGGGGAGTGCTTTCCTTTATGGCTCTGGCACAGTTTCTGTTCACATCTAGCCTAGAACACATGCCATGTTTCTTGACTCCTCTTGAAGTGAGGGTGTGTGAGGCTGGGAGATGGCTCTGAAACACAAAGGAGGGAGGCAGGAGGAGGACCAGCTAAGGAGAGTTCTTCATGTGGCTTGGGTGCATAAGGAAGCAGTTACTGGCTCCGTCACTGCGGCAGAACTGAGTTTAAAATTTGTCTGAAATGTTTCAGGTCTGCCTGGTATCACTTCCACCTTTAAAAACATAGTGCTTGTTGAGAACAGTTGTTTTTTCAAGATATAACTGCAACTCAAAGTCTAACCCACCATTTGTTCAAAATGCTCCAGCACTTCTTTCTGTCTTAGCTGGCCAGTTGAGGGTTTAGGGGTTTTGTTTTTCTTCTTCTTTTTTTTTTCTTTACCACCTGGAGCAGACTCCAAACAGCTTGATTCCTCAGTTCTTGAGGAAGGTGCTAGGAGTTACTTCATGCTCCTTCACCTTCCTCAGGGTACAAAATATTTACCATTGACAGTAGCAAGAGTTACATCCTTCTCTTGCTTTGCAGAAAGAGCATAAGGACAGAATGTGCTTATCCTGTAGCTGGTGTTCTCTGACTTCTGTGTCTTGTTTTCCCCACACCCACAGAACTGTGCTTCCTTCAGGCACGAGGGTCTGGACTCGGAATTAGTTTTCATGCGCAACTTTCTCTAATGCCGAATGGAGCTGTCTGATATGTCAGCTAGGTTGGAAGATCATGCTGATAAATGGGAACTCGATGATAAACTAGAGAGAGAGGGTTAGAAACTGCACTAAACCAGGTGGCCAGGAGGTGCTCTAACCTCTCCTTTTGCTAGTCTGGCTGTCTGGATGAATAGACATGAGGTTAAAAAAGCAAGTGTCTCTGTGTGTGTGCAGTAGCATCTCCACCAGTAATCTCCTCTCTAATATTTACTGGCTTCTCCCTATTGCAGATGTGAGTTCAGCATTGCAGGTGCCACTTTTGAAGTTGAAAGCTCTGCTGGTTTTAAAAGATAAAAATGAAGGTGCAGCATAAATAGCAATCAGGAAAGATGCCAACTCGTTTGGACCAATAAACAACCTTGAACTTGAAGTTCTGAGGGATGCTCCAGTGGGCATTTTCTAATGCTTTATATGTTACGTAGGCAGTCTTGTAGCTAAGTTGTTATGCAAGACTTATCCTTGGTAAAGTTCTTCTAGCAGATGTATTCTTTCTTGGTTTGCTATGTGCTGCTTCCACATGCCTTCCAGGGAAAGGGAACTAAGGACTGACTAATCAGTTTTTCTCAGTGGAAATGGAGAGAGTGCTGTTGAGTGGTGGGTCTGCAATCAGGGTTTTGGAAATGTCCTTCAAGAGACAGCACTTCATGAACCAAGATTGAATATAAGAAAAAAAACCAGACAAGCTTGACCAAGACTATTCTAGGTAAGGTGTGAAGCCAAAGCGATGAAGTGAGCAGTGTGTAGAAGCAGGGAGAAGCATATGTATCTAAAGTCAAAATTAAATAGTCTAGCAATAATTCTGCAAACCCGTTTCACACCCACTCAATCCCTTGCTGGCAAATATTTCTAGCCACATTGCCATCACTGTGTGGATTAAATATAAAGAAGGATTGTGCAGCAGAGTAAACTTTGCTAAGAGGTTTGGAAGTTCTACATTTCTCTAAGTTCTGGCACCAAAGTAAAATGCATTAAGTTGGGCTGTGGATCTTTGCTCTTGACCAAACAGGACTTTTATCTCTCATATTCAGTGGCACTGGATTGCTGAACAAAACTCGATAGCCAAGTTCTCAGGTTGAAGAAGGCAGGATAAGGATGCACTCAGTCAAAAGGGTCTCTCATGGTGCCCTAAGCATTTCATTTATTTATGGAAATATGGTTTGCTAGAGAGCCCTAAGGACTATCAAAGCCACATGTGTTTGACTACAGACTATGGAAGAAGTTTTGTTGTCAGCCACCAACAAAAGGTTGCTGCCCAACTTGCCTGCAGCTACTGATGCTCCAGTGATTTTTTCACTCTCCCTCACAGTGTTTGGATGTACTCTGTGGTAGAAGTGAAGTGTGCTCAGAGGGAGTGGGTCCCACCCTTGTCAGCTGGAGAGAGATTCCAGCCTCTCTTTAGATCCTTGACACAACCTGAAGAGGAGTTTTCCCAGGACCCCTCCTGGGGCCCATGTCTGCCCAATTAACTGCCAAGGCAGAGAAATGAATTTGCATAGGTGGAACTTCTTATGCACAGAAAGTGTTCCTGCAGGGAAAAAAGGAACACAGAAATGTTGAAAATGAACTTTTCCGGGAAGGAGAACAACATCAGATCTGTTGGGGGGGAAAAAAAGGGGTTTTCCAAGGGGGAATTTGAAACAAATAGTTTAAAAATGAACGTTTTGACTGAAAATATTCCATTTCTGTTTCTCAGCTGAAATAAAAAAAAAAAAAAAGAGGAGAAACAAAATGATAGCTGGAGTGGTAATGTCACTTTGTCACGTTTGCTTTTATTCCATTCCAAAAAAAGAAAAAAAATAGGAATATGACACTTTAAAGCAAAACAGAGGAAAAAATTGTCACTTTGAATCTGTTCCAGACTTCAGTGGGAAAGCTGACAGCTTTTTGATAGAAAAGACTATCTCAAAAGAATTTTCAGCTGAAATTCTGTGAACGAAAATGTTGAGTTTTTTCCCAAAGAGTTTCTGGAAAAAAGGAGGCACTGCATCTTGGGAATTGGGTGTTGTATAGGGACTGCTCTGGTGTGCTTTAATAAGATATTCTGCTGCAAATGATCTTTTCTTCCAGTCTCACACAAAAAAAAAGATGGAGTGCACCATCTCTTACTAAAATACTCTATATCTCTATACATAGGTAGGAATGAGCTGAAGCAAAAGTGAAGAGAGCTAAATGTGCTTTTCCCACGTTAAGGAAAGCTCAGGAGTTTAATTCAAGAGTATATTTATAGCTCCTGCTAAAACACTGTCCAAGTTTACCCTTGGAAAGCACCATTTCCTATAATTTTGTGAAAAAGGCTAAGGGAAATGCTCAGTTTCAGATAAGGTGGAGAACTTTGTTTTGACTTGCATTTCATAGAACTGCAGGTGTTCTGGCTGGGAGGGGCCACTGGAGGTCACAAAATTTGACCTCCTCTTCAAATACAGCTGCTGCCATGATAGATCAGGTCACTATGGATTTATCTAGCTGAGCCTTGACAAGGTTGCAGGTCCTGCAGTTACTCGGAGTACCTGCTGCAGCCTCCCTGGTACAGAAATTTTTCCGTATGTCCAGTCTAAATTTCTGCATTTCAAACAAAAATTCTGTGTAGTAGCAGCAGAAACTCTCTGTTCTTATCAAAGCAAGAGACTTCAGCCACAGAGAAGAAAAGGATTCTCACACTTCCTAAACAAAATGGATTTTCCCCAATATCTTTATTTCATGGGAAAGCCTCTCATCTGAGCATGTTTTTTTCCTGGAGAAAAAAAAGGAGTGAACTTGTGGCATTTTTCCTAAAGAGAAAGGAAGGTTTTGACAAGTCCTGACAGTGTGATGATTTTAGGCATAAGCACAATGGTACATGCTGATGAGAAGCTGAAGGCAGACGAATTTGTACTAAAGATGAGGCAGAAGTTAAAAAGGACAATACCAGCTGGGCTGACTGGGTTTATGGTAGACAGTGCTTCAGCTGGAGACTTTTAGGCAAAACTGACTACCTTTCTGAGAGATGATGTAATGCAAACAACTTTCTCTGCAAAGTGCTGAAACTGCTGAGTGAGTCACTTTCCAGTCCATGTTATCCTGGAAGTTGTATTAGCCCAAATGACCCCTTCTGGCTTTAGATGTGTTTCCTGTAGCAATATCAAAAGGCATTAAGTGGTGATGGGGACACTATAAGCACATACAGCAGTGCCTGCCCCCAAGGGTCAGCAATTTGGGACTGAATAACAGCTAATTTCAGACCTGTTCCTTTCTGTCAAGGCCTGTGAAAGAAAAGGAGCCTTAGACCAGGATGGAGTTGAGGAGTAAGTGTTGCTGGAGAGAAAAAAGTATGTTTGAATGTGTGGTAAAGGCAGGGAGGCACAGTGCTGCATGTATCCCAGGGAATGGGGGAAGGAGACAGGAGGAGACCAAAGAGGGGAGGGAGTGAGGGGAGTGGATGGTGATTCCTCAGAGTCCACATGGGGAGCGATGTTTATCAACACAAACCCCAAAGACATGGCTGTGTTGTCCATCTGACTTCTTTAGTTTACTTGTGGGGTTTGGGATTCTTTTTCCCCTGCTTACCACACTCCTTTCCCTTTTTCCCTTTTCTCTTCTGGCTTTTATTTTTCTGCCAGAAAGCTCCAAAAGCCCAAGGTGGTTTAATGCTCGCTTAAGTGCCTTTGATTTGTTGTCTGAAGGCAAGTTTGTGAGAGCCAGGGCTGTTTCCTTTGCTGTGCCTATTTGCTTCCAATGAACAAGTTCAGCAGCCTGTGGATGTTTCTTTACTTTTCTGCATATTTGGTGTGTATCTTTGCCCTTACAAGATGAGAGAGAAGTAAAAAGAGATCCTGGAAAAGTGGACAAAGAGCAAGTAAGAAAGGAAGAGGGATCAGCAGAGAGACCAAGAGGGACAGGTGTGAGAAGGGTTGTGGGTAATGTGTTTGCTCAGTTCAGTAGCATTCAGTTGCATTCTCAGCTACCTTGCAGGTGTCTCATCTGGGATATAGGAGCCAGACTCAGACTGTGGAGGAAGCAGGATAAAACCTTAACCTGGGCCTTGGGAGCCGGAGTTTGAGCTTCCTGCTTTTCTATGGGTCTTTTAGTTATTTTCTTAAATGAATTTTTTAATTTTGCTACACTTTAATCCTTGCTCTGGCAATGAAAATACTAAACTAGAAGGGCATTTCAGGATACAAAGTGCTATGGTATTGCTGTGGGGCTGAGCTCTATGGATCCCCTTATCTTCAGATATCAATCCTGGTGTCTTTGGAGTGAGATGGCCACCAGATGGAACTTGAGATCCTGATTATTTGAGATGTTAAAAGTACTTTTACCAAAATGGAAGAAATGTATGACCCAGAGGTGAGCTATGCCTGGATAAAGCCTCAAAACAATGCTTGTGCTGCCGAGCAAAGAGAGACAAAGTGATGCACACTTGGGCTGGATGTGAACACAGATATTTTCCTGAGAACCCACTAGTTTTTCAGCAGCTCCTATTATAAAGCTTTTTTTTCCTTCAAAATCCTCCTTGCAGCTGCTTCCAGATCCTGTCCTGCTTCAAAGTCCAGCCCGCTGGAGAAGAATGAAACACAAGGTTCCCACTTGGCCCATCCTGAACACAGAATCCATTTTTGAAGTAAACTTTCTGTAGTTTCCTCTTCTCTTTCATGGAAAAGCAAGTGTCAAAGCAGGTTAGCTGATAAGGATTCTGATATCTGCCACCAGAAAATAGGTCACAAGCTTCAGAATTACTTTATTTGCAATGAGAGGATTCTGTGTAACCAAAATTAGTTCAAAACATTTGTTAGCAGGCATGAAAATCAAGTTTTTTTTCCCAGGAACCGAGGACATAATAAACCTAACAGTCCTCTGTTTCTCCTGCCTGTTCATTTGCTCTCTCTGTGGTTCAAGCCTGTATTGTATTTATTCAGCCTTCAAGGATTGCAAGTATTCATGGTGAAATTGCACAAGCCATGCTGTTACATTATACAACAAGCACTTAGACTGCTATTTCAGGGGTATCCAGCCTCCTCTGTTGCAGCTTGTATTAGGTTTATAAGGTACACCCACCAGTGTGTGCCCAGCATCATCTAAATTAGACAAACAGGCTGACATATTTCCCCAGGTCATATTGCTTGGCTTTGGCAGGGGTAGAAGATTATTTTTATTGCTCGCTCACAAACAGAAGCTGTTATATGTAAGCCAGTATATAATTGTCTTTTAAGATACATGTGTGGGTGCATGTGAGGACTTGTACATGTCGGGCATTAAGCCTGTAGGTTGGATGCCCTGCTTGTATGAGCAGGGCTTTTTGGTTGGCAGGAATGGTACAACTCCATCAGAGATGGACACATCACCAAGAAGCTCAATGGTGAAATTTTAATGATGATTTCAATGGCGTTACCCAGGGCTAGCTTACTATCTTCTGGCTACACCTTCCACATGATGGCTAAAGCTGGATATTTTGCTAAAATAGTCTGTTTCAGTACTGCCCTAATACTAGAGCTCCTGACGGTGAGGCTTCAGAATCTGGATAATAAAACAATAAGCCCCCTCAGTGCCATACCAGCGAGCTGAAAGCTTTGCCTCTAGTGGAGAAATATGATTATTTTTCAAGGAGGGATTTAGAAAGAGTACACTATAGCTGCTTGTAAAATGACCTTTCTCACAGTGTCAAGATGGAAGGTAATGCATCTTCCGCTTCTTCCTGGGTCACGGATAAGTCATCTAACTTTAAACATTAGGAGAAAGGCCAGCTTGAAGTCTGTGTTGACATTTATAGCCAAGCTCAACCAGAGCAAAACCATTTGCCTTGACTGACAACATCGAGTAATGTTAAAAGCTACTGTGTAGATGATGAAGGACCAAGAGCCCCTCTCTCATCCTTGGGTAAAGATCTGTGTGTTATGTTTCCTAACGAGCATCTTATTTTGCTCCTTGCAGAGCAGAAAAAAAACCTGCTTACCAATTTTCTTACTGCAGACAAGGCCTAAGGGACAAAGCGTTGTTTGGAAAGCTGTTCTCTGTAGAAGCTGTATCGATTCTTGGGGCAGAGGGAAGGGGAAGAGACAAAACTATTCCCTCTGAGAGTAAAATGACAATTGCCATTGAGAAATTCGGCAAATCTTGTGTGAATGCAGGGGGCCAATTCATCCCTTTTTTGTCTTCACTGAGCCCTTGTGCATTGTATAAGCTCTCAGCCTAGTATGCCACGTGAGAAAAGCCCCTTCCTGGGCTGGGACAATGGGACCTAGCACACCTGGTACAGAGAGTACTTCATCCTGTCAGGAGTGGGAGGTCTGCAGAGAAATTAGAGGATGCACAGAACTCGGGGAAGGACAAGGGATGCTGTGTCTGCCTCCAGAATGGGTGTACAATGTGGGAGAGGCCCAAAGACAGCGCTTTTATTTCCCGCTTCCCAAGCGCTCCCTTCTGCGTGCAGCTGCGAGATCTATTCCCCTGTCAGGTAAAGCCAAGCAGCCATTGATTGGCAGCCAGATGGAGCAATGAAGGTGGATCAATGTGAATTGGATTTTTTTAACTTTAAATAAAATTTGTATCGGCATGAAGTTAATTAATAGAGAGCTGTCAGAGGGCTCCTTGGCACATCAGTGTATTAGGAGGCAATGATACCACTTCGGGGAGGTGGTGGGAGGAGGCTGGAGGAAAAGGGATTCTGCTAGCAGCAAGCTGAAATTAAAAGACCAGACCAGTCTTTCTCTTGGTCTGGTTTAAACAATTTTTTCATCCTTTCTTCCTTCCTTTGAGATTGCTTTGTCTTTACTGATGGACCTTCCCATTTTTTGGCCTGTTCCTGTTGCTTGCCATCTGAAATCCCTTCCTAATGGAAATGTCACTGTACTGACTTCTTGTGTCAGCACAGCTGTTTCTGGGTTTGGTACTCCATTTGCACTCTCTTCATTTGGACAAGGGATGAGAATTCAGTCAGCAGTGGCAAGGCATGGAAGAGCAAGGCTGCAGGTGTATTGGCTATGAGGTATCTTGTGTGTCCTTCAGCCCCAGGCTCGCCAGTGCATGTGGTCTAGTATAAGTCCCAGAAAATTATATCTCTGCTCTAGCAGCCTTAGGAGGGAATGAGGCAGGTGATGGGGTATGGACCACCTTTCAAAGAGAAACAGCACATCAGTCTCACAGGCTCCTCTGTAGCCAGCTGGGGGTAGACTTCAGTGTGTGCAGGGACATGGGAATAACCCCAGCATCTCCTGACAAAGCTCTGTAAGGGCTTGAGGTGTGTGTGTGTGCATGTGCAGGCGTTTCTCATGACCCTCCGAAGGATGGTGCCTTAAAGGGCCTGGTTCTGCTTCACTTTTGATTAAACTTGCCCAAAGAACAGTGAGATTGGACCTTCTCTGTGAGGCAGGTGGTGGTTGGGAGGCCCGGGGTTACAGGCCAGCCTGGTTCCCACGGGGCTGGTTCATTGCATCAATGATCAATGTCTCTTCGATGCTGCCTCTGACTCTGAGCAGGGAGATGACGGAAAGATAGAGAATGGAAACCAGATGCAGTTTCCATGGAAACGCCAAAAAAAATGGGAGAGTGACTGGGGGTGGGGAGAATGTTTAAAAAAAAAAGGGAAGAAGAGGAGCCTCACAGAGATTTAGGTTTCACACATCAGTGAATGAGCTTTGACTCTGGCTTGCCCCATGCAGGAAGAGGCTGCTTTATTCACTCTGTTCCTTCTCCTGCATGAGGAGCAGTATGCAGGAGACTCCCTCAGAGCCTGTTCCAGCTTTGGCACCTCCCTTTAGCCAGCAGAGACAGGACTGGGGCACCAGAGCCCTTCGGCACACTCACTCCCACTTCAGGGCCTGCACACCCCAGGCAGGATGAGACCTCCTGGTTACCCCAGTCCCTGTCTCTTCCCATGAAGAGTATGTTAGGAAGAGAAGTGGGAAAAGCAGCTGGGGGACATTTCAGAGCTGCTCCAAGCCTGGCTGCTTGCTGAGGTGGGCAGATCAGGGCTTACAGCAAGTTCCCAGGCACAGGAGAGCTCCCAGCTGCTCTGGCAGACTGTGGAGGAGCCGAGGGGAGCTGTACTCCCAGCCTTTCCCAGAAGGAGGCGTAGGAAAAATGGTAAAAGAGAGCCGGCTTTGTGAAAGGCTTTCATCTCCTCAGAAATTCTCCTTTCTGTGATTTCCATGCATGCCCACTTATCCCATTATCTGTGTCAGGAGGAAAACAGAATCATCAGCAGTCGTGATTTGTATCTCTTAAGATTTTCTTCTCCATGCTTAAGCGAAATCCCCTCTTAACCACTTCTTGTCCTTGCCTTCATAGGTTAAAGCATTTCAGTTCATGGTTTTTCTTGTATTCTTTCCTTACTTTAGAGTTCAATCCTGTTGCTGCCTCTTACAACTGCTTTTCTTAGGCTCCCAGATATGACCTAACATAGAGTCCAATAATACGGTATACTCAGACCTGGATCAATAAAGCTTTTAGGCGCCTAACTCCTCACTTTGGTGCTTTACTCCTTCACATCTTCCCTGTGGAGCTGTAAAATTCCCATTTTACAGAGTGGCACACTCAAGTAGGAGTTTGCTGATGCTAGCAGAGGAAACTGTGAAAGAGCTGCAAATATCATTCAGCAACTACTATGTCTGTTTTGAAAACCTTAAACTGTCTCCCCATGTGTCATGAGTTACTAATCATAAATGCATAGGGATTTTGCAGGACTTTCCTGTTATCCCATAGTTGTAGCTGTGATCCCTGTCGCTGGAGCTCGCTCTTTCCTGAAGACGACCTGCTGAAGCAGGACCTGCTGAGGAGAGTGACATGTTACATCCATTGGTTACTTCAAATACAAAATCTAGACCACACTACTCTCACGTTTTGGAGGTCTTCAAAACTGAGTCGGGGTTTACAGCTCAGCCATGGTCTATACTTGCTGCTGTTGATGATGCCATATGTCTGCTCTGACACTGGGAATTTGGGCCAGCTGCCTGCTCTGGCTCTTTCATCCTCTGAAAGGGCTGGGCTGTAGTGTTCATTGCAGCATTGTGCATGTGGTGGGTGACCTGAGCCGTACCAAATCTGTAAAGATAGGCAGGAAGGTTGGGCTCTTCAATTTATGGTGTTGCAGTGAGGTGCTTGCTTTGAAACGTGCAAGTTAAGAATAGACAGGTATAAATAAAATGTACTAAGTGATTACTGAATATTAGATCAAAATCCAAGGTGCCAGTAAGGTCTCGAGGTCTACTCCTATTGGAAGTAAGCTTTGCTTATAGAACAGCTGCATGTGAGAACTGCAGCAAAGCACCAGCTTAGCATTTATTCTCAATAAACAATACCTTGGTGATGGAGTTTTCCTTTCCTTCTTTTATTTTGCAAAAACCCTTACCTCATGTTTAGAAGAGACGAGGTCTTATCGCTTCTTACTTTTGTGTGTTTCTGGTGTTAACCATAGCAGGAGTGGTTTTACTCAAAGTTGTGCTGTCTTTGTGGAAAAGGGCTGCCCCTCTGGCTGGAGGTGTAGTTTGTTCGATGGTGCTACCGTGCAATTATGCATTTCTTTTCTAATGAGATCGTTAGGAGTGCAGTGCTTGTCGCTGATTAGAAGTTCCTAGAATAGAACTTGCTATTTTCTTCTAATTACATTATATAACAGTGTAATTCACAGGGATAGTAGTTAAGACAAAGTATATGGATTTAGGAGATTGGTTTCTGGTTCTGTTGTGAATTTTTTTATTTTTTTTTTTAAAGACACTACTGCAACCTTTTTGTATGACATTTGGGTAAGTTGCTTAATATTCTCTGCAGCTGAGATCCTCAAAAAGTAAATAGACACGAAGATCATTAAGTATCTAATTATCTTAGAGGATATGGACTTCTGTTCCCTAGATGCCAAATGGGGGGATAACTTCAGAGATGCATGTAAAGCCCTTTCGGATACCACAGTAAATATTAGAAAAGCCAGTAAATAGTAGTGTGTGTGTTATAAATCTATTTTACTGAAACTCAGCCTGTTGCCATTATATTGGTTGTTCATGGAAATTAAGTTTGATATAGTTTAGAAAGAGACAGATCTAAGTCACAATCAAGTCATAAGCATGTGGTACATATGGGATGCAAAGGCTGCATAAAATGGGGTGAAGCTGGGACTAGGTTTGCACCTTTTTTTTTGCTGTAGCTGGAAACAATGTTTCCTATCAGAGCCTATACATTTGAAGAATTTGGGCCCTTATCATAATTTTCTAAAGAAGCAGATAGGATATCGGGGAAATAGACTGTGAAAGACCTAAATTACGAAACAAGTAGTTAAAAAAAAAGGAAAATAGAAGAGAAACATCGTGAGCTAGAAAGCACTGATTTTATATATATATATATATACATATGAAAAAAAAATTGGTGTTCTATTTATCTTTGTTCATGTATTTTTACACATATATAAAAAGAACACTGGAAAACCTTCTGATACTAGCTGAGGTATTTGTTACAATGGAAAATGTGCCCAGTTGGTATGATAACATCAAGGTCGTTTGTTAATTATGTGGCTTTATCAAAAATCTTGTTGAAAGTACTGACTTTCCAATGACATCCAGCTTAACTTGTATCCTCCTTAAGAGGAAATCATAGCAGACTGTCTAAGGCCTTTGGACAAAACTGTACTGCTTATTTAGGATGTAATGCTTTTTCAAGAAGAGCTGCTTTAACCTTGAACCTGAAGAAAGCCAGTAGAATTTACCTTCACCTGCTCCAAGACGTAAACAATAAGATTAGAACCAATAATAGTAGTAGAAACAATACACAAGTGATTGGGGGTATAGGGCTCCAAAGGACCTTTCTGGGTCATCAGATCCAGTCTTCTGGTATTACTGGCAGTCATGTCATAAACGTTTTCGTAAGCCTTGAGGACACAGAGGAACACTGGCACACACTTATAATAATCAACACTCTCTGTTCTGAAGGGTTTAACACCTAAACCCCCCTGTTGTAAGGAGACTGATGACACCAAGAGAGGCCTAGGGGACAGAGAGGACAGAGGTGATGTTAAGTAGGTCTGCTTAGCTGTGGCAGTTGAGAGACATGGAGCAAGTTACACGCTGGCAACACTATTCCTAAATTTAAAATTGTGTCTCAGATGGCAGATTTCTGAGTAAAGGTTTTTGCAAATGAAATGTGGTGGCAATGTGATCCAGGGACTTGTATGGATAGACAGGACTGGTAAAAAACATCTTGGAGTGGTAACGTATCATGAATTGTTTTTATAGAGCAAAATTATGAAACCAAAGTTGCATCTTACCTCTTAATTCCCAGACTCTTTCTGGTGTAGACCATTAGGACATTGAGTTATAGTTGAACATTCCTAGGATGTTTTCTTGCCTACGAGCTGTCCACTATGGCTTCTTAGCCACCTCAGATGCCAGCTAACAATTACTGTACTCAGTCCTGCTTTTGCTGTGGCTTTGCCTCAGTGGGAGTGGATCAGACCCATCATGTGTGTTCACAGTCTACAGACTGGATCATGTTCCAGGATGGATGTCTGCAGACACTTGCTGAATACATCCTATGGAAGAATTTAGTCTGGAGTGCCTTGATTTTTCTCACTTGAAGCCCTGACCCTCAGGACTCTATTGTTGTGCTGCACTTTTCATTTTACAAAATAGTTATTCCTTACTGATGAGCTTTCCTCTTCTTGACTGGCCTGACCTACACCATCTTCCCTTCAAAGGGTGTTAAATAATTAAATAAATGCCAGGCAACACTTCTACCCAACTATTGTTCTTAAGCACTAAATCACTTGCACATTAATTGAAACTTCCTCTTCCTTCTCTTTCTTCTCTTTTCCCTCCAACCCCCAACAAGGTATTTGCCTTAATTTGCTTTCATGGGTCTTTTTTTCTCTGTCTTTTCTTTCACTTCAGGCATTCTCAGAGGGCACCTAAAGTTCTTTGGCTATGCAGTTTTGAAATGTGCAATTTGGCAGCAGCATGAGCCTAGGATTGAATTAAATTAACTCAAGGCACTCTGAATTTTTTTTATTAAATTACTTCTTTCAAAGTTACTACAGAACATTCCACTTATTAATTTTTTTTATTATTAAATGAAAGGAAGAAAGGGGAAAAAAAGACATAAAACTCAGGAAGAATCTGAAGTCAGGACTTGTTTAGCTTAGGGTTTTGCTCTTACAGACTTCTCTGTGGCTTTATAACGAGCTTCTTCATTTAGAAAGGTTATGGAGCCTCACAGATCTCCTTCACTTTTGGCATGTATTTAATAGCACACTAGTTTAATATTTGTCAGAACAGCCAAAGCTTGTTAGAACATCACCATCATCTGTTAAGGATCCTTCAAATTCGCATGCTTGATTGTCATGGAAAGTACATATACCAGTCAGGCAGGAATTTGCATTGTCAAAGAACTCAGAGGCACTGTGAGACAACACAGACCACAGTGAGGGTCTAGTATTTCATACTAGTGGTCAAAACACAAAGAATTCCTAAAAAGGACTAAAGAGGCAGATCATAAGTGTTGGGGAAGAGAGTTTTGGTTGTGATGATGATGACAGAGAGTCTGCTATTGAAACCTGTATCAATTGTCAACGCCCGACTGGTGGTGATGGTGGAGAAAGCTTGGAATTATTTATTGTTCTCTCTCTCTCATTCTGCTCCCACCCTTCTTTCAGGTATTTCCTCATAGCCATTTTGGATGCCAATCTCTGTGTCATTAACTTTCTGATTAAAAAGTTCTCATCAGTGTGATTTGCTATTCCTTCCATGTGCCCCTAATCCTTTCTGTTGAAGTGAACCAAAACCTGAAGTAAATAAATATGAGTTGCCAGAAATGGATTTAGATTTTTGTATCTCTAATCCTATTTGTTTGTATCAATATCTGGTATTGTTTCTCACCAAGAAATGCCATTTTCTGTAGGAGTTATTAGTTTGGAGAAATGTGACTATGGTTGTCTTTAAAGAGAAAGTAAAAAATTGACCCATTTCGGCTCCTGTTTTCCCTGGAAGGAGAAGGACATCTCTGTGTGTGTGAGAGAGAGACAAAGGAGACTGACTGGCTAGAAAACACGTTCCTGGTTTGTTTACTATAATTGATGAGGAACAGTTTGACCTGGAGAATCAATCTTGTGTCTTACTCCTGATAATTCCAAAGGACAGGAGAAATCAGAAATAAGCCACTGAAGCAGATGGAGGGAGGAACAAACATGGGGCAAGAGCAGGAGAGGAACAAGCATGCAGATTGTTCCAGCTCACTGCATTTCTAGAAAGATGCAGCAGTGTAAAACTGGATTTCCAAGAACATAATTTGACAATTGATCACTGGGCTTTACCTGAAGCTTATTTCAGAAACCAAATGGGTTTCATTAACCAGAACTTGTGTTTTCTTTGTGATTTCAAATTTTCCACTTTACACTTGAGTATTAGGAAGTGGTAAATGTTTTAGTTGTGTTGGCTTTTTGTTATGTATTTTTCAGTACAGATAAATTGATAAGGGTATTATTTTGCTGTATCTTTCCCTTTTTATGAGCCAAATATTTTCAGAACTGTCTGTCTAGGTATGAAGGTTTCTATAAGGAAGAGAACAACATGGTGAGAGACCTACAGATGGTGGAAAAACCAATATAATCTTGGTATAGAGGACAGCTCTTGTCTTGGGGATAGCCATCCCCCACAGAAATTTATAACCTTCAGTAAAAGCTTCAGATGTATTTCCCTACTGTGCTAAGTGTGGACAGTGTGAATGCTGTGCCCAAGCATGGCACCACAAAGTGATGGAATAGAAAGCACACTGCACCTGTCCAGAAGCCATTGGGGAATTCCAGTGCCTACCCCCAATTTTGGAGAGACAGGCATGCAGGAACTTATGCTGAGGACAAAATGGGGAATGTTAGGAGAAAATACATAATGTCTTTTGTGAGGTAATGGTCACTCTTTTAAGTTCTCCAACATATAATGCCTAAGTCTTCTCTTCTTAGTAGTGGTGTAGTCCTGATAACAAACTTCCCAAACTGCTCTTGTTCTGTATGATATCAATTGAACACCCACAACACCCTGTTGTGTTATATACTCACGCGTGCACACATGGCTTCTGCAAAATTTGATCCTCACCAGCTGAGAAGGGACAGAGCTGCCACTGCATCACATTGCATCATCCCCCCGTGGATTACATGTAAGAAAAACTCTTGTATGACTTTTTTAGGTGAAGTATTCATTTTTGCCTTTCTGTGTCCACAGGTTCAAACAGACTGCAAAATGTGCAGTGGCTGCATCCCTAATGGAGTCTCTGTTAGACCAGGAGGCAGAGTTAGTTTCTTCAAATGAAGTGAAATAGATTTGGGTTGGGACAAAGATTGATTGAGTAGGGGAAGTTGAGAAACGCCGGTGGAATTTATTTACAAAGGTTTCCAGGAAACAATAAAGAACAAAACAAAATCTACCTGAAGTAATATTTTGGAATGAGTCCTAGGAAAGGCAGGCTTGTGGGCAGAGTGCAGGGGAAGCAGTCAAAGATTTATAATGAAACATACATTCGTTCCGTGTTGAGATTTTTTACTTTGTCGCTTCAGTATCCCTTCTGGAACATGCTGTGCGGGAATATGCTGTTGCTTTCTGCTAATTAAAACATCTGGCACTAGTTTATAGAACTCTGGCCTTTAAAATAGCGGGAAGCAGGGTAATGCATTTAATCTTGAATAGCTTGATTTGTTATCTGGTTTGAGTGCAGGAGCCTCAGCCCAGATTACTTGCTGTCCGCATAGATTCAGAAAAAGGAGATGGGTAAAAATGTTCCACATGTAAAGAGCTAATCAGGGACAGTGTACTGAAATCCTGATCTTGGGTGAAAAACAGTAGAAAATGGAACATTTTTTTCAAATCCCTTTGCTATTCAGTGGAGTTGAGGTTTTATTTATTCTTGTTAATTTAAGCAACCTTCAGCCTGGTCGATAGAGAGAATGGGTTACCTTCAAAAGCAGGGTGCTGTAGGAAGCGGAGTGCATGTTTCCTCTGGATCGATGTTGAATTAATAATCCAGCATAGTGTAAGAGGGTGCTGTAGCAGTGCTTTAAACACAGTTCTTTCCAGTGAGAAATAAAGCCAGGTAGGGGGTGGTTCTTAGTGAGTCAGTCCTGAACTTCTGCCCCACCTTAATAATAACCTGGGTCTGGAGCAAAACCTTCTCCCGAGGAGGTGTGTTGTGGTGAGTGTCAGCTGAGGAACTGAAGGGGCATTTATCTCCATAGTGGCAGCATTTGACTCTTTGTGGTTTCCACAAATCTCCTTTAAAGGCATTGATCGCTCCTGTCGGCAGGATTAGTGGAAGCGGTCATGCAGAACATGTTTGTAAAAGTGTTTTTTAAAAATTCTTCTTGAATGTACCAAATCTTGTAAGGGATCTAACTATGCTGGGGAAAGGGAAAGGTCAGCTTTAGAGAACAAGGGATGGCTTTCTCTTTAGCCGCTTTACCAGAGCAGAGTTGTGATTTTTATTAAAGGAGGGACTTGCATCAGGGACTGCATCCAGGCCTGTTCTGTGTAAAGCAAACAAGCTTTGCCCATCTAGACAAGTCTGCCAGTGCCCCCTCATCTCCCCTGCAGCTCTACTGCTATTTCAATTCAGAGCTCCCCAGACACAGCTCTGTCAATGCCCCCAGCTTTTGACCAGCATCACTCCTCCTGCCTCTTCTCTATTCCAGTGCTGGTGTCAAACCCCACCCCGAGTCTGACCTTTTGAGCTTCAAAGCAGGAGGTAGATTTAGTTGAAGACTTAAAATGCTTCCTGCATTGGGCCTGTATGTGTGTTACAGAACCCAGCAGGAAAACAGACCTTTCACCTGGATGGCTAGAGCTAAGTAAAGTTGACCTTAATACGGAACTGTGCCAGATATCCCAAATTTAGTTCAATATGGATGCTCCCAGAGTGCCCTATAAGACTGGCTCCCAGTACTGAGGGAAAAGATTATAAGGACCTGCAGAGCATGTCCAAAACACATAATGCCATGTGATATCAAAAGATAGGGCTCCAGATGAGTTGCTATATCCACATGGAAGAGTGCAGTTCTGGTCTTAAGTCCTACAAGTGAAAAAGAAGAAAAAAACCCAACAACAAACCAAAAATGCAAAACCCAACCAAAAAAACCCAGAAAAACCCCAACCACCACCATCAAAACTGCTAGCAAGGCGACTGTTGCTAATGCAGTTTTACAGCTTTAACTAGTTTACAGACCCATCCAGAATACATGCTGTGTTTTTACACCCTGGCCATCAATGCGTATGCAGGTTTACAGGAAATAGCATGGAGAAGTGATGATGGTTTTGTGCAGAGTATTGCCACGTCCTCATGTTCTTCCTGTAGGGCAAATGCCAATAGGTGGCAGTGATAAACCTCACTCCCCCTTCCTGCAAATGGTGTCTGTAAAGGCAGGGACAGGGACGAAGATATTAGAAAAGGGAAAAGGGTGGTGCAGACAGGTGCTGTGATGGGAGATTAATTATCTGCCTTCAGTGTCACACGACATGTTAGTTAGAGCAGAGACCCTGTGGGCCATGGAGAGATGTTTGCTTTTTGCAAGCTGCATCCCTTGTAAATAGCAGTGCTGGCTCCAACCGCCGCCCTGCATAACACCAGGATAATTCTGTTTGTCATTTTCAGACAGCCCTCCTCTGCCTTGTCCTTTGGGCTGCTAAAAAGTTGTGATGTGTCTGGGCTCACTGGGGAAATGGCTGTTGCAGGGTTGTGAGGGCAGCAGATGTGCTGCAAGAATCAGGGCAACAACATGGTGGGAGTACTGGAAACAGGACACATGCAGCTGCTTGGGATGGTCTGCCATGGACCCTCTGTGTCACATGTGTTCCTTTCTCCTCTCTCCTTGCCCTTTTCCTCTGCAAAATGAATGCTCATTACTCATTACTTTGAAGATCAATGGAGTTCAAATCCTTGTGGGCATATTGTAGTTTTCTCATGCTGGGTCCCAGCAGGGTCAACTGGCCCAGCTTAAGCACTGTGCTGCTGGATAAAGACTTCTTCCCACAGTTGAGTTAGATCCTTTATGGCTGAGCTGAGTGCATCTCCACTCTGTGTGGCACTGATCTTTGTGTGGCAGAGCTGCTGCTACCCTGCATTGGCTGCTACCAGAAACAGTTAATGTGTGAGAAGTGGAGAGAGAAATCAGATTTCCACTGGTTTCCTCCTGTCTTTTTGGCCAAGCACTGTGGAAGCTCTCACACAGGCGCTTCCAAGGATCCAGACCCTCTCTGTTCCAAGGAATGCACCATGGTTTTATCTTTCTGCAGTGGTTTTTCCATGTTTTTTGTTGTGTGTCAAGTGCAGGATGGCCTTTCTGGGAATACCTGAAGCTCCAGTTGCTGAGCTATTGTGGAGTATAATGTGTTCTTCTACTTGATGTGGCAGACTTTGACTAAAACAAAGTCTGTGTGTAGGGCTGCTTATTTAGTCCCAATCTTTGCATAACTAAGGAGTGGACTTCATTTTTTCTGTGGATGGATCTGCCCCAGCTCCTGTGAGTTCTTGTAGGATGTATCTCCCATCTGTGTCAGTTTCCATTGACTTCAGTCTGGTGGAACTGGATCAGCTACCCTTGCACTCAGCGCTCATGGTGATTTAAATGTGCTCAGTGGGGTATGGCTGAAGGCCACAAAACTTCCTTCACACAGAGACCACCACAGAGTGGTTAGATGCAAATACTAATGATTTTAATGTGCCACCAGAATGCATGGGAGTCAAGCTCATAATCTAGTGGCAAAAGGTTTCGTAAGGTAATGTCTTTTTAGCAATTACTTTTATAGCTCTATCTAAGCAGTTCTTATTCTGCAACACTGTGAGGCTCATTCAAACCCCTTCTGCAAAGCCAAGTCCCAACCCTTTGATCTCACAACATAAAAAAGCCCTTCAATGCAGTTCTGGTTTCTGTGAGTTGTGTCCAAGTAGGAGGTTGCACTTCTCTTTCAGAGACCAAGAGGACCAGGAACATATTCCTGCTTGCAGCAGACAGATGTTCTCACTATGCCATCCATCCTGAAAAAGGACAACACTGTGTTCTTGTCCATCTGCTAACTCTGCAAACCCAGCCAGTGGCCTTAATCCACCAAATAATTAGTTCCCTTTTTGAATAATGTTCCTTCCACCTCAGACTTTTAAGGCCCAACTATATTTCTCTAAAGCTTTTTTAATTGCTGGTTTTGCACCCTTTCCAAGAGTCCCCTGAGAGAGCAGAAGTCCTGGAGCAAGAGAAAGAAAGCTTCAAGGAGGTGCAATACTGGCATTTTACACACACTCCATGTCCTCTGCCAAAGGGAAAATACAGGACTGTTAGTTGGAAATCCATGAGAAACAGAAACATCCCATCATTGGCAAAAATTCTGCTGAGCATCTGTGTCGTAGAGCTAAAATCAAAGGTTTTCAATAGGGCTTTCTACATCTTTCTACATCTCTCTGTATCTGCCTCATTTCCTATTACCTCATTTTTCTACAGCTTGCCTTCCCTACTACTCTTTTGTTTCCTTCTAATCTCTCTTTTTGTTTTTTTTTTCCCCATTATACCCCTACCTGCTTTTAAATAAGTAAATTAATTAATTAAATTTTGCACTAGATAATTCAATTTTTTTCTCTTATTTCTTGCTTCCCACCTCCATTCTTCATGCAGGGTAAAACTAATGCTTTCTAACATGAAAAGCATGGGCTGGGAGCAGCACCAGAATTCTTATCAGCCCTGTGATTATGTTTTGTGCTCAACGAGAGAAGATTCATATTAATTGGTGATGCTATGTTAGAATCCCTTGCTCAGGTCTCTTCCTCTACAGCTTTTGTGCAAGACTGTTGTATGGCAGAGACTGCCAGTTTTATGTTGTTATTTTGCACATATAAAGCTTATGCTTCTCTTCCTTTGCCCTGCTTGTCTGAAGACCTCATCTCAGTCACAAAGGGTGGTTTATTTCAGTCATTATATGCTAGTTAGGCAGCATGCTAATGTGGGGAGAGTTAAGAAGCTTGAGGAACTCAGCTGAGGTCTAGGAAACATCCATGTTTCCTATGTTTTTAGGGAAAAAGAATGTGACAAACCAAGATATGCTGTGCAGTTGTCATTCAGAGGTGATGCTTCTGCCAGTGGAGGGGCTTGTTCAGTGCCGAGGTTCTCTCTGAAGACTTCACTGTGTCTGTACTGCATCACAGCTTACTCCTGCAGGAGCCTTTTTAAGGCACATCTCCCACAGAGGGAGCTTAGCATGATGAGAACAGCAATAAAGTCCTGGAGTGACAGAGCCAAGTTTTCCTAATGTTATTGTCCCCACCTTGTTTCCCACATGGTGGTTCAGAAAAGTGGGTGTTCAATACCAGCCTCCATACTGAATAAAGAGAGAGAGATATTTTAAATTTCTAGACAATCTCTGAAGCCTTCCACTTTAACCCTGAGTGTGTGATTACTTTTACAGGCATGGACACTGTATCAGTTTGGGTCAGTTAGCATCTCTGTCCTCTCTATTTTAATGACAGGTAAATTGAGGTGCAGTGTGTCTTGCTAATAGCATGTCAATCCACAAACACCATATCTAGGAACATAACTCGTATCTCCTGAGCCTTGCTTTTTAATCTGAGGCAGAGCCAAAATGTTATTATTGGATTAAGATCTGTGGTCTTTATATCTGATAGATTTGAGCTGAAGGACTTGTGGAGCCCAGGTTCCTCTTATGTTTTTGCTCAGGAAAACAACACAGTGTAATTTTATTTTCATACAGTGTACTTGATCTGGGGATTATGTGAGAATCGGGGAGAAAGGGAGCAGCAGTAAGAGTGGGCGAGTGCAAGAAGGCAACATGAGAAAAGGGCATTGGAAAGTGAAGAAGAGGAATGTGAAAGAAGGATGTTGGGACAAGAAGCAAAGGGAGAAAATGAGAGAAAGCAACCTGACAGAAAGGAGAGAGATTAGAGGTCAGGGTGGCAGGGGCAGGAAGAGGTCAGGAAGCAAGGAACAGCAAGATATTTAATCTCAGAGTGACTGCAGCTCTTTAGCCAGGTGGCTGGTGGGATAACCAGCAGGAAGCTGGCATTTACCTGTATGCTAATTCCTCCCTTCCTGCCAGTCTGGCAGGATGAGTGCCTGCTCTCCCGGTGAGATGAGATCATTTGAAATCCCCCCTGGCTGCTATTATGAGGAGCGACTGAACGCAGGCTCCAGTGCTGTGGTGTGTGATAGAACATGGTAGCTGGGAGAGGAGGGGGCTGGTGCCAGTGGAGACAGGCTGCTCATTTAGTGCTGCCAAGCTCTGCATCTGATTAATTATGTAGCAGTTGATAAATAACATTGAGGAGATACGTAAATCAACGGGAGAGACGCAGGGAGCTGAGCAGGATGGAGGGACTGGCAGTGCTTGGTCAGCTCAGCTCGGAGGATTGTTGTTCTTGGCACAGGCAGTGCCACGCTCGGTGGTGGCAGCTGGCATGGGGGGCAGGCACAGGGGGTGGCCGCGAGAGGTGTGGGAGCAGGGGGGCAGGTGTGCTGCTCCAGCCACCTCACAGCTTTCCAGGGAACTGTCCAACACACGTAGGTGGTCCCTGCTAACACCACAAGCAAAAAACTCTTTGTAGTCTGTGAGACGTTCATGTGCCTAGTCCTCATAGAAAAAGGGAATGCTCTCCTCGCCGCTGCACAGCCAGCCAAGGGGAAGCCAGGGGTTTGGCAGGGAAGGGTGCTGAACCCAGCTGCCCTCTGTTCTTGCTCTTTCCCAGCTGCAGGTTTCTGTTTTAGTCCCTGCACTCCTTCCTCCAGATAAGGGAGAAAATCTGTTTTTCAGAAGATATGTCTAGCTCCCTGAAATCACATTGTTCAACCACCGCACGTGAGGTTGCTCCCTTTGGCTGCTACAGTGGATGTTTGATGTGCCTTGGGTACCTATGGGTGGAGCTGTCCTGAGGGACTCGTGGCCTGAGTTTGTCCATGAAACCATAGAATGGTTTGGGTTGAAAGGTACCTTAAAAATCTTCTCATTTCAACTAGAAATGGGCATGCCATAGACAAGAAACCTTCCACTAAACCAGATTGCTCAAAGCCCAATCCAACCTGGCCTTGAACACTTCCAGGAATGGAGCATTCTCTCACTGTTATGACCTTATGACCCTGTACCTTTGATGTCATCTGGTTTCATCCTTGCCTTTCCTCATCCTTTGCTAGTATGTTTAAATTAACTCCTGTGAAAACAGAAGGAGGAATGTAAACAGTTGACAGCTGTCGGTCAGTGAATGTAGCTATAGTTCAAAATGACCCAAGGACTCCATGATTCAGGCCTAACCACCTGCATGTGGTAAATCATCAATAGTTACATTGGGGAGAAAACAGTTGGGTTGTGTCTATACACTAATTCTTTTTACATATTTGGATAGAATAAAACAAATGGTTAATTGGAGATTAGAGAGGGACAGCAATCTACTCTAGCTGCATCCCAGCTCACCTTGATTCTGAGCAAGGAGGAATACTGCTCTTAAAAAAGGACTGGAATGTGGCAAATATTGACTTGATATCAACTTGTGGTGTCTACCAAGTTCTACATCTGAGGTGCAAGGAAGTAGTCAGCTGATGGTTTAATACTAAAATGTGGTCCATAACTTAGTTCAAGCCTTCTGCTTCAAGCAGGAGATGAGCATTGAAAGGTTGGTGGGATATAACAGCATCTTGGTGATGTGGGCATGAAAGAGTCCTGCAATTTTCTTCTGCACTGCCTTCACAGCCAAGGCTCCTTGCCAGAGCTCTGCATAGGAGTGAATGCTTGTGCCTGTATATGTAAAAAGTGGGTTCATCCAGTGAAATCCCAGAACTAATGAAATGTGGAGTTATTCTGGAGTGTACCACAGTGTAACAGCAGAGTCTCACGGTATTGGTTTAACCCCAGGCATTAACCAAGCCCCAGGCAGCCATTTGCTCACTCTCCCACCAGAAGGATTGGAGAGAAAACCAAAAAGGTAAAATCTGGAAAACATGTGGGTTGAGCTAAAGACAGTTTAACAGAGAAAGAAAAAGCTGAGCACACAAGCCAAGCAAAGCAAAGAATTAATTCACCACTTCCCTTGGGCAGGCAGGTGTTCAGCCATCCCCAGGAGGGCAGGGCCCCATCACGTCTAACAGTTACTTGGGAACACAAATACTGTCACTCCAAATGTCCTCCCCTTCTTCCTCCAGAGGTATATACTCAGTATGATGTCATAGGGAATGGAACATCCCTCTGGTCAGTTTGGGTCACCTTCCCCAGTTGTGTCTCCTCCCCATTTTCCTCCACGCCAGTGTAACAGTATGAAAAGCAGAAAAGGCCAGGTTAGCCCTGCTCAGCAGTAATAAAAACACCACTATATTATCACGACTCTGCTCTGCACAGTTTCAAAACACAGCCCCATACTGACCACTGTGAAGAAAATTAACTCTCCCCCAGGCAAAACCAGGACATGGATCAAGAGACAGAAGCAGAGGGAAATGAGCCCATTTTGCAGTGACTGAACCTATTTTCCCTCATCAGAAAGTGAGGCAGTATTTTGAATGGAACAGGCAGAGTAGAAGAAAACCGACTTGAAAAGTTTATAAACATGAAAATACTGTTCCCATGTGGAAAATAATTTCTTTGTACTGTGAAAAGCAGGAGATGCTGGTGCAAGAAAAACCACACTTAATGTTTCTGCATGTGCTTTTGATCTGCTTCAGGAAAGTGGACACAGGATGCAGAATATAGAACATCATAAACTGTGAAGCAGCAGCTGCCTTTATTGTGGGGTTTTTTATCAGTGCAGATAGTTAAGTAGCTGGATAAGCATCAAAACAAGCACACATCTTTCAGGAAAAGCAACCACATGGGACTTCTCAGCTTTCAGATCTCCCTATCCCCTATTTTAAAATTTCTATTGATTGTACCTTTGAGCTATCCTGGAACCCATGAAGGTGGTACTTGCTCTTTAAGTCAAAGAGGAGCCAGTTCCATTCTTGGCCCAAAGTTCACTGCCAAAGCTTTTGTAATAAAGCTACATGGTCAATTTTAGAGCTTGGCTGGAGGCTAAGCACCTGATCATGACTGTGCCATGCTGCAGATCTTTCTTGCACTGTCTTTCCTTCCTTATAGTGGGGCAAATCTGAGCACACCCATGTTTAGGGAGTGTTGCTATTGTAAATGCAACTCAAGACTAACTCTGAGACTTGGATGATCTTTGAATATTTCTAGCTTCAATACAATGGCAAAACAGGGGAAACCCCAAAAAACCCTAGACTGCCTATCTTGTTAGTATGCTGCCCTTTTAAAAAAAACTTTTAAAACAACCCTCTGTTGCCTAGATTTACAGCAAAATACCTCAAAATTTGACTCCATCAATTAAAATGATTTTTTTGATTAGGATTGAGTAGAGTCACTAACAACCCAACTGAGCCAGCTTCCTATGAGTATCTGTAAATCTAGAAAGGGAAAAGAAGTATCTCTGACCAAGGTAGCCTGAAAACTCCAGATGAATAAAAAGGAAAAGAAATAACTCAGGTAAGGCAAAAGTCACGAGTAATTTAAATCTGTGAAGTGTGTTCTTTCCGATAATCTATTTTAAAGAGCTAATAGCACAGTGCAGAAAAAATGTTATAACAATCTAATGAGGTCCCATTAAGCTTCCCTTCCATTACGTTCTTTTGGGTCCTATCTAGGCTAGTCAAATAGGTAATTTAAGACAAAACCTGCTTCTTTAGTCTAAACATGTGCTTGGTTAAGAAGGAGACTTGGGAGTTGATTCTGCCTGGGTTCTGTTACCTGCTCTGCCATCAAACTCTGAGTCTTTGACTGAAAAGGCTCCCTCCTCTGGGCCATCACTTCCCAGGTTGTAACACCCAGATAATTATTTTCACACACATCTGACTGGGTAGGGGAAAGCATGATTCCCTAGGGGAGAGCCTGACATACTATGAAAATATAAGGGTGTTTTGGAGACATGTATATATATGCATACATATATATTTCTCTCTGTATTTGACCCCCAGAACTCCATGTAGGGCACTTAGATCTTGTCAGGGTTTGTTTCATGCTGGATATAAAGCTGTTAGGTATTTATTTGTAGCTTTCTTTCACTGGAACAAGTGAAAGCACCAGGCCATGGGATTTTATTTATCCAGGAGCAGCTTTGACCCATGCTGGCTGTCAGTCAGGGGACACTTATGGCTGGGGGATAGTGGACAGACGGGTCTGCCTTCCCATGAGCCTGTTTGCCTTCCACCAGTTTTAATTACCAGCCTTTGCAAAGGTTCCTCTGGGAGAAAATTAGCCATCAGTTGCAACAGCAGCAGGCAAGACACCAGTTCACTCATGAGCTGTCAGCTAACTTTAGCCCCCATCTTGCTGAGCCATCCTTTATTTAATCAGGGTCGGAGGAGCATCCGTGCCCGGCACTCAACTCTGCAGGTGGGGAATGATTTACTGCCCTGCTATCAGAGAGCTCTTTAATCTTGTCTTTATGAACACTTAGCACCTACAAATCACCTGTTTGGCTTGAAATACATCGCCTGCTTCATGCCTTGGTGCCCTGAAGGGGAGGATGTCAAAGGTACATCTTGTTTACAGGACAAGATGCTTTATGGAATGGGCCTTATTGCCTGTGTGGCAAACACAGCCCAGCCCTCTCCTCCATCTCCCTCTTGCAGTGCTTGAAGTGCACAGTTTTATTCTCTGGACACCTTCTAGAGGGTCTTCAGCCCCCTCAACCCAGCCTTTCACCTCTTCCATTCCTTTATCAAGAAGCCAGGCAGGGTGTTTCATTTCTGCTGTGCTCGCTTAACTCTGGTTCAAACCATGAGTTTGAAATTTCCTGTAAGTTTTTCTGGTTCAAATTGTTCTCCTCCACATGCAAAATGAAGGTGAGACCAGCTCAGGGTCAATGTTTGACATTTCTTCAGATGCATTTTATCCTGGGGGGCTTCAAACTGCTTTCTTTTCAGTCATCCCACTAGGACAGTGCAGGGAGCTTTGGGGTAGAGCAGGATAACCGTGACTGTTAGCCATGCTGTATGCCAGTTTGGGACAAGAATTAAGGAGTTTAATTGAAGTGAGACATGTAATTGAAACTGCAGGGGAAACTTTAGGATAGACAGCAATTATACAAATTAGGGCATCACGACACCGTAGCCGCGCTTTAAGAAAGAAAAGACCTCTGATTTTAGAAAAGAACAATAACTGAAGAGAAAAACCCCAGGCTCTTAAATGTCTAGAGATGAGCAGCATTAGAAATCTTACTGGGAAGGCACATCTCCAGTGGCCTGGAGCCCTTGAATACCACAAAGGGGCAAGCTTTGTTATAAGCTCAGAGAACAGACATCTGCTACTTGATTAGCAGAACAAATTCCTGGTACGTACTTTTGCTAAAGCTCCTTTCTTCCCTGCAAGCATGTGCTAACTGTCTGGAAAGGAAGAGCTGTCAGTCAGGCTTTCAAACAGAGATGCACCCTGCATGTGGGGGATGTCCAAGTCCTGGTGCAGACCTCATGGGGCCCTAAAATGAAGGTGCAGAACTTTTCTTTGGGCTTTGGTGTCCTTTCTCCAATAAGACACCCATTAAACCCTCTCAGCAGCCTTTGATTATGGCACAGAGAAGATAGGAGCCTGGAACGCCTCAAAGTGTCAATCTGTCCCCTGACCTGCACTGCAGAAAGGATTTTAATATAGATAGTGGACAATCTCCTCAAGTTTGGGACATTTCCCCCTACTTTCCAGAGTCAGGAATGAAGTTAATCAAATAGAGACAATCCAGGCTTGCGGCAGAAGGTGGTAAGTACAGCCACGAGTCTTTAAGTCAGCAAGTTTTCCTCTCTCTGGCGCCCATCTCTTTTATAGTCATGAATCTTGATGTTATTTTTAGCATGAACAGACCAAATAGAGTTGGGGGAGGAGGGAGTAAAAGTGAAGCTGACAGTATAATGTGAGCCAACATACAGGCACTCTGCATTACAAAGAGATGAAGGATGGTGTGTCATACATCAGCAGGAACAATAAAACATGATAGATTTCTTAACCTCAGCATCAATCCTAGATGAGCCCGTCCAGTTTCTCCAGAAACAGCTAGGTTGAGGTAGCCTGGAAAGTTTCTAGTTCTTTCCAGAACCAGAAGCCTACATTTTATGGATCTGTCAGGTTCAGAAATTACCTTCACACTGTACCAAAACACTACCAGCACAAGACAAGATACTGTGGGCCAGGTTGGGATCATGGTTTCAGTTCTTTCTCTGCCAAGAAAGCAGCTAGAGACAATAACTTCCAAACCTGAAAGGGTTCAAAGTTAGCTGGAAGGACTTGTTTGAAGACTAAATCTCATAATTTGAGTTTGTTTAAAAGCCCAGGGCATCTTCAAGCTTGTATTAGCCTTGGGAGAAACCGCTGACTGTTTCCACTTTCTGAAAACTATTTAAAAAGAATTCTTAAAGTGTTTGATATTTTAGGATTAGATAGACTCGGAAGATCTCAGGCAGATTGGAAATTAGAATAAAACAACCTTTCAAGTGAGATTCGTTTCAACAGAAGAATAGTCCAAATTTCCTCCTTTTTTTATTTCCAAATATTAAATGCATTAATGAAAAAAAAATTACTGAGGAACTGTTTAACACAGTGAGGCAGAGTATGAGTCACAGGGCATTTGGGAATGAGGGAAGCTTGAATGCTTATTGTCTTCTGGTTGCTGTCAGAGATAGGATAATGACTGGGCTGTTATGTAGTCTGACCCTACACAGCGGCAGTGGCTCCATCTTTATCTAGATCTCTATTTATCTGGAGATGAATAAAAATTGTACTTCAATGTCTAGACTAGCTTCAATAAAAATAACCATAATGGAGCTTAATGGATATTTTTATTGTGGAAAGCACAGTTTGTTGTCTGGATCTCTTTGAAAAATGTTCTTCCCATCAGATTCAGCAGACCTTTCAGAAAGTCTTCACAATGGAAATGCCTCTTCAATATTATTTCACCTTGTGGACAGTCAATGTGTGCATGGCTGCCTGCTCACTGCAGGCTTTAGTTCTGCTCTGAACACTCCATCTACAAGGTGGCAGAGAACACTTCATTCCACGCAGCTCCTCCTTTCCCTCTCTCTGAGCAATTTTTCTTGTCTTTTTCCTGTTGTCAGTGAGCCACTGCTCCTCTGTGGGGCATCTTCTGGTCTGGTGGTGAATGGAGCATGTGTTGGTATTTCAAACAGTTCTTGTCAGCTGAGAACTTAGAACCACTTTCCACGTGCTTTCAGAAACATAAGTACTTCCTTGTACCCTGCATAGCTGCTCCATGACTGTCTTTTTGTAACAGTTTCTTTTGGTGTGAATTAAATCATAAGTCAAGTTTGACTAAGAAAGTTCTGCAGAAAAGTAACCTGTAAGGTAGTAGGGGAGAATTTAGAGTGGTGAGAAACTCAAGTAGCAGGAAAGGATATATGGTGATGATGACCATTGGGAAAGGTTTTAAAAACTTTTGCAACTGGCCTATGGGTGCTCACAGTGAAGTCAAAGATAAGCCAGTGCTGAGTGCTCCTGAATATCCTACCTGTAAATCTCTGCATCCTGGGAAAGAAAAGAGCATGGATTAAAAAGAGAGGATTTCAAGTGAACACCAAGGGGTCGATTATGATGACCTAGTGCTGAGAATTAAAGTGTGCTGTCAGAAGCTCACATGTCTTGGTCTTTGAACTTGATTCCATTTTTAGTGCCTCTGCACAACTGGAAAAGCCAGAAAAAAAAAGTATATACAGTGCTACTAAATTCTGTTTATACACTGCATTTTGGTGTAAATGGGGGAAATGTCCTCTCTTTTGCTGTCAATAAGTATGGAAAAGTGGTTGACTGCCTGTGAAAATGAGTCCTAAAAGCTAATGTGCATCTCTGGCCAAAATGCTTGCTCATTAGAAAAACCACCCACAACATAATGAAATGACTTGACATTTTCTGTTTTGTTTAAAGCATCGGTTGTCCAATAAGGGGACAGTGCAAATACCATGTGACTTAAGTGACTAATGACCTACTACATCAAATGTCATCATAAACTGATAGACTCAAAAGGATGTCAATACTTAAGACTGGTCCAGGCACGGCACTGAGTCAGCCTGCCATTTTGTGAACAGCTCAGGGAGAGAGGGACAGGGAAAAGATGCTGTGTTTGTAGGGCTTTTACTTCCTGTGATGTTTTACCTTTATAGTTAAAAAAAAAAAATAATTCCTTGGCAGATTTTCTTTTGTCTATATGAAAAAAAAAACCAACCCAACTCAAACCCCAACCATACTAGAAGCAAGCTGTCTTTATGCATTCCATGAGCTGATATGTGTTCAGCGTAGGCTACTTGGTAAATAAATGGTTGCATGATTCTTTGAGAAATTCGTTGTAATTTTTAAGTAGCATAAAAAATGAGGAAATGGCTAAGGTCCTGCTCTGATTTTTCTGATAAAAATTTTGACTGACCACTGCACTGGGGCAGTGAAGGAATTAGACTGTCTTGCAGTTTCTTAGGTGGCTGTAGGATGTTTCCCCAAGGAAGGCATCAGCATGAAGGCAGTGGTGGCTGTGGAGTGGTCAGGAAGTCATTGTGCTGACCGGGGGAGGCATGCTGCAGCTGGCAGTCAGACCAGTGACCAAGTGGGAATAAAGCTAAGGTGGGAGCATCCTTTTCCCGTGCTGGAATGTAGTACTTTCTGTGTTTTTTGTTGGGAGCAGGCTGGGATCTCTAGTTAGCTCAGCACTTTGCATTATCTGTGCAAGTCTATTGGCCTCCTAGTTTCCCAAGTCTGTTTTGTTTCCAAAGTACAACCTGCATGCTTTGTGGCTCTGCTGAGAAGAGGACAAAGAGGGTGCCTCATATGGAAGAGCTGAGCTTTGTTTGTCAATTCATGGACATTTTAAAAGGTACTGCAAGTTGAGTAGACCTACAACATATAAGATAATGCTTTCCATACGTTGTGATTTCCTGTCGTTCCTACTCTGACCCTTTCTGTGGTCACCATTTTGCGATCAGCTCAGCTGTTACCAACTGCAGAAACATCTTTTGTTTTTTTTCCTAGTGAGAAAGAAGCTACAGTGATTGTTTCCTTTCTTCTATAAAATTACGTCCACTTAAAATTATATGCATTCTCTTTGCTTAAAACAGAAAAGTCCTGAGGGGACAAATCAACAGGTGCTAAGTAAATAGCATGCAATCAAAACTAGTAAGTGAAGCTAAGAGCTGGCAGCAGTGGGGGAAACAGGGAATAGAAATAAAAGATGAATATAAAAAGCTGGTATTGGAGAGGGAAGTACTGTGGAAAAAATGGGAAGCAGAAAAAGGCATTCAAGCAAGTTATTCATATTATCATTTGGGACTTCTCACAAAAAAAATCTTCACTTCTTTCCAGTACCCTTTTCTCATAATCATGCTCAGACAGTGCAAAGAGAAGGAAGAGGAGAACAGGTAGGGGAATCTGGAGACTTCTTCCCCTATTTAAACAACAAGGGTGTCTTGCTTTTCATTTTTAGTGCAGAGTGACAGATCTTTACCTGCCCTTTGCTGGAAAAATATTCCACAGACTCTCTCCTGAGCCTGTGGGTTGGAAGGGGAAGGTTGAGCAGGTGTCAACAGAAAGAAGGACTCCTTTGTCCTTGCTCCCAATAATATCTAATAACCACCCTATACTAAAACCCCAGCCTGCTTGTTGGAAGCAGCGTAAGGTGCTTGCATCTCTTGCTTTAGAAGATTTCTGGTGTCCTGCCTGGCTTCCTGCCACTGGTGCAGATGGACACAGGTTTCCTGTAGTCCTGGGTCATATCTGCCATTTCTGTGCAGATGTCTTGTGCACCCCAAGGCATCCCAAATGGCTCCAAAAACCTATGTTTAGGCAAGTGAAGGGAGCCGCAGGGAAATGTCCTGCTTGGCAGAGTGTGGCCACAGATGGACTCAGAGAAAGGAGAAAACCATCTGGGCCCATAGTTTAATGGAGTCACTTCATTGCTGGCAGTCTGGAGCAAGGGAGGTGGCAAAGGTCACATGGGAAGGTGTGCTGGGGAGGAGGGAAGGGACAGATGTGACAACCAAGTTCCACGTGGCTTGGTTCCATGTGGTTCCAAGTTCCATGTTCCATGTGGCCTGAGGATTGAAGCTGCCAATGATTGCGTCGCTCTTGTGGCAGAGTTAATGCTCTCTTACCTCTGCTTGAAAGTTGCCATGCACCACCAGAGAACACAGACAATGCCACTTTAGTGCAGGATGCAAGCTGCCTGGGCTACATCTTCACAGTCCTGGTAGGAGCTCAGCTGCCAGTGCCATTGTCACAGAGCTCCAGAACAACTGGCACCACAAACTGAACCAGCCTGCTGTCACACTGGTGTCCTGCGGCAGTGGCTGGAGAGCTAGTATAGAAAACTTACGTGTCTTTGGAAAGACACGTGTCAGAAGAGTTTTCCATTAAAGAGGTGAGGAAATGGAGAGAAACAGAAGGTCAAGGCATTGATAACCATGAAATTAGTGTGTGGCAACAACAGACCTTCAAATACCAGTGCTGAGTCTTGAAAGGGGGTAAGTGAAGGGTTGTGCTTTAATGGTGGTTGTTTTTTGAAGCCGTTGTGTCCACTGAGTCCCTGTTGGTATCTGGATTTGCATTGCCAGGACATGTCTCATAAACATCAGAAGTATGCTTATTTTTATTCTCTGGAAAGCAGATGAGCCAACCAAGCATGCTTTTAAATTCTGAGTATACAATGAACAAGTCTAGTCCTACAGCCCTGTCAGAGTCCCTGGCTCCAGCCTTCAACACCGTCTGCTATCCTGTGCGAGCTCCCTGAACAAAGCTCCAGTGGTTCCCATCACAACTCCACAGCTGCTTCATTCTGGGAGGCTCCAAGGAGGCAGTGCACAGCCTGCTGGAAGGTGGGCCAGCCTTAAGGTGGAAAGTGGGAGCAAGTCTTTGAGATACATAAATAGGAAATCCATCAGTTATCTAATCAAAATTTTATTTCTTCTCTTTCTAAATGGTAGACCAAGACTTATTTGATAATGATGGACTATCTTTTGTCATGTAGTTAAATGAATAATCTTTCACTACTATTCCTATTCCACATTTATGTTCTTCCTAGGAGCTCCAGATGACTTTGCAAAGCCTCACTAGAAGTGAGGAAGTAGTTTGCAGGTGGAGGGGAAAAGAAGTTAAATTTTTTAATGAAAAATGGGATTCTGTGGTTAATAAAGCAGGTTTTAAATAGAATTTTCCCAAAGAAAGCAATTAGAATAAAACATTTCAGAGAAAATGTTGATTTTTTAAAAATGAAGCGCATTTCTAATTTAATGTAGAAAGTATACATTTTCTGTCCTTCAATTTCTACACTCTATTTTTTTCTGTAGGGATTTTCTTTTTCTATTTTTTTTTTCCTTTTCCAGTTATGCTGCAAGAGATAGTAACAGTTTCTCACTTTCAGAAAGATTTGCAGGCCATCTGCCTTTTCCTTTGGCACACCCTCAAGGCAACAGCAGTGGAGGTGGGTTAAGGGGCCATGCATCTCTCCTGAAGGGCCATGCCTCCAGCCTCCTTGGTTTCCCATGGACCTGGGCACAGGATTGGTCTGAAATGAGCAGCCAAAACAATCCTCCTTTCTCTGAGCCAGAGTCCTTCCCCAGGGCACTGGCATTCTCAGCTGATCAATTCTCCCCAGGATCCCTCCCCAGTGTGAATGCTAATGGGAAGGGTACCGGCAACTGATTTATAATATTCTTGAAAATCTGGATAGATTGCTGTAACGATCAGAATTAATTACTCTTTTCAAGATTTTATGTTTCCAAGCTTCCTTTTTCCTCCTCCTCCCTCCCCCCTACCCCCTCCCTTCCCCGCCAGCTCAGTTGTCCTCTTTTCCCTCTGGAGTCCTTCCACCTTGGCTCCTGGCCAGCTCCCTACAATAAAGTCACATGCTAATCAATAACACTTTTATTGAGAGTGACAGACAGGAGCTAACTGCACCGAAACAGTAACAAGTTCAGCCAGTAGTAAATGGGCTCTCCTCAAATCCCAGCCCTTGTGCTTTGCTTGCTGCCTCTTCAGCTTCCCTTCAATATCCGACTCAGGCCTTCCCTCCTCCCTTCAGACCTCACGACGCAGTGGTTTTTGTTGACAACCCTGTCTAAAGTGATGGTCGCCTCCAGGCCTTCTGACAGGAAGCATTTGGTCCCTGGTATTTCAATACCCTTTGGTCTTGACTGTGCTGCTTTAGTAAAATGGTGCTCCGGGCGTGCAGCTATTCTTATTTTGGCTGAATGCAGGTCTGTTTCTGTGAGCAAGGCTGAAGTATCATGGGGTAAGAGCAGATGTCTAGCAGAGTCAGTCCCAAAAGAGGTGTATCCCACAGCAGTGTGTTTGTTTCCTAGCACCCTTGAAATCTTATGCTAACCCCAGACCCGTCTGATGCTAAAACAAGCGTCCATGCAGAGCTCTGCACTGATGCAACTACAGCAGTCTATACCTGCACTTGAGAAGAACTGCAACCATTGTGGGTGGGAGTGAGTCCAGCTTGTGGTAGGGCTTTGAAGGTCACCTCTTTGGCCAGAGTAGTGGTAGTACTTTCTCACAGAGCATAGATAGGACCCTTACTTGTTTCGCTTCTGACTTGGTCTTGCAGCTGCTCATAGTCAGAGCTGCTGGTCTGGGAGATTAGCGTCTCTCCCGCATTTCGAGATGCTCTGGCAGGGCAGAGGAGCCCAGCGCTGAGAAGCAGCCTCTAACATGTGCTTCCAGCACACCTGACTGACTGTCACTCCTGAGGGCAGGCCCTTTGTGCTCAAGCATGTCACCACACCAGCAGAGCTCCTTTTGTTTGCCACGACTCATTCAAGAGTACATGAAAAGAGGTCTAAGACAAACTGAGAGGCTAATGGCTCCCAGACCAGGAGAAGATAGAAGGTACCATAAAAAAAAACATTGGTGGTCATTGCTATTGCTGCTTTACTGATCCAGGCAAAGCTTGGTTGGAATAAAGGATCAATGTAATAGGACATAGGGGCAGGTGTCACACTATCTGATGTGCCTCCAAGAATGACACATCATCCTCTTCCATGACACCTACACAGCCCCTTGCTTTGCCAGAGATGTGATCAGCTGTATCCATGCCTCCTTCCTAGCACACTTTCTGCTGAGCAGGGAGAGAAGTCTCATCTTCTGGTGCTAACTATCCTCATCCACTGGGCACTGCAGGGACACCCCACATCTTTTGCCTTACTCATTCACAAACACCACTTTAGCTTCATCTAAAGTAGATGCTGATCCCCACCTTCCATCCTGTGCCACTGATGCCCTCATGGTCTGACGCAGGCATGCCAATATATATTGCACTTGCCTTGCATAATATAAAACCCAAAACAGAGAGAAGGTTAGCAGAGACAGCTTTACATGTTTAGAAAACTGCCTGCCTTCTCTGTACCACCTACTTACAGTGAGTCCGATCTATCAGCAGTCCTGCAAATCCTGGCTCAGGGGTGTTTGGAAGGGAGTAGGATTAGCTGAGGTCTTCTAAAGGAAACCTCTAAGGCTATGAAATATTTCTAAGCTTAAGAAATAATACTTCTAATTACTTTTTATAATTATTTCTACTGTCAGAAATATGAAAATCAAATATGTGTGATGTTAAAAAATTATTTTTCATTAGAAAGTTGTAATTTCTTTTATGGACTTCTCAAATGTTCTCTATCATTTTTTGAAAAATTACTTCATTCTGGCAGAAAACTATCTTATACCAATTGAAAAAAACCACTAGAAAAGTTTTAAAAACTAAGTCAGGCCTGATAAGGGTTTTGGATATTTTTTCAGTTTTAAAGTGCATCAGTGTATTTGGGGGGGAGGTGTTGTAACACAGAGATCAGGATCCTTGGCCTTCTAAAGAATGAGCTGAGATCAGTTTGCTGGATCCTTTACAAGTTGGTAAATCATTTATTGTGATGTGCTGTTGTACAAAACACAGCAATAGTGCTTCATAAAATATAAATAGTACAAAATACTTTGGTTCTATTAACAACCTGTAACTGACGCACTTGAACTCTTTCTCATTTTCCTTTTTAATTTCTCTGTCTTGTAAAGTGAAGCTTGGTTTATGATTGCAAATAAAAATGAATTTGGTGGATCTCATCTTAATTTTATCATCCCAAACCCATAGTTTCACCTTCTGGCTTGTGTTTTATAGTCTCTACTCAATGAAGACTTGAAGGCAGGAGAGAGAGGAAATAGCAGAGGGAAGTGCTGGGGTGGCTGTGGTGTAGAAGGGGCAGTGGCCAAAGGGAAGCTGGGAGGTCAGGTCTGAGGTGTGCCATCAGTCACAGAATCCCGTGACCACTCTTGCTCAGAGCTGTTCTTGGCTCAAGATAGGGATATCGATCCCTGACTTCCACAAATCACTAAATCCTCTTTCAAATTAAAATAAGTGAATAAATAAAAGCACAGGCAGAAATGCAGGAAGCAGTCCTTTTCAGATTACTTTGCAGATCAGGAGTCAAGTAAAAAAATCTGTGAGCCACTGGGATTAACTTGCTTGCAACAGCAGAACCTACAGGGAGCTGCTTCTGACAACAGTGGACACAGCCCCTCGGTGACTTCCTCTGGGGGAAGGCTTACTATACTTACCCAGTGAATCCCTTCTTTGGCTTGTATTCTGAAATCCATTGTGCCGAATATGGTTGCTGGCCAACCCCCAAACCACTTCTTCCTCTTCTTTACCTTCTTCCTCATGATGATGGAAAGCTCCAACTCTTCCCCTTTACCACTAGAGTATGCTTCACTGGGTTTAATCTGGGAAATATCAAGACAGAATAATTTTTTGTTCTCTAATTGGACTACAGAGATAAGACAGGATGGTGGAATGGCGGAGAAGACAGTGACACCTTGATATTTCAAACCAAACTTAGCATTTGTGGAAGTTCCTTCAGCCGGCTTTGTTCTGAAAGTCTCTCTCTGAAGTACAGTCCCTTTTGGTCTAGGATGTGATATCTCTTTGAAAGTATTTTCTGCAGAGAACTTGTTGCACCTGTCCTTGTGATGGGCTTCAGATGCAGCCTGGGAGGGACTTGCAAGGGTTTGTCTCGGAGTTTCAGCTGTTTTTTTTCCAGAGCACTAAGCAAAGGCAGCAATCATCCTAGGATAGAAAAGTAGAATTAGAGATAAATAACCTTTCTTCTCTGTTCTCATCTTCCTGCAGTTTACCTCTCAGGGAGGGGAGGACTGAAGCCAAATCATCCCAGCTTCTTCTTGGTGCATCTCCACGGTGTTCACCTATTTATTGCTAATTGCCCACATTGACTGTTTTATCTTAGAGGCATAAGAATATGGCCCTATGAACGGAGGAATAAAATGGCACTTTCCTTCTGTTCTTGCTAGAATAAAATACAAATGGATGCTTCAACATCTCCTGTACTTGCCGTCCTGAGGCAGCCTTTCCCCAAAGAACTGAGTGGACACAGTCTGCCATACAAAATATCAGGCTCATTCCAACCAGTAATTTTGCCTCACAGTAGTGCATGTGGGAACAAATTGATGGGAGGGGATATACCATAGCACTGTGAGAATGGGAGGGAGCAGATAAATTACAGCCCAGCATCACAGGGAAGTGCAATTATCATTCAGCTGCAACCTGCTAATCCCACTGCTTTCCTCTCCCTTGGCTTTCTGGACTGGAGGAAGAGTAAAATGGTGCTCAGCCACCCATAAGTGTGCTGATATACCAGTCCTACCATACCCCTTGTCCCTCAAAAGCTCTACACCTCCAGTTCTTCAGACGATCACTCTCATACCATGCTCCTTTCCTCCTCTCTGTCTGTACATGAGTAGTTTTGATGTCTTGAGGGATCTGTGAGCAATGCCCTAACGATCTCCTTCAACAAATGAGTGATGGGCGGTCTTGTGGATCCCTGAAAGCAGTTTGTCATGCCTCATATTAGTCAAATCTCTCAGATTTTAATATTCTTCCACCAGCTCCAGCAGGGTACATGTGCATGCATGCCTGTGTGTGTGCATGTGAAAATCCTTGCCAAAGTGTCATCCCTTATTGAGCAAAATATTGACAGGTTTGGATGTGGAGAGAAGACAGGAAAGTACATTGTGTCTTTCTGGAGAACCAAAAGGCCTCTGCCTTCTGCATTCAGTGCCTTCCTTCATCTCGCGTGCACATGCATGAACAAACATCCCCCGCCACTCCTACAACCACTTCCTAGCACAGAGCCAGAGCCAAGGAGAGTATATATTTTCTCATCATGGAACAAAATCTTTTTTAGAAAAATAATAAAACTTCATTAGAGTATTAATTCAAAGCTTTTATTTTTTATAGTCCCCTTTTTATCATTTTTATTGCTAGGTTTAAAAGGAGGAGATTCCCTACATTAGGGAGGCAGCGAGCTGTTTTACATGGAGTAGCCAAGTGCCATTTACTAGTATCAACTTTGGGATGCAGGCAGGTTGCTTTTGTGCCTGACTTGCTCTTAGTACCACTTTGTGCTTTGCTTTGGTGCTGTCTGAGGCTGCTTACGTGCTGTGCATTTGTGCTGTGCACATGTATCCTGTGTGTGTATTCTGTCTGTCACAGGGAGCTGGAACTGGAGTATATGGTGAATTTCCACCTGTGTAATGCATGTTAATTGTTTCCTTCTGTACTTTCTATGATGGAGGCTGAAGCTCAGAGTAGTTCTGAGCCAGCTTTTTCTCATCTTGTCCCTGTGTTGTGAATCTTGTAAGGCAGAAGTTACACATGTCAACATCTACCTAATAACAACACATGAATTGTACAGAGCCCTGAGCTCTCTGTGAGGGAGACATGACCTTCATTATAATGATACAGTTGACATTTTCCCTGTGACACTTATTGTAACATCATTGCTTCCTGTTGGCATCTGTGGGCTTATCAGGCAGCTTGTTCAAGCAATCTGGAGTTGTGATGAAACCAGGCAGGAAGGAAGAGGCTGAGATTTGAGGGGGAAGAAGAGGGAGTGGGGAAAAAAGGAGGATTCATAGAGTATCAGAGCATACAGAACGTTAATGAATGTGAGCTTATCTAATCCTCTCCCCCTTGCATCCATCTCCCTACCTGTGGATTCACAAACACACTGCACTGCAGAACCTACCATCCCTACGGCTCACCACTTACCATTTTCATTCCTGCTACTGGTGGCAGTGGTGCTCCCAGCAATAGGAGCCCAGGCCTCCTGGGCAGTCAAACCCACAAGAGAAGGAGGTCCAGGGGCCCCTTTTTCATTTTACAAACCCCTTGCAAGCACGGCTGGCTCAGGCTCCTTGCATTTATCCTGAGGCTAACATTATGGCACACTAAGTGATGTTTGTGTGGGGATAATCCAGGAGATCAGGTCTACGTTCAGAATGTCTGCAGGCTTATCTGCTGATGTGTTGAAGCTGGCTAGGATTTGACTGATCTTGAGGGGAAAATCAGGCCCCAGAGTGGTCAAAATCTGGAATCAGGTGTGCTGACCCTTCCTCTTCTTGCACACACATTTTTTTCTGTCTTTTAGCAGAAGTCCTAAATTTATCATCACAGTGAGGAAATCAATGATTGCAATAGCTGGGGCTTGGGGTTGGTATCTGTATGGAAATCAAACACCCCTTGGCCACCTAATACTTGCCCAAAATGAGGCAGGCATGCATTAAGAGCTTGTCACTTTTGGTAAAAAATAGCTTAATGTACAAAAGAAAAGGTTTGTATCTATTATTCCCTGAGCATTTCAGTTTCTTGTTGAAACTCCTGAACTTAAGCCTTGGGTCCAAACACTTCATCTACACTAAGCAAGGCTTCTGTGAAGTCCTGCACTTTTGCTCTTAATCTACAATCTGTAAACGTCGCATGCACCACTAACTCATTACGACTTAACTGATGCTACAATTTTTGTGTCAGGGCTGATGAGAGGCCTAAAATTAAAATTCTCAGCAGTTTCAGTTGGCAAGTAGGCACATGTATTTCCTGCCCCTTTTCTGCTTTCCATTTGCTCCTCTATGCTGCTTTTGGGTACAGCTGTTGCCAGGGCAAAGCAAGCCCTGCACTGTGTTTCATTTGTGACAGCATCCTTGGCTGGTTAAATGGGAGAAGAGTAGAGTAGAGCAAAGTGGCTCCTTCATTTTTCATGGGAACATAGGATTTGACATACAAGATCAGACTCTGCCTTCCCTAATGGCCAAATATGTGATATTTCAGAGGAGCGCAATATCCTGCCAATAGAAAATATATTTATTGGCACAGCTCCCTGCCAAGGGTTTTGGAATGAACAGCCTGATAGACAAGAGGTGGAGGGAGAGCTGCCACAAAGAGGCAGGTTGTAGGCCCCTCACGTCTCAGGGTAATGCTGCAGGCAGGGGACTCCCTTCCTGAGCCTATGGAAAGCACTCTGCTTCCTGAGGCATGAGATTCATTTGCCTTAGTAACTACTGTGGCTTCCACAGCTACATATGTTATTAGCAGGTATCATATGTTTCAGGCATAAAATGAGGTCTGGGAAGGGGGGGGAAACCCCAAAATTCTTAGTCATTGTTCACCTGAGTTGATCTGCTCCTGTGGGAGGGAATCTCCAAGTTGCTAATATGTAGCTTTACAGGCTATAATATTTGCGTGTGGTGGAGATGATGGGATATATCTTTCATTTCATCTGGAGGAAAAATAGCTCAGGATTACGAGAGATAAGTAGAGGTAAAACTCCCTGTTATTTTAGCATTATATGGCACTTTGGGCCTTTTTAGCTTCAGTAACACTATATTCTGCCTCCAGGGGAGAGGACACTTTGTTCCCTCACACACAAAGAACATGCAGAGGTTTCCCCCATGGATGTCTTTAACAAGGAGAGGAGAGCAGCATGGGAGAATTCAAGTACAGCACAATAAAGCGTTTTCCATTTCAAATACAGCATTACCACAGCCTCAACACTGGGACGGGGATTTTGGAAATTTTGCTCTGTTGACACTCACAATTTTAGCAGCAATTCTTAGTCCTTCCATATTTAATTTCGAGCTCAGCTGCCTCTTATGTATCTGAGGAGACAAATTTTCCTTTCACTGCTTTTTGGAGGAAGTGAGGAGGGCTTGAAGGCTTTTTACTATAATGTCACCTGATGAAAAACTTGAAAATACAGTCCTAAATGTCACCTGATGATTCAAAACCAAGAAATTTAGAAAACTCATTTTCATGGTTTTGGGAGGCTACACTCAGGATTTCTGATTGCTTGAACTGCCAGTACATGGAAACAAAGACAGACTATTTAGAAACAAAGGTTCCTTGATTTCAGAGCTGTTTTATACAATAGAAATAAGACATCATTCCTTTTCACTGCTCCCTCAAAGACTCCCAGCAAGTGTGTTTCTCACAGCCAGTGAGGGGTGGATGTATCTCCCTTCATAGTATGTCAGTACCTGCAACAATCAGCACATTGTACGACAGCCATTTGCCTGCTCCTCTGTGCTCAGACCCTTGGTTCTTCAGATGTGCCTGCTAAATTACAATTGTGCTTCCTCGTAGGATTCAGGGAGAGGAGGATGGGTCAGGGTGAGAGAGGTTTTTGTCTGTTCATTAGAGGGCAAGATTAAACCTTATTATTAATTATTTCTGTATTATGGCCACTGGTGGCCTGTAGTATTCCAGAAGTCAGATTGCCAGCAGCACTAAATCAATGCTGCTGCTGGTACTATGTTATCAGTCTGTAGGCACACAGACATTTGGTATGTTATAAAATCAGAGTAGCGCTTCATAATTGCCTTGCAAAAGTGGGGCATTAGTGTTTTCTAAGTGACAAGCCTATCTGCAAATGCAATCGGGTCTTTAGCTATAATGCTATGGCAGTGATAGCAAAGTCATACTCAGGGCAGAAATTAGCTAAAAATTAACCATACAATTGCAAATGGGCAAAGCAATTAAGTGCAACCCATCCTCCAGGCTGCATGGGCCTTAGTGCTCAGTCATTGAGGAGACATTTCTACCTGTGGAGCTCTCCAGGCTGAATGCATGTTAAAAACCTATCTTCTTCCTCAGCATCTACAGAGAGTTCATCCAAGACAAAGTGGTATTTACCTAGCTCTTTCCTGGCTCTTAAAGCAATGTCTGAGAGCTGATCAGGGCCCTCCCTCTTGTTATAGAAGAAAAAGTGGCACTGAGAAGCATTCAGATAAAGCACTGAAGAAATCTCTAAAGCTACCATTAAACAAAGGTTGTTTTTCACCTGGGCCCTGGGCACATTAACTTGGGTCTATCCCAGTACCAAGCCAGCTATGTTGTTCTGGGATGTGAGCTCATGGTTCCCTGTGCAGCAGGAGCTTCAGCCTGAGTGGAGCCAGCCCCAGGACCTCTGATGTACTGCTTCATAAAGGTGTGTAAAATTAGAGAAGCTACAGAAAAAAAACTTCACATCCCCTCGAATCCTTGGGCTGGGCTCTAAATGTGAAGGCCATCTGTTCCTCCTTCCATCTCCCTCCGTCCTAAGACCATTAGGGAAAGATGACTACTCTCAATGTTAAGATCTTCTTGGCTGGCTGATGCTCTTTTCCAAACTTTGGCATCCCTCTGCCCAGTTTGGCCAGGGTATAATTTCCTCGGTGGTTCAGCTGGCTTGGCATCTGCTTGCAGGACTTGGACATGGTGCTGTGAGCCTCAGCCATGGAAACACGCTGGCCACGCACACACAGAAGCCTGGTTTGCCAGGCTGAAAGACTGTGGCCAGTTGGTCGCATCCACTGTAGCGTCTGGCCACCAGCTGGGAGACATGACACCCAGAATGTTGCTCCGTATGCTAAATGAATTGCGAATGATTACAAAACCTGTTTCTGTAAAGGCTTCTCCTTGATTCTTGGAATAGTTGCATGCTGTGTCCCTCTCAGAACTCAGAAAGCTTTGGGAAAGATTTGGTCTGTATTATGCAAAGGACAACTTGGCATCAAATTCTGTACGCCCTCCTGATATTATAATTTTTAATTTTTTTTTTATTTATTTAATGAAACGTAAGAGAGACTTTACGTTTCTTAGAAGCTGCTTATTTCTAGTGAGCAAGTTTGTTTGGTGGTGCCAAGCATTGGCCAGGCATTGGTGTAATCAATGTTATCGGCTGATAAATATTTACCGTGCCATGTATTCCTCTGTATGTATGTACGAAGTTAAACCTGTGGAAGATCCAAGAGAGAAGAGAGAGATCTTTTTCTTTCAGAATACTTTTAGAAAGTTATCTCTGCATGTCTTTAATTAATCCAGTAATTTCTTGAGGAAGAGCAGTAGTCACCATACTTTGGTAGAACCTACTTTTTGGCCCCTCTAAGACTACCAGAACTAGTATTCTGGTTATGTGTGCAAATTTCAAGCTCATTTGGTGAAAGTGTATAAAGTCTCAGTTGTGGCAGTAAGCTGAGAAAAGGCTGCACAGGGGTTTTTATACAAAAAAAACCCAGGAGACCTATGTGTAGTCCCTAAGCCTCTTCTTAATTCACTGGGCAACCTTGCATGTGTCAGCCTCCCTGCGTAGTGTCTCTGTGGAAATGAGTGTAATGATACCAATCAATTAAAGATCTTTAAACTTCACAAGTAAAAATGCCAAAAAGGTGCTAAATATTATGTATCTTTATTTAAAGTTTAGGGTCAGGATGATTTTTAATGAGGATTATGTGCATTTATAAGCTTAAGACATGTAAAATGTACTTAGTGGTAGCAAAAGTGGTTGTTAAAATGCGATCATCATGTGGCCCAGAACTGACACTTCTGGATCCTAGTCCACTGTGATGCCAGATCCAGTCCAGGTTTCATGTGCCCATGTCGACTTTTCTTGTAATAAAATACATAATGGATCAAGCTGCCATATTAAATTTAGTTGTTTGCTGTCACATCACCCAGTACACAGTCTGCTCCCTAAATCCCATACTAATCCAGTTGTCTGTATCTTCTGTGGTATAAAAGCACATTAGCCTCAAAAGAAGCAGCAGAGACAATATTCATAGAAAAATAAAACAGTGATGAGAGGGTTAACATCAAGCTCCAGTCCTAACCTGATATAGCATTTATATGTCCTCAGGAATAGCACTTCACCCCCAATACATATATTCTTGATGCTTCACTGGGAAGATGATGATTTGTGATTTCTCTTTATCCTCTCTCACACCCATCTTCTTTCATTTGCTTATGGTAACCCCGATGTGTAGTGTAGTTTTAGCAGTGTCAATAGTGTACCTTTTACCTGGAGTGAGTTTAATAGGATTTGACAGTGACAGAGGATGAGAAAAATCTGTGATTCTATTATTCATCCCATTTCTGCAGCAGTCTGTGTAGATTGTATACTATTAGGAGAAAATGTTTGTACTGAAGGTTTCCTATCTCTCTCCATCTGCCTCCATCCTTATAGCCTGCCCCCATCATCACACTGTGGGTACCTCTGGTCATTAAAACCTTTTGTAGGAAAAAAGTGGAGAGAGGGGCAAGAGGAAGGCCAAGGAGCCACTTAGATATCCAGTATGATGAATTCATATATTAAAGGACAGACCTTCCCCAGAACATTTATAAGCAACAATGCAAGCAGTGCCAGAGCCACCTTTGTCACTCATATGACTTGCAAGTACTGTGTCTGACAATTGGATCTGTGTCTTGAAAGGACAGCTAAGACTCGATCATGTTTTTACAGCATCTCTCCATGTACAGGCATTACCAGTGTCTTCATATTATCCCTTGCCAAGCTGCTGTTATGGGGCCCATGTCTTTGGCCTATTTGAACTGTATTCATTTCAGTTTTTAACTGACCTTGGTTTGCTCCCTGACCATTGCTCTACTTCCTGATCTCTAGGGCTTCTGCTCACACAGTGCTGGACATCACTGAAAGAACTGGGGAGGCAAAGTCTCAGCATGATGCTGGCCTCTTGACTTTGATTCCATCATCTCTGCAGTGCAGAAATATATAACTGACTCCTCCAGTTAGGAAAGGTAAAATATCCTTTCCAAAGTCCTAGCCAAAAAGGTTAAGAATTTAATTTTGGATGAGCATCCTTGCCCTGTGAGCAAGTCTTTGTATTAATGATCTCATGACAGATTGCTCCTTAAACTGGCCCTAGCACAGGTCAAGACAGAGTGAGAATATTCTCTATTTAATGAGGCAGAGATCAGAGCCACTAATATTTCATCATTCGTGCTCAGGGGAGGAAGGGAGTTATGAGCTTGGAGAGCTGCTGGCAGAAGGGGCCCTCATGAGCAGCTGCAATGGCAACTCGCTCACTGCATGGTTCTTAGCCCCCAAGAACTACTGCTGTAGGTTTCCAGCTTCCTCTTGGAAAAACTAACCTTTGTCATTAAACTCATTTAAATGATTGAGTTGGCGAAATGAGTGTTGGCGAAAGATCTGAGGCTAATAACCCTTGGGACAGAAGAGACAAATTCAGTCTGCAGAGAGGCGTAGTACAAGGAACATGGGTGCCAGTGGTATATGGACAACCACAGTCTACAGGATGGTGAGGAGCATTTAGTTTTTTCCTCATCAGCTTTTGCCTAGGAAGGGTGGGCAATCTGATACTCAGGTGCTAGTAAATTAGAAAGCCAACTTGCAGATCCAGTGGTTTACAAGTGTCTTAATTTATTAATGAGTGGAGGCCATCTCAGTGTGTGTAAATATAGATTTTAAATCACTTGACATGATGTACATAAACAATCAAACTTGTAGCGTAGTGTACTACTGTTAAATCCACCCCTGACTTGAGTGCTACTTTTCAGTAGCGCTGTGTTCCCTGGGAAGCAGTGATATATAGTGCTGTGCAAATCACTGGTGCCCTTAAATTGCAGCTCTGAAATATTTACACATCCAAAGTGTGTGTGTAAATTGGGAGTATCGCAGCGTTCCCATAAGGTGACAGAGATTTGTAAATTTTGCTTCTGTGCAGTCCAGCATTTCCCTGCTAGTGACCGGGAGCCAGGACTCAAGAGCATAAATTCCCCAAATAATTCTTGCAATACTTAGGGTGAGCTCAGCTCCTGCACTTAGCTACTAGAAGCAAATCTTTCCAAGGTGCCACAGTTATGATTTGCCCTTTGAAATGGACTGGCAGTGTCTTTAAAGCAACAGCTCCTGTAGAAACTCTAACAGCTAGGCAAGGTGCTATTCCATGGTGTTGAGTAAGGACATCCTGCTGGCTGTAAGGCTAATTGAATTGGTCAAGGCTGGACTTTGAATCCTGTGTTCAGTTTTGGGCCACCCCCCACAGGAAAGACATTAAGGTGCTGGAGAGTATCCAGAGAAGAAGAGCAATGGAGCTGGTGAAGGGACTGGAACACAAGTCTTATAAGAAGTGTCTGAGGAAGCTGGGGCTGTTTAGCCTGGAGGAAAGGAGGCTCAGGGGGACCTTACTGCTCTATACAACTCCCTGAAAGGAGTTTGTGGTAAGGCGAGGACTGATCTCTTCTCCCATGTAACAAGTGATAAGAGGAAATAGACTCAAGTTGTGCCAGACAAGATTTATATTGGATATTGGAAACATTTCTTTACAGAAATTGTCAAGCATTGGAACAGCTGCCCAGGGAAGTGGTGGATTCACCATCCCTGGAGGTTTTTAAAAGACGTGCAGATGTGACACCTGGCAACATGGTTTGGTGGTGGGCTTGGCAGTGTCAGGTTAATAGTTGGACTAGATGATCTTAGAGGTCTTTCCCAACTTAAAAAAAATTCTGATTCTGTAATGGAGGAAATACGCCTGCAGAGAAGCAGATGGTCCTTCCTTCCTAACTAATCACTGCTGACATAGGTAAATCAGAGCTCACACGTGTGAGCCCTGGGGGTTGGTTGGGATCGTCCAGCTTTCCTCACTTCCCTCCACCCCGCGGGAACAAAAGCCCCCTCACAAGGCATGGAATTTGCCAGCGCAGTGCCCTGGGGCGTAGCCGGCAGCTCCGACAGCCCCGTGGCAGGGTGCGCGGGGCCCGCGGCCGGCCTGAGGGGCCCTGAGGCGGGCGCGTCACCGCCGCCATGACCGCGGCGCGCGCTCCTGCCGCCAGATGGCGCTCGGCGCTGAGGCCGCGCCGGGGGCAGCAGGAGCCGGGGCCGGGAACCAGGAGCCAAGGCCGGGATCAGGGAGCCAAGGCTGGGAGCAGGGAGCCAAGGCCGGGAAGCGGGAGCCAAGGCCGGGAGCAGGGGCCGGGAGCCTGTGGGCTTGGTGGAGGGTGGCGCTGGGCCGCTCTCCTCAGCCTCTGATTCCATGTGTTCTTGTGAGCGATGCTCCTCCGCGGTCTGCCATGGTCGATCTCTGCAGCTCCTCGGGGAGGGGGAGTGGAGAGGGAGGTGTTGATCCCTTCCCCTTGGCACCCAGTGACAGGGCACATGGAAATGGCTGAAAATTGTCGCAGGAGAGGTTCAGATTAGACACTAGAATGCATTTCTTTGCCAACAGGCTTCCTAGAGGGGTGGTCAATGCCCCAGGCCATCGCTGTTTAAGAGGCATTTGGATGATGCCCTTAACACTAACTTTTGGTCAGCCCTGAAGCAGTCAGGCTAAACAATTCCTATGGGTCCCTTTCAACCAAAATAGTCTATTCTATTCTATTCTATTCTATTCTATTCTATTCTATTCTATTCTATTCTATTCTATTCTATTCTATTCTATTCTATTCTATTCTATTCTATTCTATTCTATTCTATTCTATTCTATTCTATTCTATTNACCACCCCCCCCAAAACTCAAATGAAATCAAACAAACAAGAGAAAGTATCTGGACCACTTGTAGTTGTCATTGTATGATAAATTTTATAAGAGGACCTTTGACTGTTTCCCAGTTTTAACCAGTTTCTAATCTGGATAATTATGGTCTGTCTAATCTCGTACTCTTTTAGCACTTGTTATTCTTCTTCGTTTACTGCCTTAAACTATTGTTGCTTTTAAACAGCTGCTATATTCCATCACAGAGAAAGCTGCACTTCAGGGAAGGGCAAGCTCTTGTCAAATAATATTAGTTCAATAATTTATATAGTGTTTTTCCCCCATATTTTGTAATAAATTATTCACCTTGTATCATTTTGCATTATTCATCTGGTTAACTGAGGTAGCCTAACAATTTTAAAATGTATTTGTCAAAAAAAATTGTTGAATTGCTTTTGTCAGTTTGAGGCCTTTTTTTTTTGAAATAAAAGCTTTGACAAATAATCACAGTCCTTAGCTGCCTGGCCCATGTGGTCAGTGAAGTGGTTTGGATAGATTGATGGTGAACAGTTTTGTAAAACCAAACAAAGCAGCAAAGAATAAAAGCAAAAAGAGCACAGCTGAAGCCCATTTTCTGAGATTTTGTACACTGTGAAATGTAAAATAAAAGTGTCAGCTCTGTTTGTTAGCTGATCATCTCTTGGATGGCAGAATCTCTGAGGCCATCAACTTGCCAACTGACTTAGGACACAGGCATTAGAGAAACACAGGCTGAGAATATGTTGGAAGGACCTGTTTGCTGTCTCCCACACTCTTGAGGCAGCTTGTGGGCCTTCAGAATATTAGAGCTTAATTTTTTTTTTACATTCATTATGAGATTGCTGAAATGGTTGTCTTCAAGATTGCTTTGAACTTGGCCTATTTGGCATAAGAGGAAGCTGCCATAGGGTAGGAATGCGTGTGCAGGTGGGGCCACGTTATGGATTTCATACAAATATTAAAGTGTACAGCCCCCTGAAATATTTGTGCTGGATCAGCTGGGGATAGAAACAGGTGGCTCAGGGCTGCCTCACTTTGTCTATTCCCTGGCCTTCTAAACAGAATGCTCCTGTGCTCTTCTGCACCAGCTTGCTACACATACCAGTACATTACCACTGGTTTCCTGTTTAGATACTGCAGACATTAGGACTGCAGAGCTACTTTAACTGTATTCTAAAAGTCTTTATGAAGCATTGATTGGCCAAGAAATGAGAAGCAGCAGGAAGCCACAGCTTTCTGACTTAGGAACTTGCAAGTCTTTTATACAGCTAATCTAGAGCTTTGCTGACATGATCTCACTTGCTAATGTTTTTTTGCAGAGCATCCTATGTAATGACATAATTAGTGTAAATTGCATTTTATTTTTAAATCATCCCCTTTCCTTCCTGATTTTTTCATATCTAAATGTCAACTTTTATGGTAAAGAGTGGTGTGCTGCAGAGGCTGAACAGAAAAACACTTGTGCAGGTGGAAATCTGCTGGTGGAGCTTCTGAGACGATGTTGAACAGGAGCTCAGCTGGTTGAGGTCAATATTTTTTCAAGGCATTGCAAGTTGTGCTTGCTTTTGTTTTCTTCTTGAAGCCCAAGCCATCCTGCCATATCAGGTATTAAAGGCTTTAAATTATGAGTAGTACTGGTGAAGTGCAAACACATATCCAGATTGTACAGATCAAAGGTAAATGATAATGTTAGAGTACCAAACCTGTTCAAACATGCTACAGTAAAAATCCCCCTCCCTTAATATGGTGGGAATTACTTTCCATATAATACTTACCTTTCTCTGGAAGATTAAATTCAAAGCAGTCAGAGCTCTGGGAAGGGATGCTATTAACTTTCTTCACCCATTATTTTACATTTCTGGTCATTTTACTCTGCCTTACTAACTCTAGATGGTATTAAAAATTCTAATACACTTTCCATTTTGCTTTTTTTTCGTCATTATGGTAAGCTTTTTGGAAGCAGGCATGGCTTCCTTATTGAATATATATGCAAATCTGACACCAGAATTTGGTTCTTGAATCCCTCTTGTCAAAAAGAATTTATTTTAAAAAGAAATTGTTCGGCTGATTAGGAATTTTTGGAATCAGTACAAATCCCAGTCCTGTTTTTCAAAGCAAAGAAGATTCAGTAAGGTTCAGAAATCAAAATATTTACCTAAAAGTTGTGTAACCACAATAATAAACTATTGATACTATCAGTTATAACAGAATCTCATTGAACATCCATGAACTGAGCCATCCCACCTGCATTGCAGGCTAGGACTATCACTGGTACCATTTTATGCTTTGGAAAAGTGAGGCATAGAAATTAAGAGGAGTTTTTCTAAAATTCAGAGACTTCTGCAACTCATTCACACGTTTTCTGCCTCTTGTTCATCTGAGTTGTTTGAAGTTTGCCCCTTAATTTTCTTCACGATACTCATCAGGACAGAATGAAAGCCTGTTCCCAAAGCAAAGGGAAGTGGAGAAGACAATGAAGGACTTGGAAAGATGTAGACTCCAGAAACTGGATTCTGGGCATGTACTGCCAGGATGGAGGATTTTTATTTAATTTTATAGAAAAATGTTCTGGTTATTTTACACTGAGATGCAAAATCTCATTTTCAGCCAAGCCCCGGAGGGAGTAAAAGGAACTTGGAGAGCTCATAAAGACAAGTGTAATAGGATTAATAAGAAAAAGGCCTAAGACATAAGCCTTCATTGTACACATTTCTTGCTAAATTTTAGTATTGATGAAGGTGAAATGCCAAAACATAACTGCACGCTCATGTCCTTGAGGCAGTAACAGAATATCAGCATTCATATGAGCTGCTCCTGACACCATTTTAAGAGCAAACACGTGGGGATGCTGCCTTTTGGGGTAGATAGTGAAGTGAAAGGGGCAGGAAAGCTGGTCGTGAATGGAGGCAGCTCTCCTAGCAGGATAAATATTTACCTGGTATTGAACGTGCATGTGGGGTGGAGGGTGTGCAGGGAAAGGGTTGGGGCCCCTTTGACAGATGAGAGGGAATGAATGCCCAGAGAATGGAGCAAAGCTTAACTTCCATCCCCACTGATTAGACCCAGAGAGAGACTCAGATCAAAGACAATGAGTGGGTCCTAAAGGAGCTCAGTTCATTGTCACGTGGTGCCTTCAGTGTATCAGTTATCTCAGCATCTTCAAGGTGGCTGAGGAGTCTTTGCTCACTGTCACCCTGCAGACCTCTGTGGCTGCACAGGACACTCTACAGGAACCTGTCCTTTGCTCACCCAGACTTTTAACAGAAGAAAATGAAAGAAGGAGAGATGGGGCCAGGCCCATCACATTTTCTTGTCTGTTTGTTTTGCCCATCTGTCTGTCTGCTGCTGCTGCCAGTGCCCATGTTGTGGGAAAAGGATGATTGCATCACTTCCATATAGCTTGCTGTTCCAGCCCTCTGATTTGGGTAAAATTTGGTTGTGCTGCTGGAGTATTCGAATGTTTGCCAGGTAGGTGCTACCAAGAACATTTATTAAAATAGACAGATGGGCACTAGGGTAGGAAGCAGCCATTAGAATGCTTGAAATCAACCAACTGTGAAATAGAAAAATCAAAAAACTGTATTCCTGGAGCCTTAAGTACTAGCCTTCCCTTTTGGGGCCGTCCTTACCATTTTTACATGTACACACCGACAAACAGCTACTTACAAAAATTCCACAGCCAGGTTTTTGTCTTTTTAGGCATTTTAGTTTAGCCAGGATTTGGAGGGAATCTGAGAATGGCTCCGTGAGACAAAACCGGTGCATGCAAAATCAAAATGCAGTTTTGCTTGGACATAAGCACTCGGGTTTCCTCGGGGAGCTGGGGCATCTGAAGCTCAGGCAAGGTCTGCCCTGTCCCTGCTCAAGTGCAGTAGGAGGAACAAAGCTGCTGACTGCTGGTAGGTAGGAGGTGAGATTACTAATCACTTGTCTAGATGCATTTGCAACTTATTCTGATTCCTTAACAGCTCTTTCTGTCTGCTCGAGTTCCTTTGGCATTGTGATCACTCTCCATTAGCTCTTGCAAGTAGTGCCATGAGATGCCAGGATAGATACTGTCAAAATCAAACATCTTAGTTTTGTTCCTTTTCTTTCTTCCCTAACTTAGCACTGGAAAAAACAAGATGTGTACATTTACCTTTCATAGCTATGTCTAGAAGGGGGAGTCCAAGGCTATTAAAAAAAGTATGTGTCAGTCACCTATATCAGATTAGTAGGGAGATCTCTACTCTTGGGTATAAAAACATTGTCGAGTCAGTCACTGTCTTGAGATAAACTGCTGTGGCATCAGTATTAGCAGCTTATTTTGGGTTTGTGTTAAATTCTCAGGGGATGAAGGGCAGTCCCAAGTATTCAGACTTTCCTGTAGCTGTGATCTTGGCTGAGTCACTTTCTGGCATCTCTTGCAGGACCAGCCTGCAAGAACTGTGAATTTTCTTTGAGCTTTTATGATTCTAAACTTGACCTTGGTCTTACATTATTTCTGCTCATCCGTCACTAACCCAAAGGGAGTAAGGACAGTGTCAACTGGTGCTCAGGTATGACAGCGATGACTGGGCTAGAAAATCTGTCTGCTAGTTGGATGCATAGTAAGAGCTTGTTTGTAAAAGGAACAGACCAAATTCAGAAGATCTTTCTTAGTGCCTGTCCTTCATTATGCCGATGGTGATGACACCATTCCAGAGAAAAACTTAAAGCAGATTTGTACTGAGGCAGTGGAGACTGGCTCTCCACTGTTTTCCCAAGTGGGTCTGCACAAAGCCAGCACCAGATCCTCATATCACTTCAAGGAAGTGATGTCATAGACAGAGATTCTTCATTTCTTTGTGCTTTACCTCAGCTTTGGGCACAGGGAAATGACAATCCTGCTGTCCAGATGGTGTCAACTGGTTTAACCATCTGGGAGTGGGGCTTGTGAATGCAGGATCAGACACTCAAAGTATTTATTTTTCTTGTTTCTTTTTTCTGTTTACTGTGAAGCTCTTTGAGATCTTCTAAGGGAAGGTGCTATAAAATACAAACCATTAGTCAAGAATATCTAAGTACATATATTTGTCCTGTTTCTCTTAGTACTGCACAACATTCCTTTCCATTGGCTGATTTATAACCCCTAGATCTGCAAGGTCATTTCCATTTGATTCTGCAGTGTTGCGCTTTTAAATGATGCTAAAACCTCCCCTTTATTGTCAGGATAAAATTAATACAAACCAAGCAGACCTTGACCAAAGGAGTAGCCCAATAAAACTGCAAGTTGCCCACACAAGGCCAGTAACTAGGAAGCAATTTGCAAAGTTCAGTGATGCCTTCAGTTCCCTTTTTTTGGCCTCATTAGCACTGTATATAGCCACCTACAAGGGTCAGAAAGCATGTTTACCTCTCAAACACAGCACATCCTCTGTTTCCCTCATTTTCCAAGCACCTAAGCCCTGTCTCCTCTTGCACCCCATACAAGTTCAGATGAGCCAAGAGGGTTATTTTAGCTCAAGGCATTGCACCTCACAGTACTGCTGTTGATGTGGGGACATTCGGTGAACTTCCCTCCTGACAGAGAAGGCACTTGCTTGCAACTTCGCCTGAGGCTGACGGGAGTCCTTCCATTTATTTAAGATCCCATCTGCAGCATCTTGTGATTTTCCAGCTATGAATGTTGCTGCCTCTGGAATCACAGGAGTCTGAAGCAAGACATGTCTTTGCTGATTAGATGTGCTTTATTGGGTGGATCTGGGTTTGAAAGAAGCATGGTCAGATCTTGAGCAGTGTTTGGTGAGGAAATGATGCATCTCTTTTCCATTGCTCCTGTCTCACACAGTGAACCCAGAGTGTAAGGCCAAGGACACAATTGCTGTAGCTCCCTCAATTGTGAGTCATATTCTTTGTGACCAATGTTCTTCTGCATTTCCATTGTCTCCCAAGGTGACAAGTACAAAAGAAAAGGAACAGTAGGGTGAAAAAAAGGCTCTCTTTTTAATCTCACCATAATACAGAATTAATCAAGCATCATAGGAGCACCATAGGAAACTGTTAGGCAAATGGACTTTCTCTAAGCTGGGAAAAATATGGGACAAGCAACCTACTGGTTGCAATATGATGCAATCTTCTAGAATAAAGATTCAGACCAAAGTGTGGCTGGTGAAAACTTCCAGAGTCCTGACTAGAACCTGGGACCACACACCCACACTACTCTGACTGAAGTCCAGCTCTAGCTCCCCTAGACCGAGATGGGAGCATTTAAAATGGAAACAAATCCATAAAAACTGCCGTTAAGCTGCTTGAGATGATGCCTTAAATGGCTACCTAGAAATAGAGACTAGACAGGAATAAAGGAAAAAAAGGTGGTATTTACTTTAAAGGCTTTCAGGTGCACACTTTGGGCTCTAGAGGCCCTTTCTTCAATGGATCCCGAAATGGATGACAGATCACAAGTGCTTCACACTTTTATATCAACATAAATTCACCAACCAGAACCCAGCCAATGATGTGATCTTTCTCAAGCTTGCCCCCCTCTTCCCAAGAGGATGGTTTACAGTTCTTGTTCTGGGTGTCCTTGGAGAGCAAGTTAGAGGTTTTGTTATGTCTATCTTAGCATAAGAGAACAGCACTTAACAAGCTACAGGAAACTTCAGAGTTACACTAGCAGTACAGGATTTGAAAAATATAAAAGTTAAAACCTAAGGCATCAGAGAGAAGTCAACAATGCCATCATTCTTCTTTGAGGTGGATTTGGAGGCAAAGTCACCCTCTTCCCATTAAGAGCCCTCACATCTCTACACTGCTTTGATACTTTCACACTTGGCTTTGTCTTTCAGTGTCTCCTTCCTTTTTTGTGTGTGCCTCCTATGACAAGGCAGGCACCATTATGCAGTAGGATAGAAAGCAGTCCTGGAGCTGGCAGACTAGACACTTTTTTCCCTGGAGGATGATGGTGAAGGGAAATCGCTTCTGCTGGGCTTCATTTTCCAGTAGCTGGTGGTCTGTCATCAGCCTTGACCTCCAGCCAGCTTTACACCTGCCAAAGATCAGTGCCCTCATCTGTGTCTGCACGTGTATGTCACTCCATGCTGATTCCTTTCCTCCTTTTTCCTTTGGTCCCATGGGAGACAGAGGGAACAGGTCTGTGTGATCTGGTCTTGCAATTTTCATGTGTTTACATATTTATCTGCTTCACCAGTGTCCTTAATTGCCCTTGATCCAGCCTTCTGTGCTGCCTTTTCCCACTTCCTCCCCATTGCCCCTGTGCTTTCATGCACTGCCCCCACATGGAGCCTTCTCCTTTTTGCCTTGCAGCCCCTCCTTGCTAGCATGCAATGAAGTCACAATTGCCTCCAGTTAGTCAATTAAGAGATCAAGTTTTATGGCTGTGCTAGGTTGTTGGGGTTTCTTTTACCTACTTAGTATTATTTTTCCAGCTCCATCTTGGCACCTACATTTATTTGAAACAAATTGCAGGATAATTTGTTTTTCTAATTTTCAAGAAGTGAACTCCTGGTTCCAGGGGGGTCGGTGTTTTGGGCGCCCAGTGCCAGCGATGTGGGACTGCACACAGAGATTTGTGCTATGTGAGGAAATACTTCATTAGACTTGTATTCCACGAAGACACTCTTGCTTCTTAACGCCTATGATTTTAATTAAAACCTGGAAAGTGAAGAATCCTTGGGTTGTATTAATGTTTTCATTTCCATTAGGACAGGAGAGTTTATAAACACGAGCTGGGTTTATAAATTAGACCTTGTAAGAATATTATGTGCACAGTGCAGCAAAGGCAGATGAGAATGCGAGTGGAGCTGGCCCCATCTGTCTCTTTCCTTGGCTGGCTCTCGCTTTCCAGTGTCCTTCCCTTGGCACAGGCTTTTCTGAGCTGTTCAAGGGTTCCCCCTTGGAGACTAAGCTAATGGCTTCTTCCATTTCTTTCTGTGGATGTTCTCCTCACTCAGCAAAGCAGGAAGAGAAGCAGATGTTTTAATCAGGGCCTTGCAAAACAACTTGCAAAGGTGACATTGGGTATAGGGATTTTCTGATGAGTTACATGAAAGGGGAGAGATTCCCCTGACCCAGTTCTCGTATGCATGTGTACACAGAGATGCACTCAGAGATAGTCAGGTCTAAAGACGCATCCCACTTACAGTCATCCTCATCCAGAGTGTGAATATGTATTGCTGAGCATGCAGGGGAATGTGACAGAAGAGGCAATCTCCTCCAGAGATGATGTGACAGCTGCACACAGCTGTGCACAGGCTGCCCCGGGGGGTGCAGGCAGGCATTGCCCAGCAGGCACTGCCCAGCAGGCACTGCCTGGCACAAACACTGATGCAGGGAACCACAGGCCCCATACAGCCTGGCTGTACTCAGCTGTGCAAACTGCACGCGGGCCATCAGTGTGACACCAATGACAATAACAAGCACTTGCGTGCTGCGTTCTGCTCAAGGACAGGTTTGCAAAGACATCCACAGTTTTATGCAAGGGAAAGCGAAATGTGGATAGATGAAGTGCCCAGATTGACACAGTTTGTCAGCAGCAGAGCCGAGAGTAAAATCTGGATCTCATGTGTAGGGATCCTGAGTTTCCATTCATAACTCCCACAGGGTAAACTTCCCACTCCTAACTGTAATTATGTAACATCCTTGGAAATTACTTTCCGTTGGAAGTGTAATGGTACAGAACAGCTATATTTGTTTGTGACCTTTAGCTGTGGTGTCTCAGGTTGGCTCAAGACTTTCTTGCAGCGGTCATCAGTAGGGTCAGCTCAGCATCACCTGGACTGTGTGCAATGCAGCACCACACAGGAATGATACCTGAGCTAATCTCTTCAGGCAGTGTGTGGTGTAGCCCACACCCTGTTACCATTTGCTTTTTGGGGGGTGGGTACACAAATTTCATTCTAAAGCCTGGCTTCTCATCAGAATGCAGAAGGATGGACCCTGTGCTAAAACCATGCAGACTCCCAAAGGATCTGCAGGAGGGAGTTTGAAGGCATTTTGTATGGGCACCTATGCATGAGTGTAAAGGTTTCTGCTCTGCAGTCTAAACTATGTAAGTGGAGTAGGCCATCTCTTCAGTCCCTGATGACATTGGATTAGCACCATAACTGCTGAGCTGTCTGAGCTGGTTTGCAAGGTAGCATCTGGGATTCACAAACAGCTCAGTTTCCATCAATGGCTGAGGTGGTACAGGGGGTGTAGGAAGTTGGGAAGAGAGCTTGTGGGCATGCCTGCCTCTCCCCATCTCCCTCACAGTATGACTGGATGTTTTGACATGAGGCTGATGTTCAGGAGAAAGGAGGGAGGCGTACTCACTGTCAGCCTCTGTCTCCTTGAGCCCAGTAGGGCTGTTATTGAGATATCCTTCCAAGCAGCTTAAATGGAAACGTCTGGTGACAAAATGAAAACAAATGGAGAAGCCGTCGAGACTGGCTGGCGGGGGTTCCCTTCCCTGGTGCTGCCAGCCCCTGAGGGAGAGGAGGGGCTAGCTGGCACTTCCAGTCCCGATAATGCATCTGAGTTAGTGGAAGGGGCAGTGGCAGGGGAGGAGGAGGGAGTGGATAGCTTCCTGGGAAATTTTTCAGGCTCTTAAAACACTGCTAAACCCTCTAGAGGCCATTATTTAGGCTGCCTGGCAACATGGGCTCTCAACCTCTGTTGAGACTTGGAGGGTTCTGGGTCGCTGCATCCCTGCAGAAAGGGGAGAGCTGAGGTCCCTCAGTGAGGGTGATGGCAGGAGCCTCCCTGCTGGCAGCTCCTCTGCTGCCCCTGCTGCCACTGCTTGGGTTCAAGGAGACACCAGTGGGAGTTCAGAAACATTCTCTGCTTTTTGAAAAACCTTACTGCTTTCTGTCTTTCACTTTCCTTTCCTGTATTTCTGCAGGAGAGTGTTGGTCACCTCATTTACAAAACAGTCTTTGTTTAATCCCTTTACTTACCCAGTCCTGCTCACCTCCCTGTGGCCCAATCCCTTTCTTTGAGAAAGGGTTGAAAAGGTGATAGCTATTCACCAAGAATGAATTTGCCAGGAAAAAGTTTTGTCTGACCCACAGCCTGCTTAGGGAGGCAGTAAATGATCGGCATGGCATAACCCCTTGGGCTGAGTGGGCAGGACTGGATGTGAAGGGTGTAGGGGAGCCTGAAAACCTTCTGAGAACATGGCACATTGAGCTCCATCCAACAGTGCTGCTCCAAGGGGCTCTTGCAGGGGCTTCACGTTTTCAATGAGTGGGAGTAAGCAGGGCGGGAGGGGAGAAGAGGATTGGGAGCTGCATAGAAATGCCGTGGTAACACCCGCACGTTAATGGCAACACTTCTCCAAGAAATTTCTCTTGAGAGTTCCTCATTATGCAAACAAGTCTGGCAAATGATAATGCCTCCTGTACTTCCAAGGATTAATGTATGTAAATGGCAGAGCTGCTGCTCGTTCCCAAAAGCAACATTCAGTTTCCCACACTGGAGCCAGCGCCTTGGCCAAGGGCACCGAGTCTCAGGGTACTCACAGACTGCTCTTTCCACTCCCCTTTAATGCCAGCTGGCCCCTGAATTTTCTAGGATCAGTGGAGTAAACGCTTCCTTCCTTAAGATATCTACACTGAGTACAGCATCACAGCCTTCTGTGTATGTGGGGTCAGTATATGTCACCTGCAGCCTGCTGAGGACACTGTCATGTGTCCTGGTGATCTGCCAGAGAAACCAGCAGAGTAGATCCCGGTGTTGTGGAATTTGATCCAGGCAATACATTGCTTCAAAACATTGCTAGAATGCAGGGGGTAGATGGGAAGAGTGGCTAACTTCTTAATTACAGGTTTCAATTTGGTGTGGAAAAGGTGGTGTTAGTTATAATCAGAAAAGAATTTTGTCAACTTTGTGAAATGCACCTTTGGTGCATTTTAGGTCTTTTTTACTTTAGTGTAATGTGGTTAAGAAGCAGAAAACCACAGAAAAATCAGGTGAGGTTTTTTATGTGGTTTTTTTTTTAATAATCTAGGTCAGGTCAGTCTGAGTTAACTGAGCCTGAGGCTGACATCACCAAGTTTATCTTGTGGTAAAACCAAAGTATGCTATCAGTGTGATATTTTTCCACTTGAGATAACTTCTGACAGTTGCCATGAGGTTAAAAACACACTTTTTTCCCCTTCCTTTTCCTTCTTTGGGTTTGGAATTTTTTTTTTCTTTTGACTTTAGGCTCTGCCTATGACTGTAATTTGCTTGACTGTGCATGCATAGCAGAGTCCTATCACAACTGGCACTAGTACCCAGCATCCTCAGCAGCAGCAAGACAGGGCAGTGCTAACTAACAACATCCACAGCTTACTTGCCATGTGGCAAGCAGAAGCCTGGCCTCTTCAAAGTGCTCTGATTGTCATCTTCCCTTAACACCAAATAACTGCAAATGAACTAAATAATTCCTGATTGCTAAAACTGGTGTCTGCAGCCAGATCTCAGCTAAAGATCATTCGCTGAAAACACAGGTGAGCTGCTTTGCCAAGCACCTGGAGACAGCCGAAACTAAAGCAGGTTTGGAATTTTTAGTGCACAACCGATTTCTCAACGTTTTTCTTCTCCTCCCCATGGTGTTATTAATAAAATGGAAGTGGAGAAATTTGTGTCAAGTTTTGACCCAAGAAAAATCATACTCATTTTCAGTAAGCTTGAACTTTTGATTTCTATTTCATTCCAAAAAAGCATGAAGCTAATTTTGTTTTCCTTGATTAGGCTGGGGGAAGTTGTCATTTTCACCTTCTTCTCTAGTCAGCTGATCTTGAAGAAAAGAGCAAAATGGTACATGATGGTGGTTCCCTTCTGACAAAGCAGAGTTAAATCACAGGAGATATGATCTACATAGCACAGCCTGTAGCAAAGAACAGAGGCGTTTAACCTTCCTCAGGCTTTTGTAAGACAAAAGGAAAATGCATCTTAACACTAAAACAGCTTGAAATTGAGCAGTTTGGGGCATTTCAAGAAATAAGACTAAAGCATTGGATGATACGAATTTTAAGATTCTTTCTCTCTTTCGGACCCAGAAGGAAAATGTCATAAAATTTCTGTGAATAATTTTGAAATTTACTTATGCTGTGAGGGTTAGCTGTGAAATTGGTGTCATTTTGAATTCACATGAGAGCTGACTTGTTAGGGAAATGCTTTACTAGCATGAAGTTTGGACGTTCAAACCAAAGCATGGCAGAAGACCATGCTTGCAAAACGGAGTGGTGGTTGCTGTCAGCCTTAAGGGAAGAACAGCCTGGGACGTGGATGGTGAGCCCTTTGCAACCTGCTTGCCCCTGGCTTGCAAACCCTGAAGAAGGGCAAACAGAGGTTCATTTAGAGGCTGCATGGTCTATTTGGACCTGGGACAAGAAGAAGAGTGTGTTGTTTTGTATCCCAAGAACCAGGCAGAAATGGATGTTTTACATCCAGATGCCAGTTTCTGTTCTGCTTTGGATACAAGCTGCAGAATTCTGACAGCTGGGAGGAGGGAGGCGTGGGTGTGGAGCAGGGAGCTGGAAGCTAGAGTTGGAACCCCCTAACTTGCTTTTTTGCTCAAGGGATTGTGAAAGTTCTCAGAGATTGCAATTCTTTTCCAGCTCTGAAGAATCCCGTTGATATATGCTCTACATTATGATCATATATAAAGACTGATAAGGCATCTTTGAAAGAAAATCAGAAGGGAGAGTGTTGCTGTGCGTGCTAAAGTAGCAGAAGTGTGAATGTCACGTTCAAACCTTACATTTTGATATACGGCCATAACAAAGAGGGTGAGGGGTCTGTCTGTATAAAGAACACCACAAAATCTACTGCCTAATGATTTTTCTAAAAAGAGAATATAAATCAAAATTGAGAAACTCAGAAGGCTTTTACACCTACTTAGCAGATTCTATGTGCATTGAATGTCTGCTGCTATAAAACCCTATGGTACTCTGTCTTTGAAAATTGGTTGGGACCTAATAGCACCTTATCAGGGTTTTGCATGCGATAGCCCTAAGGTTTACCTTTGTAGTGCCTTTTGAAAACAGGTCCTGCCGTACAGAGCTCCAGTCTGTGCTCCAGCTAAAGGTGAAAAGGGGATGTGGGAAAGGGAAGTAATAAGATTATACCTAATTGCTTTAGCATCCACTTAACTATTTTACATATGTGTCTTAGAACAAATGTTTGTGCAGTGTCTAGACTGCTGTTTACAAATGTGTTAGCTAACTCTGGCTAATTGGGGAGCAATTACCGTGAGTTAAAACAGTAGTCTAACGCCAGAGTGCACCTTCCCTCTTCCCATCCACACCAAGCCTGCCAGAGCTCACAAAGTGCTTGGACAACATACTCAGGCACTACTGTGCACACTCAAGTGTGATTTTTTGGGGGGTTATCATGTGCAGGGCCAGGGGTTGGACTCAATGATCCTTTGGGTGTCTTTACAGCTCAGGCTATTCTATGATTCTACAATCTCTACCTTTATCCTGTGAGGCAGGAGAGGCTTGGATTGCAGCATAAAGAGGCATGCTGCTATATGGTGTTCCCCCATCCCCTTTTTACCCCCTTCCCTGCTAGATCCTGTCCACTCCCTTGGGCTCCTCCTATTGGTCTGTGAGGGACCCCAACTCCACC